>JAWLRI010000995.1:6528558-6546968 GCA_034781795.1 Crypturellus tataupa
CACAGGAACTTAAGGAAGAACTTCTTGACAGTGAGGGTGCCAGAGCACTGGAACAGGCTGCCCAGAGAGGTTGTGGATTCTCCTTCCCTGGAGATCTTCAAGACCCGCTTGGATGCAGCCCTGTGCCATGTGTTCTGGGTGACCCTGCGTGTGCAGGGGGTTGGACTGGATGATCCTAGAGGTCCCTTCCAACCTTGGGCATTCTGTGATTCTATAATTCTATGTTTCTATGACATTAATGGTGATGTTTGCTCTCCCTTGCAGTGCTCTACGGGCAGGACGGGCTGCACGCGTCGTGCGAGCACAAGTTCTGCGGCCGGGGCAGCGCGTGCGTCGTGAGCGCCGAGAGCGGGCGGCCCGAGTGCCGCTGCGTGCAGGACTGCAAGCCCCGCTACCTGCCCGTGTGCGGCTCCGACGGCAACTTCTACGAGAACCACTGCCAGCTGCACCGCGCGTCCTGCCTGCAGAGGAGGAAGATCTACATCGTGCACAGCAAGGACTGCTTCTTCAAAGGTAGGGCGGCACGAAAAATAAATACTGCTGCGGAGCGGCCGTCATTCACCTTAATCCTGATAAGTGACTGATTGGTATCCTTTATTTCTGAGAGATAAATTTTTAAAGGGTGATTTATTCTGGGGTTCTATAGAAAGTAACACAATGCTGTATGCAGCTATTAAAAATCTTGAGTACTGTCACCTAAAATGTAATCAAACCGATACTGGTAAATAATTAATGTCATTGTGTGCATTGTGCATGCTCTGGTTGTGCTGTTTGGTACTTACAATTTTCTAGTGCAATAACTTTTTATGATCTAATTTGTTTCACGAAGCTTCAAGGAAGACTAAGACTTTAAAAAAGTGTTGCAAAAAGTTTGTTGCACAAATGAGAGATATTGCTAACTCTTTCCTGAAAGCGAGTGTGGAAGCAGAATGTGTCTCAGCCGAGCGGGATGTTGTGCTGAGCGCTCTGCAGGCTCTGACAAGGGATTCTGCATTGGGTGTGATGTGATGTGGTAGGATGGGATGTGTTGGAAACATCTAGGGAGCTATCAGCTCCGCAGGGTGGTTGTTTTTGCAAGGGCAGCGCACCCAGGAGCTTGGTTTCCCAAACCATTTGGAAAAGAAGGGAGAGCTGCTGAGTCAGAGCAGGAGGGGCAAATGTGGAAGGTGTTCAAGGTGAATTTCCTTAGCAAGTGACTGAGTTCATTGCATTAATGTTTGTGCAGAAGTGGAACACGAATAGGGTTTGGGGGAGTTGAGTACTCCCATGGAAGGAGCAATGCTCTGAATTACAACTTACTTGCAGAATAAGTTGCAGAATAAATTGCTTAATGTCTGGATCAGATGCAGAATAAATTGTATAATCTTGAGGTCAGGTTCATGGCTAAAGAAGAGTATATGTGTGGTGTGTGCAAAAAAAAAACAAACCCAGGTATTCCTTTACTGGGCCAGGTTTCTTGCTGCTATAGCCTCCTCCACCCTATGGAGACCAATCTGGTGTCACTGTCTACATGAAACTTCATTGTGTTGGTGACTCTGCCATGTCCCCTTTGGGATGCAGTGACGGACTTGGGAAGGTGACCACATCCGCGAGCATCATGGAGCAGCTTCTTGCCCCCCTGGAGCAGCTTCTTGCCCCCCTGGAGCAGCTTCTTGCCCCCCTGGAGCAAGAAGAGCTGCAATAAGAGCTGGCCCTGGCAGGGGTTAGTTCCTGGGACAACCCGGTCGGAGGGGAAGCAGTGGGCTGATGTCTGTGCTCAGCTCCTGCTGGTAGAGTAGCAGTTTCACTGTTGTCACCGCGGGGATGGAGTCCCGTGTCTCTTCCATTAGTATTTTCTGCACCGTGTACCATCCTGTCACAAATCAAGTGAGCCTGCGGTAGTGGAAGCTGTGCGCGATAATGCCAGAGTGTGGGAGAAGTCCCAAATTATTTTAGTTCGAATAAGAGCTGCTCTAAAGGCCTCGCTGGAGTGTATCTTGAAAAAGTCATTGTCAAATATGACTCCTTATACCTGCGGAAAGATTTGAGTGGGTTGTTGCAGGCATCTCCGGTGACATTTACGTGATCAAATATGAAAATAATTCCATTATCTGCAGCTCGCTGGGCACTCGAGCCCCTGAGGAGTTTGGCTGTGCACAGAGCTATCCATCACCCGCGCTCATTTACTAACAGATACCAGGATGCGGAGGGGGAAGAGCCCGTTTAAGAAACAGGAACCTATTTGTAGAGATATGCGAGTATCCTGCTAGGACAGGATACCCTTTGGAGATGGGAGAACATTATTGTGCTTGTCCTGCCAGTCGAGACACAGACAAGCCAAAAATTTACAGAACTGTCTAGACACAGCAAAAAATACTAGGTTGGAGGGTCTGGCTTTTGGGGTGGAGGAATCTACCCTAGGATTGACTTGGTGAACACAGGTGGAAGCCAAACCTGGACACATCCCCAAAAACCCAGCCAGCTGCCCTTCTCACAGCAGAGAATTAGTTGTTTTCATTGGAATTAGGAGGTAATTAGGTCTGGGATCAATAATCCTTGTGGGAAGTTAGAAGGAAGAGCAGTAACCTTGGAAAAGGGTCACCCAAAGGTGTGTTTGCAGGAGCAGGTCGCTGTGCAGAGTTGTTGTTGCTTTACAGAGCTTTACATCCTTGCAAAGATCTTCCTGTCCCAGAGATGCATCTTGTGCGATGCCAGCAGTGTGGGAAGCTCCTTTGACCACGAGAAGGTGAATTGCCCTTTCCCACCAGTGCTCTGGTATTCCAGTCCCCTTTTCCGTCTTCTCCCGGTTTCTCCCAAAATGTCAGTAATTTTTTCTATCTTGTGGTTTGTTATTTGAAGATACCTGTTTTCTTCCCTTTTTCCCTTGGCAGTAATCTTCCTCCTCACAAGGCCAGATTTTGCCCATATTACATGTTATTTTGACAGAGATAGGATGGGATTTGGAAGGAAATTATCATGGCTGGACCAAAGGGCCTCCGGAGCCCCTTCCCACCTGAATTATGCTCCAATCTTAGTTTCACAGCCCCAAAATGTTGCATCTCCACCTCCTGACAGGTCTTTCCTTCAATCCCCCAAACTTTTTTCTCATTATGTCCAATAGCAACGTGCATGTTGACAGCAACGTTGCAATGCTTGTGTGTAAATAAATTAGAGATTTGGAAAAGGCAAAAAGAAGGGCTGATAACGCCTGCAAAGCAGCGTTGCCCTGAGCTCGTGGGGACCCTGCAGCTCGTGTCGGTCGTGCATTGGCGCTCACAACAGCTTGTTGCAGCGTTGCAAAGCGACCCGGAGAAGGTGCTGAATATTTTGCTCATTTGGTTGTTGCAAAACAGACACCCCGGCTCCATCGGCCAGTTTGCAAACTGCAAGGAAATCTGTTCCGTTTAACACTCTCTATCTTTCCAGCTGGAAAAATCCGAGCGTGAGCTCGTGGCAGGTTTCCCATCTGGCAATTAATATTTCCTGGTTTAAATGTACGGCGCTTCAGGGTGGCAATGGAATGGATTTGGAGCTGTTGGTTGGCGTGTGATTAATCCCGCTGGGGAAGAACCTGGGGTTTGCAAAGGGCTGGACTGGCTTATAATGATCTTTGCAGTGTCCAAGGTAAATATATTAGGAATTTCAAATGTTATGCGTGTCGTACTTCTATATGTAGTAGAAATACATGTTTGCTTTCAGATATAGTTCTTAATGGACCGAATACTGAGTGTATTCTCAATATAGTTGGTGTTCTGAATACCAAAAGGGATTCCTCACTATTCCCCTGCTGCATTTTCAGCTAGAAATCCCTGTTCATTGACTTCTTTGGGGAGTGATCAATTATATGTGGCTTTTAAGCGGAATCCTCTTAAATGTGATTGGCAGCTTAATTCCAAATAAATAGACTACATCTGTTTTAGGGGTAAATTATGGAAGCTCAATTGATTTTATGGAAGGAGGCAGAAATGGGATGGTCTGCGCCTGCGTTTGGCTATGGGATTTCTTTAAGCATATATAACGGTTTGATAATGCTTTTTGTGCGCTTTCCTTCTAAAAGATTCCTGCTCGCGTTGCTGAAATCCATGGGAGTGAAGCTGTGGGTTCATAAGAGTGGATTGCAAAACGCTGCCTGAAATGACTGGGTTTCCTTGGAAAGTCGGGAGCACTTAACGGGATGGTGGATTTGAGCCCTGCTTGGGAGCAGCCGAGATTCTGCTTCCCCATCTGGAGCTGTTCATCCTCTCGACCCCCTTTAGCCCTGGGAAGGACCAAACCTAATTCCATTTACTCTGGGGACATGCACAACTTTCCATAGGGAATCCGAATCAAGCCCTCTTCCAGAATAGGGATGTTTAACGTTGCATTCAGTTGAATTTCTAATACTGAGGAGATTGCTGGGATTTCTTCCCTTAATGGATGTTATTTTTGCAAACACTAATATTAAAGCAGAACAGTTGCAGGTGATTTTTAACTAACCCCATTGCTGAAGCAGGTAAAACAGTTGACAATCCTGAACCTTTAATGTAGAATTTGTTGCTGGTGACGGAGGCACCATGAGCAACTGAGCAGGCTCCCTGGGCCAGCTGGGGTTGTCCTTGCTCATTAAAGGAGCTGCAGGAGACTTTCCCTGGGCTTTTGTGCTCAGATGCCCTTTCTAAGATGCAATCTGAAGTAAATGCAACTCCATAAAGATACTCGGATGGTTTTTCCTTTCTCTGGGTGTCCAGGAATGACGTGATACTCATCATTTCCTTGGAGAGCAGGGATATGGTTGGCCTGTTCCTTTGTGCCTTTCAGGGTGTTGGAAGAACAAGGTTCAAGTTCAATGAATGTAGAGATTCTGCTCTCTAAATATATTTTGGTCTTTCTGGGATGTCTAACCCCAAATCCAATGTTTGCATTGAAATTGCATTCAAATTTCAGAACTAAGGGAGACACTTAGACAAGGAGATCTAGAAATGCTTTAAAGATGAAAAGGACTGACGCTCGAGAAGGGTTGATTAAAAGCTATTTAGCACAAATGCTAATTTTTCCTGGGTGTTCCATATAAAAAAAAATGGAGCAAATTGAAATTTGAAATGCTGGGGAATAGTAACAGGCTCCGAGCTGCAGATTCAATTAGTGAGTACAAGGGGAGAAACCCGGTGCAGCTTCCACACGGGCTCGTTCTCGGCTGTGTTTTAACAACCCTGTTCCTTAACACGCTCCGAGCGGCGATTCCTGCAGGAAGGCAGAGGAATCCGCTTGAAAATGGGCCCTCGGCAGCAGGAGGTGCTGATAAAGCCCTTTGTAATCCCCAGGTTGCCTTTTTGCATCTCGTAGTGCTGGGTGCTCGCTCTCGGGTTATCTGCATTGGGAAAACGAAGCCATTCCCATGAAAATCCCTGGCTGCCATCCCGAGCTAATGAAGGATTTTCGGATTGGGGTTGGAGGGCTCTTCTAGGAGAAATTCTCAGGGTTTATTTGCTAAAGAGCTGGGTCACTGTGAGGAATTTCCATCAAAGACGGGGTTAATTGAGAGCGATGATGCTGCTGTTGTGTGGTGGGAGTGTGGAGCGGAGCTGATCCTGGGATGCTGGAGGAGGGATTCCCATGACTGTCCCGTTGTCCCGGGTGGATTGGGATGGGCAATGTGCCACAATTCCTGTTGGTGCTGGTGGGCTGGTGCTTCATGGCCTGCTATGGGGCTAATGGATGGGAATAGGTCACAAACCACAGGGAAAGAGGGAACTTTCCAGGTGAGACTTAAACACGAGACTTTCATTCATAAGAAGTTGCATTTTCCAGCAGAGCATCCTAGGGTGTTTTGGGAAGGTGGATGAATGAGGTTGCAACCCTCCTGCGTGCCGGGAAAAGGGTAATCTGCACCTTGTAGAAGGGGGAGTCACAACCAGAGGGGAGCCAGGGGCTTCTCAAACTGGACCATTCCCATCCCATCCCATGGAATTGGAATTCCCTGGCATGTGCTGTATTTCTGATATATATAAATATATAAATAAATATATTTGCGCATGCCCTGTAGCCTTTCTGAGCCCGTAACAATCTTGCTGACCAGAAAGCACCGTGCTACCGAAGGCACGAGAGGGAAGAAAATGGGACTCATCTCTTTTTGCTCTTTCAGTTAAAATTCAAAGGTGGAAATAACTTTGTGGTGCAGAATGGCAAGCTTACACCTGTGCTTACATGCCTGCAGCACCTGCAATCTCCTTTTGGGATCTTTATCAGGTTTTGTGCTCTTCCTGGCTCACTTTTCACCTGCCCTAGCACTTCAGCATGGGAGAACGAAGCGAGCGCAGCTGCTGCTCAGGAATAACGCACGGAATTTTGTGCTTTTTGAGGGATTTCAGGGGAATAACAGGAGTGTTGGCGGGATTTCACTTATTTATCCTGCTTAGAGGATTACGAGCAAGGCGAAGTGCTGCTCAAAGAGAAGAGCTCGAGCGCATCCCGCGCGGACACGGGGCTTTGGCTTTGCAACCCGAGCTCGGCGCTGCCTTGTCGCTCTCTGGGTGAGTTAATATATACATACATAATTTATATGTGTGTGCATATATATATTTGGAGTGAGGCTCGGAGCTGCCGAGCTGCACAATGTGCTAATTTTTTGCATCCCAGTACCTGCGGGGCGGCCATGGAGGGTTTCCAACCTGTATCATGATGCTGGATGCCGGCCACCTTTGGGAAATGCTTGCAATAACCTGGAGCAAGCTAAATATTGCAAAAAAAAAAAAAAAAAAAACTGTGAATATTTAGTTTTATGCTCATATGCAAGCCCTGTGGCTGTATCCGGGGCGCTTTAGTTCGCTTGTCATGAATATTTTAGCAAATTGCTTTGCTAACAGGGATGCTGCCGGTGAGCAAATAGTCATATCTGTAGAAACTGCCTTGGAGTTGGTGGTTGTAATTCCTTGGTGCGGAGCTGCAGGAGACCGGGAAGAGCTGGTTAGAGTAGATCCCGCTGGGAAATGGGACTTTTGGTGATGGAGGTGACCACCCTGTGCAGTGACCCATCCTTGTGGCATCTGGGCACCTTTCCTGCAAACTGGTAGCAATAGCAAGCACCTCTTTGGGGCTTTCAGGAATTCTTGGTGCTTTTCTTGGATCAGAAGGCTGTTTGGGGTCTGAGGACCTGAGCTGTGGAAGGGATTTGGGATGTGAGATCCTAAGAGATCTTCAGGGACGGTTGCTTTTTACTGGGTTGCATCAGATCTGCTTCACAAATATTGATTCTGATTGAGTTCTGAGCCTTTGGCAAAGGCTGCAGAGCCAAATTCTCTGGGATGAGTGGAAACGGGCAGGAACATAAGTCACCGAGGGGAAATACGTGCTCTGCCACCTGGGTTGGGGCGGTAGGTAACTGGGATTGTGGGGCAGAACCTGCAGTCCTTTCCAAAAGGCAGTTACTCATCCCAAAGGTTTCCCAGAAACTTCCTCGGGATCAGCACAAGGGACATGATCTGTTCGGGAGAGTCTGGAGCCTTTGGGGGACACGCAGCACACTGGAAATGCCTCAGCCCAACATGTCCCACGGCATCCTTGGAGTCGTATGGAGCTTCCCGCATCCGGACACACTTGGCTTTGGGTTAATGGTGAGATCATTTGTTAAACCCAAGCAGCCTGGCAGGAAATCTTGCTGAAACTGTGTGTTTCAATGGAGGAAAAGGCTGTTTAGACAAAAACCTTGACCCCTTCGAGCCCTTGAGACTTGGGCTGCAGTTTTCCTGGAGCAGAACCGGAGATAATTGAAGATGTTTTGTGGTCCCGTGCTGGCCGCCGGCTACGTTTTATTTTACTTAATGACTTGGTGGGAATTTGAGCCCTGTTACTTTGAGGTCAAAGCCAGGAAACTCCATCCTCGCTTCTAGTAATCAAAACTTGCCCTTGGCCCAAAGGTAGCCAAAACAGTGCTGGTTGTGCCCAAAGTCCCCATGCTCCGAGGACGGTCGCTCCGAGGATGGACGGGTTGGGAATACCACGCTTGGAGCTCAGTGTGGCCACCAAGCATCATCCATCGTCTTTGCTTTGCAAGAACAGAGCTACATCTGCCAAACCCCTTCAAGGAACGCTCTGATCACGGAGTGGGAGATCTCCATAAAAACTTCCCCATGGAACGTGCTATTTGCATGGTTTTTTCACAATATTTCCTCTCTTCCTTTATCCATCCTCCCAGTTTTCTCCTTTCCAGCAGACGTTGCACCCCTTGGTGTCCTCTTTGGCTGAACTTTCTTAACCAACCGTAACCTCGAGTTGCCCATGAGACCTTAAGGACGCTGTGGGTTTCCAGGTCCATTTTAAGTATGGAAGGGCCATGGGGCAGGATGCTGAGCTCAGGGTTATCCCCAGGGCCATTCCCTGCACCGCTCTTGCCCACCTGCAAATTTAGTAGCCAAACCCACAGCCTCCCTGTGTCCCATCAAGGGCCAGGGCTCGCGATCCCAAGGGAAATCCTGCTGTTTTGCTCAATTTCAACATGTATCAGGGGGTAAAGTGTGCCTGGAATCATAACATCCATCCCTAGCGGCCAGCAAAGCCAAACACGAGTGACTTTGGGACAGGAATATCAATGTCCCGTGGAGGGGGCTGCAAATGGCATATAAATCCTGTAGCTGGCCGTGACGCATTGCATATGTTCGGCAGTAAATTGGACCATCTTTATAGACTGCTGTGGCTTTTGAATGATAAAAGGCTTGAGCAATGCTGTAAAAATTGTTCTTGAGGACGGTAAAAACCCCAGCTTAGTGCAGTGAAGAAAATACTTTAAATTTTGTGCATTGTAGAACTTAATGTCCTAACTTGGAGGCTTAGGCTGAAGTAACTTTTGAGCGAGTAGGTAGAGCCGCAGCAAAGCGAGTGGATTTGTATCCCTATGGGCTTGAAATGCTGAAAGATTTTCCTGTGAAGTAGTGTTTATGGTGAGTTCTGCCTTTATATATTGTGTAAAGTTATTATGCATTGTCTAAGATCCACGTTAGCGCCTGAATTAATCTTTGACATTTAAGAATTTTAAAAAACGCTTAGCACTGCCATAAATCTTCAGCTGTGAAATCAGTGATAAATAATGTAGAGTTAGATAACTCCTGAGCACTTTGGAAAAATTTGGGCTCTTTTTATTTATTATTACATTGGGCTTGGTATTTGTTACGGTCGGGGAGGAAAAAATGCTGAATGTTCCATAACAAATAGCACCTACTAAACATAAAAAGTAAAATATTACCTAAGGTTTTATTGCGGTTATATTTCTGCTGGCAGTTTACATAGTTATCTCTGATCGGGAAGGCACGAGCTCCGTGATGAAAACTGTTTCCCACCAGCAAGGACCGTATATAGGAATTTAGCATCTGTAGCAGCAGAGACTGTGGGATTTTTTCTTTATTTCTCTGTCTTGGCACCGTGAATTCTCGCTAAATTCACACAGCAATGATGAGTCATGAGGATGACGGATGACCCAGGCACATTTTTGCCAACCCAGAGACGCCCGGATCGCGGCTCCGCGCTCAAATTGACGTCAACAGCCTATAAAAATAGTGACTTTGCCACAGCCTTCGCTTCCTGTTGCTGATCAATAAAATGAGAGGTGCGGATAATTGGAGAAATAGATTTCGTTGGTGTAAAACAGGGAGGTGAATTGACGTGCCTTTTCTTAGGGTGATTTATGCTTTGGTGGATGCCGCTCGTGCAACTGCAGCGGTTGCAGGGAGAATGCACAGGGGATTGAGGAGCATTTTCTCTTGGATTCTCTTTGCTCCTGCAATTTGCACCCACTCTGGGATTTTGGACCTGAGCACGGTCCATCCCGCAGTGAAAACCTTGGTAATCTCCAGCATCCCGTGTATTTCACATTATTAAATATATTCTGATGACAGCGGCTTCATCCTGCAGTGGTGCCGCATGCCGCCCTCCTGGGATTTTACAAATCATTCCCTAAGTTCCCCTTTGATCAGGGTGCTGTTTTGAAGGGGTTATGATTAATCGGGAGTTTTAATTAGCTGCTAAAGAGTTGTCTCCCTGATTATTCTAATGACTTCTGCTTTATTTGTGCCCCCTTCATCAAAGGGGGATGGCACTGCGTGGTGCTGATCGCAAACCTCTGTAAATCGACACGTTCTATGCAACAACTAAACATAAAGTCCAGGTTTTCCAGGCTTCATTGATGCCACCTCCTGGGTATTGCCAGATTTCAGCCCTGAAAGTCTTGTGTTCTGTGTTGGTTCTGACCCTCTTTCCCCTTGGATAAACGGAGCACTGTTAGGGAAGCACTGAGGACGCCACGATATGCTTTCTCCATATCTTTTTTCCTACAAATTTTGATCGGAAGAAATGATCCGAGTTGATGCTTGTGTCATGTCTTATGGAGTAATAAGATCACTTACTTCTGCTGCCAAACAAAGATGACAAAGATGGAGTGTTTGGCCAAGGGTTGATAGGAGAGGACAGGCTTGAGGAGCGGTGGAGATCGGCTCACCATGCAACTCTTGTAGAGAAAACTCGGTTATTCCTGGTTTTAAAAAGCCACTTGGAATTTGCAGCCGGAGGAGCTGAACTGGCTGATGCAGGAGCAGCTGGAGCGCAGGAGGTAGCGCTTGGGGGTCTGGTGTGTTTTGGAGACCGGGATAAGGGGTTCAAGGTCTTCCCGTAGTCGCAGCGGGTTGTTCTCCTTCCAGCATCCTCCACTGTATGGGCCTGATCTCAAGCAAGCGGAGACAGAAAGTGACACAAAGCAGATCTTGGGCAGCTCCGCGTTTGGAGGAAATTTGGTTGCATCTGCAGGCTCCCACGGGACAAAGTGTTTTAGTAACTGTCCTGCTCTAGGTGTTCATCTGACCATGCAGAAGCATCTACTGAGAGCGCTCAAATGGGGATGTCTGGGGTTATAAAGCTCATCTGGATATTTTCTGAATATGAAAAATTAATTTGGATATTTACAGTCCTTCAGCTGAACCCTGTTCAATGAGTTTTATGGCTTCCTATATTGCAAAGCTGGGCAGTGTGTGATGATACCTGCAGGGATAACGGGAGGGCTGTGCTTGGCCCTTAAACTGCCTGTCCTGGCCTTGTCCTTGCCCGGGAACATGCGGGGATGGACAGTGCTGGGTGGGCTGCCAGACCCAGGCTTTATCCTCTGCTGAACAGGGATCATTTAGGGGGATTTACTGCAGGGCGACTCGATTCAGGTGAGCTGCTGACACTGAGAATTGCAGGAAAGTATTCAAGCTTTTTTAAGCAATGGGAGGAAAAAAAAGGTCAGCTTGTTTAAAGGAAAAGTAAGTGATAACTTCTAAACTCCTTTCTACAAGGCTTAAAGCAAAAAAAAAAAAAAAAGCAAAAAATTAGGACTCTGGGCACCATATCTGTCTTAATGCAAAACAAAATTTAAAAAATACTTTAAGAGCATGAAATAACATGGAAAATTCCTGGAAAAATGTAGTTTGCAGGGAAAGAACACTCTTGGCTCAGAGGGTTTGAGTCTTGAGAAGGGTTTCTCAGCATGGATAAACTGTACTAATTTTTCCTCACTCTGAGCACTTTGGGAGCCGACGTAGGCAGGAGCTGCCATATGGCAGGGCGGCGGGAAGCCCCCGGGTGGAGTTGGAGGTCGGGTCCCAGTTTTGGAGCTGTTTGCTAAAAACCAGGAGGAAATCTGGTGCGAGGAGCCGGGTGGCAGCGTGGCGGCAGATGGATGGGCAGGTGGGGGGACTCGTGCTGCCATGGGCCATCCTGGTGCATCCCAATGCCAGGTGGTACCAGGGAAAAATCTGATTTACCTTGTGGATGGGAAGGAGGAAGAGGAGGAACAAACATTTGTTAACAAAAAGAGGGGGGGAAAGAAGTCTTTTAAAGCAAAAGGTGGAAAATTGAGCGTTGCAAATTGAGCCTTGAAGTTTTGCTGCTTGACACAAATAGATGTGTCTTATTTGCTGCCTTAAAAAGGTTTTTCCTCCATCACTTAGTCGCGGTCCTAGACGGCCGCCTTGGCACAGCCCCGGTGTAATTGCTTTATGCAACAGTGGCGAGAGGCTGCTCTCGGCAGGCGGCTTTGGGAAGGAAAATACTGGCAGCTTCCCCAATTCCTACCATCTGGTGGGGACGGCCGTAAATAGCACAAACTTGTGCCTGCTTTGGGGGAAAAAATGCAAAGTAGGGAATGGCAGCGTAGGGAATGTATGCAGATTCATGCCATGTTGTGAAATGTGTGCTAGGAAATGCTCGCCGAAAGGGATGGTAATTCCAAGGTCTGGACCTGTGTGGGGTAGCCAGAACCCCCATACAGCCGGGCTCAACACTAGCACTTCTGAGCATTAATATTTTACTTCTGCATCCTGGTGATTTTCAGAAATACTTAAAAACATGACTTTTCTGGTGTGAGCAGTGTTACAGAGACACTGTGTATATGACTAATGCATCGCTGGCTTATCCCGTTGAAACCACAAAGGGAATTTGGGCAAAACAGTCATTCCCGGGCGATTGCAGGGAGCAGAACACACCCTCAGCTCCATTGCATTATCTGAAGGTTTCAGGTTTTAAATTTATTTCATTTTAACTGGACATGTTGCAGTTGTTTTGGGGTAAAGCTTAAAGACAGAGCAGTGTTGATTCTTGAGCAACAGTTGGATGCTGGAACTGGTGATAGTTCAGAGATATTTTGCTCAGAATTGGGGCGTCTGACGCAGACCAGCACCTTTTGGGCTTTAGGCTGAGCTTATTGCCATTTATTAAACAGCATATGGGATGTGAATCATCTCTCAAACAGGTTTTTTTTTTTTCCTATGTCTGTCATCATCTATTGCACATGGAAACTACCAACATCCAAAATCCTCCTTGGAGGAACCTCAGAGCTGTTTATAGCTCCTTCCTCTAAACAGACCACAGAGAAACTGGGGAGAGTTGCACTAGGAATAAATATGTTTGTGTATGCTATAAATACGCAGATTTTTCCCTGTGCTTTTGGGGGTTAATCCAAATCTCATTGAAATCAGAATTTGGATTTTTTTGTAAATGCTTATGGGCACCTCCAGTGTAGCATTGACCGTAGGAAGTCCCCACTGCTGAATTTCCCTATGTGAGTTGAAAACAAGCAAAAAACCTGTTTCTCTTTGCAAATCTGCTGATCATCTTGGAAGCTGCAGTGGAATGTGTCTGTTGATGAGAGCTGGGGCTCGATGCTGACGTGTTGCTACAAGACACGTGTTGTGCCAGGTGCCGTTTGGGATAGAACCTGGAGCAGGGAAGCAGCTCAAAACAGCCCGACCCAGTGTATTGATGTCTCCAGTTTCCTTTGAAATGATGGTTGTGGGTTTCTTGCTGGAGAAAAAAATGTTCTTTCTGTTGTATTTTGTGAAGAATTGGTGACATCTGGTGATCACTTATGAGCTGTCCCTGAGAATAACCCACTCGGTGACCACGATTCTTCCCGCTGGCAGAGGTGTCCTGGTTAACGCGTAGTTCTTCCCTGCTGTTTTGCTTGAAGGAAACCTCCAAAATCTGTGTTGAATCTCTCTCCAGCACATTGCAAAGCAGCCAGGCTGTTCCCTGGCGCTCAGGGCTCCTTTGATGAGGACCTTTCCGAGGAAAGGGCACGAGCGCTGCCTGCCCCGAGATGGGTGCTGGGAGAGGTCGGCTGCAGCATCAAGGACCAGGTCTTTAACTTAAAGCCCTTCATATTTGTGGGCAGAAGGTGCTATACCTTTTATTTTGTTTTTTTACAATTTGCCTTTGAAATAGAGTATCTAAAAGTGAAACTATCAGAAAGTGAGATTGCTGTGTCCACAGTATATTGATTTTCTTTTGAGCTGATCAGATGCACAGCATAGTGGCAGTTCTCTGTGCTGATCCCCACCAGCTGTGGTCGGAGCAGCTATTCTGTACGTTCACGTGCTGGTAGCACAAGTCTGTGCTTTCACGAGCAGGAAGATTATTTCTTTTGCTTCTGCTGTGTTTTTATTAACTCCCACACTGTTAATATATATATAAGAGCCTTAATCCAAGGGTTGGGACCTTGGGGAGGCTGTTACATGTGGTGTAATCCTAGTCCTCCTAATCCTCCCTAGTCCTGTTTGTGGCTCATAATGAGCCGAGTTAACCAGGGGCTCTAGGACCCTGAGAATCCTGAGAACAGGAGAACTCGTAACAGGTCCACGAGGGGCCAAGGCTGAACCTCACTGGTGGGGTTGGAGACATCAGAGAATCAACACCAGAGGGAGCCTCTATGTACAAAAATACTCCAAATTAGCTGTGATTTCCAGTGCTCCGGTGATGGCTCCCTGTCCATGCAGCGTTTGGGAAGGAACTGGTGCCACTTGTCCTTGTCTGGGGATAAGAGAGACAGGGATGGAGATGTGTCCCTGTGGCTACCGCTTTCCCCTCTACAATGGGATGTGGATTCCTCCAGTTCGGTTGTTAAATTGAATTCCTTTCAGCTTTATCTTTGAAAGCAAAACCATGTTATTATCTTATTAATGTATTTGCAGACTATTGCTATTTCCATTCTACTGTGGAATACGACATGGGAAATTCTAATTGGAGATCTATACAGCTTGGTTTTATAGTCACTTCCAGTCTTTAGACTTTCCCCATTAATTAAGATTTTAGAGAATGTCTTTCAGCTTTTCGCTCTGCATTTTATTACTTACTTTAGCACCTTCTTTTGTCCAGTTGCTGTGTATTTTTTCGTAGTATTAAGGCCTGATTATCACTTGGATCTGGGGGCTGTAGCACATAGCTAGAGCACCAACATGCAGAGCTTGTAGCAAGGCCAAGTCTGGGATCTGCTGGCGTTTGCAGCTTGTTGTAGTCATTCTTCAATTAATTACATTGCCAAAAGAAGATCTGTTGCTCTTGAAACATGAAAAACCTAGCAGTTCACTCCTGAAATGCACTGGGACAGCTTGTCCGTAGGCATTAATCTGGGTTGTAGCATCTGCAGCTCTTGCAGCCACGCGGTTTCCCCTACTGTTCAGGAGTCCTGCCATATTTCGTCATATTGGGTTCATTGGCTCTTTTTTCCCTCATAGCAAGGGCAGCTCCAAGTCCTGGAGTCGACTGACATCCTCATGTTGGGTCTCCGGGTGTTTCAGTGGGGACCAAGCAGAGAAGGGGAAGGTTTCTGCAGTGCTTGGAAGGATTAGGTCTGATAGAGGTTTCCAAGAATCCCCCTTGGTGTTTCTGCTGCTCCTAACACTGCTGGGATGGTGGGAAAACAAGAGGGGAGGAACAAGGAAGCTGCTTCCAAGCATGGTGGGATGGAGAGGGTGATAGAGCCAGGGGTGGTGGGTTCTTTGGAAGTTATTCCATAAAATGTGCAAATACTGGAAATACCATGTGTTTCCTTCCTACAACCCAGTGGTCAGTGTGCTTGGGTAATCCAGGTTTTAATTTCTTGGGACATCAAGGACATCACTCTGTCTCTGGAAAGCTTTGAGATGAACATGTCCTCTGCTCATAGACGATGTCTTGTGGATCTTGATTCAGACCTGAAAGTGTGTGCCCCGGTGGAACGTTCATTATCCCTCTTTGAAAATGGAAGGAAATACCTTTAGCTTTTTTATTCCTAGCATCTTTTTCCTCACCAGAAAGACAGACATGCTAAGTCCTCAAAACTGAAAACATTTCAAAACGGAATCATTTTAAAGCTTGTCAGATTACGGGTTCTTTCACATTTACCCTGTAATAGCCTCTTGGTTTCTTCTCTCCACCCACCAGTAAGTGCCTTGAAGGCAGCATCCGACTCCCTCTAATAGCGGATTTATTCCAGGGTTCACAAAGGACAGCTGTAAATTACTATATAGCTCCTTGCTCATTTTCCAAATAAAAGGAATGCTGCTGATTTCCAAATAATAGTGGGAGAATGGTAGGTTTCCCTGATGATTTTTTTTTTTTTTTTTTGTAGCTCAGCTATATCCTTGTGATTCGGCTTTGTTTTTGCTTTGCTGCTTCCTGTAAAACATTCTGCTCCAAAGGGAACGTGTTGCCATGAGAGGTAGGACTGCTGGGCAGGTCACTGGGATCTTCTGGCTTTTAATCACAGCTGCTTCCCTCAGGGAAAGCTCAGTACTGAGATAATCATAAGAGAGAAGACTTATAGGAAGGATTTGGGGTTTTTTTTTTTTTTCTTCTCTCTCAGATTTGATATCCTGAAACAGCAGAGCATTTCCTTGATATATTATCTCTTAGGTATTGTTGCTGGGACATGTCACCTGGTCCATGTGGATGCAGTCTGAATCCGTATCAGTCATGATTGCAGATTTATAATTGAAATGCAGCATTTTCATGGTTGCTCTGTGAGTAGTGATGATGCCAGGGAGGTGTCCCCAGGCTCCAGGTGTCACTGGTGACAACGTTTATGTCTGTCCTGTCCCTTCCTGTGATCTTGGCTCAGCGTGGAGCTCTCCTTGTGCGTGGAGCCACATCCACTCCATGGCACTGGCTGTACCTTGTGCGGTCACTTTGCAGCGTTCAGCTGGGGCAGCACTCATGTCCTCGAGTGCTTGAGGCCATTGGGAGCTGTGTGAGGGACAGGGCTTGGATCTAGGGTGGTTGGAGGGTCTGGGTTGCCCCTGAAGCTCTTGCCTTGAGTTCTTGCTGTAGAGAAGGGGTTTTATGACCAAAGGAGCACTGTGTTGACTTGGATTTAGGCTCCCCACATGTGGAGCACCTTGGAAGGACATCAGGGAGCATCGCACCGCTCCCCAAAGTCACCAAAATAAACTCGGTGCAAAAATGGGGCGTTTTGGCCCCAGGAGGAGGAATGGTCTTCACATACCTCAACCCCCCAGCAAAGGTGGCCTGATGAGGAGGAAATCCTGCACGATTTGGAGATATCCTGGAGCCAACCCAGGGGCAGCATGGCCATGACCATAGGATGGATCACGGATGGGTGGTGGATCGCAGAGCTGGGTCTCTTGGCTCCATGTGCGGGGACACAGCTCTGGTCACCTCCTCGCGTGGGGATGGTGCAATACCAATGTGCTGGGTACGTTTTACAGGCTGGCATGTTTATTATGTGTGAACAATTGCTCTATAGGGCAGTTGATAACCTATAGATCTTGCATAAATACTGTATGGCCTGTCCCATCCAAGCAGCCCTGTCCTGGTCAGATATTTGAGCCTAGGACTAACAAATCCTGCTATCTGCAAGCCGGGTTGCTAGTCAGTGAAGGACTCAGTCATGTTTAGCTTTAATTTGGGGCTGATTTTGTGATCTGTTAGCGCCATTAAGTTGTTTAGCAGCTCTAATCACAGTAATTTTGGTGAGCATCTATAGACGGCAAGCGTGATATGAATAAGTCTATTTCTCCTTATTTCTATCAAATTCCGGGTGCTTATATTGTCGTTTCAAGATACTGATTTTAATTTAATACTGTTTAGAAAACAAATGCCTGTCCAAATTGGTTTCAGATGTGATTTGTTTCATTTTGTGTCTTTCAAGATATTTTTAATGGTGTGGTAAGAGATTGCCAAAAGAGATGCTTTAGAGAAGAGCTTTTTTTTTTTTTTTCCAAGATAAATCAGAAATAAGATAGCTTTTTTTGTCAAACCCTAATCACATATTTTAAGGAAAGGAAACTGCTTTCTGCTGTGCATTAATATAATGAATAATCAGACTTTTTCTGGCAAGATGCATTTTTTGACCCCGAGGTATTGCAGGATCTCCTGTTACAAGAGGTTTTAGACTAGAGAGGTGACAGCAGAACCAGGTTTCCTAATGTGTGAAGCAGCTGCATGCTCAGATGAGCTGAAAAATAGACAGATCCCTGCAGAACACCACCATATAATAAAGATTGCAAAGAAGAACTAATGAAGTAAGGCCAAAACAGATACAAGAGACGTTCTGAAAGCTGTTGGCCTCGACTCTTTAGAAGCCTCACAATGGGAATATTTTATTGATGTTTTTTGCAGCTTGACATGGAGTATGAAAGGATGAGAAACTCAGACTTGCAGTGCGAATCCATTCCTAGGATTTCCACTTTTTAATTTAAGGTTTAATTTTTGCGGTTTAACCTTTTGCTTGCAGGGGGTGTATAAAGGAGATGCACAGCCCAAGCCTCCAACCTGTTTGGGACACAGCAGCCGCCTAAGGTGGTTTAGGACACAGTTTCCTCTGCCAAATGAGCCAGTGTGCAGCCAGCAAGCGAACGGCTCCTCCGTGCCCTCTTCTGCAGACCCGCTGCAAGCCTGGCCATACCATTGCTGTGTGCTATACGTACTATATAGGTATATAAAGGTATGGGTATGATTGCACATCCTGCCGAGTTGGTTGATTTTTGGAGCCATATGCCCCAAAACATCCCCAGTTTTGTAGGTCAGAGCTGGCCCTTAATGGACAGGAATTGCTTAGTCTTAATGTCTCATTCTGCAGCATAACACACCGGAGGGTCTTTTAATTAAGCTCCGTGCTTAAAGTTGTAAGGGCTAAAAGTAGTCCTATAACCCTGCAG
>JAWLRI010000995.1:6547068-6612350 GCA_034781795.1 Crypturellus tataupa
TAACACACCGGAGGGTCTTTTAATTAAGCTCCGTGCTTAAAGTTGTAAGGGCTAAAAGTAGTCCTATAACCCTGCAGATCCATGTGTGTTCCAGGTTCACAGCAGATGCTGCTGTTTATTTCATTTTCATACATTTAGTTGTCATCAAAAGCCTTAACTAAACTCTGAAAAAGACCCTTCTTGCAGTGTTTCCCAGTTAACATAATTTGAGGCTAGATGAGACTTCATGTGCAGAGGAGAACATGCTGTTAGGAAGAGTTTTTAGCAGCAGCTTCTAAAAGTGCTATTGAAAGATGACCCCAACCCTTTCTCCTAACCCTGGGTACAGACTTTAGATATTTCCAAGCTCCCAAATATTCAGCATATTAGTCAAGTCTAGGTGGAGGTCGGTGATAACTGTTGGCTTGGAAGCTGAGAGCGCATCTTCTGATATTATTAACAAAACCGTGAAAATAGTAGTAGTAGCGTTAGGAATTCTGCCTTGCTTTTGGAGATGTTTCCTTCCGTTTGGTATTTATTAGCCCAAATCTACGAGGTTTGGTGCTTACAGCAGTGCCAGGCTGGTGGATGCTGAAGGACGTGGCTGGTCACATCCTTCCTTGGAAGTGGCATCATCTCCCAACCCCGTTATCCCCAAGGCCTCTTGGTGGGCATCTCTTCGGCATTGCCCTCCTTGAAGGAGAAGCTGCAGTTGGTCCTTTTTGTGGCTGGAAATCTGCAAACGTGTCGTTCCAGCAGGACAGTTGCTGTCAACGTGAACCAGGCAGTTGGTGTTTGAGTTGGGTCCTTTAGTCTTCTTGGCATCCCACCCTTGCAAAGCAGCAGCCAAGGGAGCACTGGGAAGTGTCAGTGGATGCAGCACGAATCCAAATTCCTTATATTGGCATTTTCCTTTTCTTCCTGCCTCTGACTTGGGCACTAATGGAGCTTGCCCATATCTCTGATGCAGCTTTTGTACCGTGTTCCTTGAGGAGCTAATAAATGAAAGCCTGAAAAATTGATTTCAGGGTCTCCTTTTTCTTGCAATACTATTTTTGAAGTTCAAACTTCGCATTCTTGAAACATCTTTTAACATAAAAGTGTGGGTATCTTCTACCTGACATGAAAATTAATTTTTTTGTAAGACAATGAATAGAAGCAAGGGAAGTGTTTGGGCATTTGCTTATCTCTAGGAAAATGTAATATGTGCCAAGACATAGATCCTAGTAGTGTGTTGCTGTTGAAGACTGTCCATCAACCCCACTAAATGAACGTCTGTGTTTATTTTAGTGCAGACCATAGAATTTTGCTGAGAAGCTTGTGTTGAAGCTAATTATTCTACCCCAAGATGCGTGTGATTGCTACGAAGCATGATAACGTGCAGAAGAATTTAAACTGTTTGACTTGAAATTCTGATTAAGTTTAGTGAGTGAGCCTGGAAGCTAAAGATACTAAATCCCAAATTTTAAACGCCATGAGAAGATGGTGACCTGGGGGATGGCAAAGTGAGCAAGATAGGGGTTTCTGTTCTTAATGTATAATGGAAAGACAGACAAAAATTAAACATCCTGGCAAATGTGGCCCTGCTGGTGTCTGCTAGTTAGTTCAGGAGCTTGGCATATGTTGTGTTCATTCCCATGAAGATCCAGGAGGTGAAGAAATGATGGGTGCAGAGACTTGCAAAGAACCCAATATGGGATGTGCATTTGGGAAGACACTTTGGATGCACCAGCTGCGCGGCCACCGACCCCTGGACCCCTACAAAGGGATCCAGATTTGCAATCTCCCTCAATGTCATGTTTTAAAAAGCAAAACAGGGCTGCGTTCTTCCTCCAAACCCACCCGTGGATGATGCCACCACCGGCTCTCGCATACGGGTCCCTTGCAGCATCTCTGCAGTGAGAATTAGACCAATGCTTTTGGCTGGTGTCGTCGGGAGGACTGGGTGCTACCTCGCATTAGACAGCGATAGGAGTTTTTCACAGCTCGAAATAAATTCATCTGACAGCCATAGGCGTATTTGCTGCCTGACCGACTGCAACTCAAAACATTTTGTGATATTACAAATCCCAGCATGTGAAGCATAAAATTTTATAATATTAGTTTTCCAAGTTTTCACATGTTTGGATGGTATTGTATTAAAAAAAAGACCTCAAGAGGATATTTTACTTGCTTGGATAAGCTTGAGCTGAAAGTTTAGTGCTGATAATGTGACTGACCGCAGTTTATCAGAGCCTGCATCAGCCAGCAAAACGGGTGATTAATTTATTTTTATTCTGCTGATGCCACTGCAGACAAAGCATCAACTGGTGCTGCTTTGAGAGGTCACTGCAGCCCTGGCAGAAGAAATGACAGAACTGGTGTTTTGCATGGATGGAAAATTAAAAACAAATTACATTTAATTTTGAGGGGTGTAGGAAAATATAATGGAGAAAGATATTGAAATGAATAGGCACAGATTTTGAGTCCAGTCTTATTTTCTGCTGTGGATCAAGGCTGGCATGGGCAAACGTGCTGGTTTGGCACCGTCATTCAAGGCAATACCAGCACCGTGACCTGGTGGAAGAAAGCTGCCCTCACCCTCTGATCTTAGTATTACCCTGAGTTACCTAAAAATTGCTTTGGAAATAGAATGAAAAGACCAGGCGAGCTGCTTGTGTTGGTGCTGTGCTGCAGTGTCCACCTGGTTCCCCCAGGTTTTTGATGTGTTTTGATTGGGGTGAAGGTGTCGTGGGAGGCTGCTGTGCACAAGTCATTCCATCGCCTGCCCTTTGCCTTGGGTAGAGTCTTGCTTAGCTCACATGTGAGCACTCGATCCCCTCTCTAATTATTTTTGCTCGTCAAATGCCATAGCTCAACTCTGCCCGTTGCTTTGCACGATGCTCCTGCATCGTGTGCCACCATGGACTTGCTTCTGCTTAATGACATGGAATGTGTTTTGTTGACTTGCATCTTCCCAAAGAAATATCATTTTCTGTTGCTGTTGTACTGTGCGCGTTGCTGGTTGATCCTGAAGATAAGGAGAGAAGCATTTTTGGAAGGCTGAATATAAAGAGATGTATAGACTCTCTTGTGGGGGCTTTTGCACACTGGGGCAGTGATCCAGGCAGGCTTTTCCTAAGCAAATGGAAGCCCCATAGAATTATTATGGTTGGAAAAGACCTTCAAGATCATCAAGTCCAACCATAAAACCATAATCCCTATGTCTGATAAACTGTATCCCTGAGTGCCTCATCTACAGTGTCTTGCTGCCTTGCAGAACCTGCCGTATTTGAAGGAATTTCTTACAAAAAGCTTAATTGCATCACTTGTTCAGTGCACTAAATACCTGCCCTTTGCTTATTGCAAGGCCAAGGAGACCTCTCCGCAGGAGGCTCTAGGAGAATTACTCACAATTTGTGATTTGCTGGATGGCTGCAATGAAGAACATGGGCCGTGGCTGTTGGCGCTGCGCCGTGTCCTTCTCCACGGATTAATCAGCATCGGCTCCCCGCAAAGACAGGAGCCGCTTGGGCTCCGGACGTGCCAGACGCTGGTCACACTTCTCATCGCAGCCCGTGGCAAATTGAATTGATGTCAATAAAACTGGAGGTGGCAGCATCCGGCTGCGCGTCCCGGCGAGGAGCAGCTCCATCCACAGCATCTTCGTGCCCTCCGCTGCTGCAGACGGAGCTGCAGGCTCCCAGCTGGAGGGGAATCCTCAGAGCCCGCTCTCCTCCTGTGGTTTGGGAACCAGGAAGGAAAGGAAAGGTCCCTCTATCCTTGTTCCCCCCGTCATCTGCTGTTACAGTTCTGGATTCTGTGTGGTGCAGGCGGATGCACAGAGCATCCCATTGCAAAGGCGATCCTTATCCAAACGCCGTGAGGAAAAGGGGAACCTGTTGCCATCAAATCTCTGTCCTGGCCTGTAATTACCCTAATTCCCCCCTGGCAGAGGTTTGCTCTGGTGCTCACAGATCAGACCCCGGTGATTTGTCATCCGTGCTTTACCCTGGAATATCTGTCACTCTCTTTGAGGGAAAACCTTAAGGAAAAGTGTCCCCTCATTTCTATACTTCCCTCTGAATTCCAGTGACATCTACAATGCCACCCCCTGCTCCTGGCAGCTCCATTTGGGATCCTGTTTATCCTGACAGACCTCCAGCGGCTCCGCTCCGGAATGGGTCCCTGGAGCCATGCGAGGGTGACGCTGTCCCCTTCATCATCCATCATCACAGGGAAGAGCGTCTCCCGCCTCGGAACAGGGGAGTTCAGCCCCTGCCTTTGGACTGAGGAGGGGTATTTTTTGCTTCTTCATTTGATCTTTTTGCTCCTCATGTTTGGGGCTAAAACAGAATAAAATAATGGCATAATTATTCCCTTTGTTTGGACCCAGATGAACTGCATAGTTTGTGTTTTAAATAAGTTATATAGATGTTAGTGGTTTTCTCTCAGAGCCTGTTATACAGTGTGATTAACAAAAAGCCAACCTCAATTCTTAAAATACTTCAAAACCCCTAAATTCTGAAAAAGTGCTCTCTGTTCTCAACAGATACAGGGGCAAATTGGAAATGCTTCCCTTGAATCTATTGTTGCTGGGCAAATTTAAGAGTTTTCCATATGAAGTTCTTTCTTTCTTTCTAACTTTATATATGCAAATATTAGGGGCCTTTTTCTGTCCCTGTGCATGTGTTTTTTTCCTTAGAAGATAATGTTTTACAATTGCCCTTTGGAGCATACGAGTTGCACTCTGCTAATGAGCAGCCACAACGGGTTCACAAGGACATGCCGAGCAGCAACCCCAACACGGCCAGACCGTTACCCCCATCCCAGCAGGAATGAATTCCCGTGTCTGCAATAATCCTTGGTGCTTGGTGAGAAACCCTTGATTCGAGTTGTCACCGGCAGAAGTGCCTGCAAGGGCAGATGGTTTGTGCCAGGTTTTCTGCCGTTGATTCTCTGCGTGCAGAAGAACTCCCTTCTGATGAGAATTACGGTCCTCACGGAGCCTCCGTGGTTCCCGATTCCTTCTGTCCCCCCAGGTGGCACACAGGAGCCTTTACTGTTAACGCAGGGGCTGGTCTCCCCATGCACATTTTGGGGTGCAGAGGAGAAACCGGAGTTCAAGAAGTGACCGGCCTCAACCCTGGTATGTGGCACTCAGAAACCCTCATACCGGGGATGATGACACAGTCCTTGCAGCATTAAAAACCAGGGAATTGTTTAGCAAGGTGCTTTGAAGCACAGCAGTACCAGCAAAACCCACATCAGTGCCAAAAGGCTTCAACATTTATTAAAGCTTCCAAATAATGCATTTGCTATCTGGAAGTATTTGATAGATGTGCCAGTCAGCCATAAAAAAGTGAGTGTTGGGGACTTCCCTGAGGAATCCAGCCAATTTGCTTGCTCTAACAGGAGGAAGGGAGAAGATTGTGAAATGTCAAAATGCAGCTTGCAGCAGCATCAACTGAGGCAAACACACCAGTTATCTAACAAAAGTCTGTTTGGTTTGGTTAACTTAAATAACTGGATGTCTGGGTTAGATTTGGGAGGGTATTTTCCTCTTAAATTCAGGACTGTGAAGTGTTTTGGTGGTAAAAAGATACCTAGGACTTTCTGGTTGCTCGAAGCAATGGGCTGAGACTCTTCCTCATGTAACTAAAGCTGGAGAGTCAAGCTAGCCGTCAGTGTGCAAATCCAGGGTGACCAGATAGATGTTTTTATTATTATTCCAGATTGCTCCGGAAAAGCTGCCTTCAGCAGTAATAAAACAGCATTCCCCAGGAGTGGTCTCAGAGGTAAAAATTAAAAGTGAAGCACAGCAAGAAATGCAAAGTGACGTTTGCAGCTGACGTATCACAACGGGTTTTTCTGGCTTTGGAACAAGTCCTCTTCTCCCATCGATGTGTTTTGTTTTTTCCTACATCTCTGGTCTCAAAACACATGTATCAAAAAGAGGATGTTTGTGCTTAAGTTTTTGCTGCTTGCTTCTCTTTTTTTGCTGTATATGGAGCCCTGATCTTGAGATTTCCTTGCAGCAAAGCATCATAAGGGGTAAATGCAACCGGTGTCATCCTGGCGAGGAGAGAGGGCTTCTCCTTCCCCTCCCGGAGGTACCACCGGGTTCCAGGTATCCCACCCTGCATTCCTGGATTAGGGAATGCTGCAAAGCCGCTCAGAACTGCTCTGTTCCTGCCAAAGCAGCACAAAACCAGAGGGGATTGAACCGCAGATAGCGAGCATCGCGCTAATGGAGATGTCACTGCGACGCGGGAGGGCTTCCTTGGACTAATTACCCCTGATTTGTGCAAGCAATGAAACAAAAATCAAAGTCTGAATTTGGGCTGAATATCTCACTGTTTCCAGGAGCTCCGCTGCCCCCTTTGCAATCCAGGAGCGTGACTTCCAATACACGGAGATTTTTGCCGTAGATTTCTTTATATATTGGCAAGTGTAATACTAGGAGAGTTGCATTATAGGGCAGACAGCAGGGCTGGTTGTACTGCAAATGAATTAATCATCGGGCAGAGCGAGTTTTCTGTTTATGGATCATGCATAATTCACTGCCGATTCCTATTGCTGTGTTTGTGCTTGCAGCGGAGCCGGGACGAGTGGGGCTGGTGCGCTGTTTGCCTTGGCTGCATGCGGATCCATGTCTGTCGTGCGCTTGGACAAACATTTTTAATTTTTCAAGGCGAAAACAGCAGCAAAAATGGCTGGGGGTGAGTAAAAACAGTGATAGGAGCAGCTTGGTCTGTGCATTGTAACACAGGTTTTTCCCAATGAGCAGTAAGGGAGGTTTTTATGGATCCTTGGAAACGCTGTCCTGCCGTCTTTGGGAATGATGTCCTAGTGGGATTGAGGTGGTTGCCTCCCGTAATAATCTAGAATTCACTAAATGGGAAGGGAAAGGGTCTGGGGTTCTCTGTGCATGATGGAGCATCGTCCTGTGGTTCCATTTGGCGTCTTGGAGAGGCCGCGGTTGCCAAATAGACAACGGGAGGGAAGCTGCACTCTGGAGACGATGGTCCTGCTCGTCCCGGTGCCGCTACAGGATGGGAAAACTCAAGGAAAAGCAGAATTAGAGTCACTGTTACTGGGACCTGTTTGCAGAGCTGCTCTGCAATGGGATTGAGGAGCGTCCCGGTCCTACAGCAAGCCCAAACCCGGGAAGATTGCGCCCAGGACAGGAGATGGACAGTTAGTTCTACCAGATAGAGGCGTAACAAAACCCAACGGATGGAAATTGAAGCTAAACACGTTAAAACTAAGATTTGTTTGACCGCTGAGATTAAGTATTGTTTGGAAAATTACTCTTATATGCTTAGATGGGGGCTGGAAGCGGAGCAAATGGAGCCGCTGCAGCCCCGGTGCACCCGGGTTCGGTGGCTGCGCAAGGCTGGAGCAGAGAGGGATCCCCGCAGGACCTGTAAATCTGCTACACGCTGCTAGGGAGGTGATGAACAGTGATAAATCACATTTATCGTGCGCGTTCCCACCTATGCTGTCCCACTGCGTCTCCCCCGGGGCTATTTCTTGCATTTCCCACCCCTAGGACTGGGCTCAAAGCTGGAACTTGCTTTGCGCCTTGGCAAAGCAAACCATGAGCACGGGGCTCCCCAAAATCCCTGCACATCCTCCCTCTTTTCCCTCGGGGGCAAAATACCCAATCCGTTTAGGTTGTTCAGTTTGGAGGATCGTCGCGGAAGGTAGAAATAGGGTTTTTGTTTATGGAACGGTGGATTTATATTCTGATACTGTAAGTTTTTAATCTATTTTAAAAGCTTGTGGAGTAATAGATGGGTGTTTTTTGCTGTAATAAAATGAAATATTCAAATAAATATATGCTGAGGCAAGATTTAACTCTTCCAGGTTGTAAATGTCTAGTTTTTAATAGTATCTATTTTTTAAATATATGGATATATTGTCTGTTCCATTCCAGTGATATATTCAGTGAGCTCCCAGTTGCTGCAGAGTTATATATGGGTCTCTGATAAATGTGCATCTTATTAACTGAAACACATCCCTAAGATAAGCAAGTTAGTTTGGGCTTTTATTGTTAATTGAATTTTTTTCAGTAGTGGTAGCTGAAGGATTGCAAATGCTCGTGGATTTGCATGGTGCTAAACATCTGCTCCTCTTAACTTTAATGGAATTTCCCGTAATTTGAGAATTCAAATGGGGGCTGAAGCAGGTACTTGCTGTGCCCAGGGGACACCAGGGTGGCACGGGGACAACCAAGGTGGTGGGTTTGGGTGGCATTGGGTTGCACCGGTGGGGTCCTCTTGGTTCAGAGTTCACAGAAGTGCTTAAAGTTGCAGGAAATCTCCGAATTTCACCCACTTTTCGGGATTTGCTTGTCAGCATTGGTGGAAAGGGATTGCTCACGCACCGGGCTGGGAGGAGGAGAGGTTTTTCTTTCTTCGTGACTGTTGCTCAGCAGAAGTAGGGGGAAAGTTGGCTTGATCTGTCCATGTGTTTCAGAGAAAAACAAAACAAAACTGAGCAATTGAACAGGAAAACGGATAGGAAGAGAGAGAAAATCTGCATGAAGGAAGAGGGATTTGCAGCGAGACCCCCTGAAGAATTAAATCATCTTTAATTTCCCATCCCAATATGTGCCGCTCCTTGGGAGCACTCGGATGCATGGAAACGGGCTCCTGAGGATGGGCAATTTAGCTGTGAATGGCACAAGAAGCAAGGAGCAATGCTCGTAAATAAACTTGGGTCCCGTAACAATATTCACTGATGCTTCTTATAATACCGGCTAAACCCTGGATGGAGCATCTGAAAGGGTGGGTTTGTTGGAGGAGGAAAAAAAATCTGAAATCCCGTTTATTTTTATCTAGAAACACTTTTTCCAGTAGCCCCGTCTCATTGCTCTGTTCAAATAGGTAAGAAAAACACGTTTAGAGCTATCGCCTCCCTGGGAAGCAACTGGAGCTGCTGCCGGAGCAGGAACTTTTGAATTTTTTTTTTAATTTATCTTTGTATTTTACCTTGCATTGCTTTGAAAGCCGCTTAATCCCCAGTCTTGCTGTTTCTCTGCTATCTGCCTCGGCTCCCGAGGACCGAGGTTTGCTCAGGAGCCCCCCATAAGCATCGCTGCAATTCATGGACACAAGAGTAAAACGTTCAAAGGGGGCAATTAGGGAGGGAGCCGGATTAATGATCTGTCATCGCAATTTAGCCACGGTCGCCGCTGACCTTTCCCGGAGAGGATGCTCTTGATAAATGCAGTTCATTACCGAGTTCTGACGTGAAAATATAGCGGCGCTCTGCGTTTCTTGGCAGCCTGATCAATATTTTATCTGCCAAAGCGTGCGGCCGCGCTAACCGGGATGGATTGCGTGGTCGCCGCCGTGCGGAGCGTGCGGACGTCACCTTTGTTTCTGGCCGCGTTTTAGCGACCAGACTTTGCTCCTTGGGATATTTCTATCCCTACGGGAGGCTGGAGAGCGTCTTCATGCTGGTGCTGGGGTTTAGTGGCTTATTTGTATGAAAAAAATGCTGGAAATCCCTGTCTTTTAAGCCTGGAAGTTGCACTGATGGAGGGAGCTGCGCCTTCTTCCAAGGCTCCCCAAAGCCTGTGGGTTTTTAATTCTGGAGCAGCTTGTACAGCGGTCAGTTTAAAAGCAAATTGTGGATGCTCTTAAATAAGTGATTTTAAGCCCCAATGAAGAGCCAAACGGCTAATGATGAGTTCAGGTTACAAAGGAAGCTACTGGTGGCCCTTAGCCAAGCGGAAGCAAGAATGGGAATGAGCAGAAGGGCATAAGGATGTTTTTTTGTGTGTGATTCTGCTTAACAACGATGGTTTTAATACCTGCAAGAACAGCAAACACACAAGCAGCGCTGCTGCCAGAAACCCAAGGAGAGAGTATTTAGGAGATAAAGCTGGTGGATTCCAAGCACAAAATAAGAAGATTACAGGTGTCATTGGCAGCGGGACAGCAAATGCAGAGCGATGCACGATACCCGTGCAAGCAGCTCCATGGAGGGGCTGCAGGAAGGTAATGGGGCTGCAAGGCGAGAGCAATGCCTGGAAAAGCAAGGAAAGGACCTTCACAGCCTCGCTGCCCTTGGCATTGGCTTCCCGAAGGATTCGGGTTGCCCAAGGACGTGTCCTTTGCCCGAATCCTGGCCAGAGCACGTGCAGCGAGCCGTGAGCGCCGTAGATGTGGCCTTTAAAAGAGCATTAGATCCGGGCTGCGGAGCGTGGAGCAAACGGGCCGAGCACGGGGCGCCCGGGAATTGATGCTTTGGGCAAGAGCAGTTGTAAAGTCATCGTTTCGGGTCAAACGGAGCATTTCCTTTGACCTGCGGGCTGGCAAGGGAGCAAAGCAGGACCCGGGCAGTAGGTATGAGGAAGGCAGCAGGTCGGAAGGCAGCAAAGAGGAGCTGCTTTGGCAATATTATTTGATTGCTCTTAATAAAGCAATGCTTTTCTCTTAAATGCATGATGGAAATAATGGGATTTCCCCATACCACTCTTGGAGTGCCAATTGGGAGACCCAGTGCTGCCAAAAAGCAGGAATGGAGATAGACAAGCAAGAAATAGCCACCACGTAGCTCAGTTTTTCTGTAAGGTGAGACTGTTCGCGCAGTGAAGGGGAGTTGGACCGAGGTGACTTTCAGAGGTTGCTTAGGAGAGGTTTTGCACTTCGGGTGCTTTCCTGTTCACTGGCTCCACAATGACCTGTGTGTCCCCGCGCAGAGAGGAGCCCTCACATCTACGAGGGTCCAAGTTCAGGGC
The DNA here is from genome assembly GCA_034781795.1 of Crypturellus tataupa. Classification (NCBI taxonomy): domain Eukaryota; kingdom Metazoa; phylum Chordata; class Aves; order Tinamiformes; family Tinamidae; genus Crypturellus; species Crypturellus tataupa. Next base: position 6,557,783 of record JAWLRI010000995.1, read on the forward strand.
AGAAAATGAGGTTTTTCTGGTGGTTGTTGCTCCTGCAGCAGCAGGACGCTGACCCGGCGAGCGAGGGCAGGGCTGGCCCGTGCGTCTCCTCTCGCCTCCCGACATCGCGGCGCTTTTGATGTTGCAAATAGAAAATGCGAAGAGTAAAAGAAGAGCTCCGAGGTGGGTGGGTTTGTTATCAGGGAACTGCTTCCCACCTGGAATTTTAATTGGATTTCACTCCGAGTGGGACCAAAGGACAGAAAATGATGCCGCGAGCAATGAAAGGGCAGGGAGGGCGGTTAGCGACGTGCCGGGGTCTCCTCTTGCTTGTTGACAATCCGTGTGATCCTCAGGGATCTGCAGGAGCATCGTCCCTTATGCAGGGTGAGACAAATCCTCTCCAATTTAATCCAACTGACTCGATGTTGGGATTAAAATACAAGTTGTTTTAGCACTGCTGTTGGGGCACGTGCGCCTTGTGCCGGGCAGGAGCGTTTGGATGCGACCGAGGGCAGCAGTGGAGCACAAAAGCTCAAAAACTTCTATACATTTCAGTTAAGTGGAAATATTCCCTCCACAAGAGGATACTGCAAAATCAGAACGGGAGGTTCCCAAGGAAGCATCACTAAAGCCCAGGCTGCTCCTTGTGCAACACTAGAAGTGAGGAGAAACCTGCAGTGTCCATAGGGACACGGGGCCTCGCTGGCCCCACAGCTCCAGGTTTCGCTGCTGGGTCAGTCCTGCGGTTTGTGCGGTCAGGACTAGCGAGTGCCACTTATTTATGATCACTGAATTCCTAGTTATTTTCTTCTCGGGGTTTGTTTGCACTTTACAGGACGGATTTATTTTATCTTTGAGGAAATGCAGAGTGACCCTGCGTGCGGTTATGAACCCGAGTGTCTGCACCCAAAGCTCTGTAACGTGGAAGGGGACGTGCTCAGGCAGTAGGATTTTAGAAAAGGGGGCTTTTATGGTAAGTAAAACCCAGAGGATTTCATAAAGCGTGTTATCCATGTGGTATTTTGCAGATAGCTCGTCTCGGCTTGCACCTTGCTTTTCTCCTTACAAGCTGAGTCTTTTGCACAGGCCAGGTCGTTGCCTTGCACCTTGCTGTTCCTTGAGCCTTTTGCACGTGCCAGGCCGCCCGTGCGCGGTGCAATAACACATCCCTCTCTTGCAGGTGGCTCGTGCACCATGGCAGACTACGGGCGGCTCAAGAGCATCGCGCTGCAGCTCGGCGAGCGCCGCCGGAGCGGCCCCGCGCGCGACGGGGCCGCCCACAAGCGCGCCCTGGTCCGGGGAATGTTCGAGTCCTTGGACGGAGACGGTGACGGGCGCCTCGGCAGCTCCGAGCTGGCGCAGGTGGGTTCATTGCTCAATGAGAACGGAACGACGAGGAGGATTGGGGTTTCGTTGCGAGTGTAAATTGAACGCAGCAGAGCTGTATTTATTCAGTCAGCGGAACTGGCTGTCCGGCTGCAGACGAGGGACAAAAACGGATCCCAGCGAGCGAGTCTTTTCCCTATCTCTAGGGAGAGAACACGATTGCAAATGTTTGAGGCCCCTTTGCAAACAAGCAGCCCCGTCCTTGCCCCTGGGAAACGGGTGATGATCCTCATCGCTAGCAGTCGTCCTTGGGAGGGTTTGTGTGAAGTTAGTCTGGACGTTTAGATATATGGCGAGGTAGGAAGAAGCCTCTTGGTGCTTCTCTCCTGCATTTTGGCCCATTTGAAGAGGCTCCTTGTGCAAGCATCCCCGTGCAGGTGCTGAAATGCTGATTAGCTGAACCTCCTGATATTAAAAGAAGTGCAGAGCCTGAGAAAACTGTTATTCCTCGCCGTGGCCTGCTGCGTGCTGTTGGCTCGCTGATGGGCAGCACCAACCCAACGCACAGAGCAGAGCGGCTGCATCAACCTGCCAATCCGGGTACCAGGGGGAGGAAACGGCCCCACGAGGGGAACAAGATGTGTCCCCACGTGGGATGAAGCCGTGCGCCCCATAGCATCTCCGAGCACTGTTCCCGTTGTCACCGAGGCCATGGAGATCTACTTCTCCGAGCTCTCCCAGCTGTGAATATACCCAGTGCTTCATCTAAATCCCATGGTTCTGTAAGGACATGGTGGATATAAGAAAACACTTTTATCTGAACTCAGAGCCGGCTTTTGCGCAGCGACAGCTAAGTGTCCGCTCTCCTCTCCCATTCTTTACCCTTCTTACACGAAGCTTATTCCGTCAGGACGTGTTAAGAGGCAGCTCGCGTGGAAATAAAGCCTCCGCAGCCTGCGTGCCCTTGTCGTAAGGAGGGAGGATGCCCTGTGCCTTAAAGGACAGGAATTCAGGGCATTAAGATCCACAGCAAAGTTTCCACAGGCTTCATCTGCCTGATGCCCAGATCTCTCCCAAAGGGCAAACACAGCCCTTGGCTGCTCTGTTTTTTATTTCTCCCCTTCTCTCTGTGCTGTTCCCAAAGCTCCTGTTTTTAGGAGATTGATTAGCCAATAAGAGATTTTTAATTTTCCCTGTTACAGTCCCAGCAGATTTGCTGGCCTTGTTAGGTAGCTTTGGGATGGACTCACGTTGACTCTTTTAATTTGAAGTCCGTGCGGCTTCCGATTGCTCCGAAGGCAGGAGCTTTATTGCCCACTGGTAGAGCAGAATAAAGCAGAAATAAAAGCAGGAGCTGCCGTGATCCGTTCGCTCTGGCCACCAGACACATTCCACTCGTTTTATTTAAAAGAAAAATAGTCTCTGGAGCATCACAGTGCTGTCTGCAAAGGAAACCCAAGGCAGGTTGGGTACCAGGCGCTGCTGCAGGGAAGCAGGGTTGTTCCTAAGGCTGGAATGATGGTCCTTATGCCCAAAGCGGGATTTCTCCCAGGGAAAACGCTGGAAGTGGAGCCCTCCGGAAAGGAGAGCAGCCCTGCATAGAGCCCACCTCATCCCCTGCTTCCCGAATATCCCTCCAACCGTTCCCTGTTGGATACAGCAGGTGAAACATCCAAATAAGCTGCAGCCGTCGCTATGCAGGGCCATTAACAACTGTGGTAATTGGAACGTTATTTCCATTTAAATCTTTAATATATTTTAGAGGCAGATTCATAAATCAACCCAACACGTTTTGAGGTTGGGTTTTTTTTTGGCCCTGACATTAAATCAAAAGGACTAGTAAAAACTTGTCAGTCTTATGAAAAGTTAATCAATTTTCAATACAAAAGTAGACAAAGGGAAATTTCCATCTTTAGAAGATTGATCTTGGAAGTTATGGTTGATCTCACTTTTATTGAACATTTTTACTCGCTGGGTGAAGGGTCATTTTTTTAGCATTATTACTTGAGATTGCTTTAATACAACGGACTAAGACTAGAAGAGTAAATAAAATCATCTTTGGACTACAGCAAAAATCCTTTCTGCCTTGTAGATGCAACATTTCCATAGTTTTCTGTGCTCTGCAAAGGCTTTGGAGCATCTATCATTTTATTTTAACTATACTTGGGTCCAATTTGGACTTTTTGCTAACTTGGATCTACGACAGCTCAAGCTTCTCTAGTTCCTCAAGTGGAAACCGAAATGTTTAGAATATGTAAGAAACATTGAGAAATTCAAAATTGTGAAAAGCCCCCAAATTGCTTGGGCTTTTACTACCAATGTGTCGCTCTAGATTGCTGCGGGGGGCTTCCCATCCACAGCGAGGACCAGGAATTTGCAAAAATTCACCCCTTATGGAAGTACAAGTTAAATAACAAGGACCACTTGACATTGCAAGTCCATTGCTGCGCTCTCTTGGCCGCAGGTGATGAAGAAGGAGGCTCTGGAGTTCGACCTGCTGCACTGCACCCTGGCCGACCTTCTGCGCTTCGACGATTACAACAACGACGGCTTCCTGACCCTGCCCGAGCTCTACACGGCCTTCCGTGAGTCCTGGTGCTCTTCCATGTCCTTGTGTTGACGGAGGGTGGGGAATGAGCAACGCGCGCGCGAGCGTCCGTAGCGGCACCGTTGTCTTCAAGCCGCCGTCAGCAGAGATAATCCCTTCCCATGCTTTAGACCATGGAAATCGATAGGAAAGGGCTTGTTCTTGTGCTCCAAAGGGCTCAGCGTGACCTAAGCGGTTGGCAAAGAGCGATGGTTTTGTCGCGGTTCCTGCTGGGCTGCTTGTTGGGGGCTCCTTGTTGCTCATGCTGGTGCTGTGCCGGGTCTGCACCTACGTACGTGGCTTCCCGGTGATCCCGAGGGACACAACACGCGCGGGAAAGACGTTTCCTGGTTCTTTCTTTCCTTGAAATCTATCCCAATGTGTCGTGGCAACCTTAGTTTGGTGTGCAGGAGGTATATGGTGCCTAGGGATAATGTGTTTTTTTGCATTTTTTCCATGTTAGTAAGTAAATTAGTGCGTGATCTCGATGCCCGTCTCAGCACCGTTTGCAGACGCCCCTAGATCACCCGGCCATATAAACAGGGTGACAAGGAAGGACTTTAGTTGCTCCATTTATTTTCCTAATGTTATGTCCGCACTTTAAGCTAAGCCTGTGGTGAAGCAATCCCCTGGAAAAGGGCCACACTGCCTCCTTCATGGACAACACAAGATTTTTCGGTGCCTCTAAAGCCCTTTGAGATACCAAAAGAGTAAGACAGAAAATGTTAATTTTTGCAACAAGCAGGACAGTGAGCTGCAGAGGACGAGCGTGTGATTTATCCTGGAAATGCAGGGCCTCTGTTTTCCCAGAATCTCCTCTTTCCTAAAGAGTGTCGTTTCTGTTTGCTTCCAGCTTCTCATTAAAAAAAAAAAAAAGTGAATTATAATATTTAAAGTGCTTTAAATTAGCCCCAGCTGTCACCTTAGACATGCTTGAACCACATATGCACTTAACTCAACGCAGCACACTCAAACTAGCAGCTCTGCAGCGAAACATAAAACCTCACGCATTAAAAAGGCCGTAAAGTGAATTAACCCAGACGTAGAGAGGCTCGACACGCGGCTGCTCGGGAGCATCTTTGGATCAGCGAGTTCTCAAAGTCACAGCAACTCCCAGGGAAATTGCACGAGTCATTTGCATGGGTTTTTGGTCCAGTGGATTGTAAGTAGGTAATGAAAATAAGACAAGTACAAAATATTAGCCAGTGAACAGAGACGGTAATTTTGATAACATGCAGAAATATTTTAGGAGAAAGCAAAACATTGCAATGAGTGTGTACTGGAATTTTATATGTATATAAAAAAAAATATGTTCTCCATCTGTGTATGAAAATGAGACTTATTTCTCCGCTTTGGTTTTCCCAGAATCCATGCTTTTACTATGAGCCATTCATGGATCATCAACTTTTAAAAACAAAATTTATTGCTCACAACTTTAGCAACTTTGCAGAAGTTCAGTTCTTGGTAAAAGTGCATCTTTTCCCTTTATTGCACAATCTAGGAAAAATACCTAAAAACATGGTTTTCCCCACGCGGTAGCTGTGAGCGCGCGGTTTGTTTTGCAGCCCGTAAGCGTTTCTGAACGGGGTGCTTCATCCCGAGCCAGGATTTGGCCGGCAACAGTAATTTACAGGCGTCGCACCCGGTGCATTTTTCATATTTGTGGCCCATTAAGGTGCTGCTGCCGTTGCTGGAAACGGCCCGCGAGGACGGCTCAATCCAATTACCCGCGTTGAGCGGCATCGCGAAGGCTCAATCTGATTTATCCTCCCCAAAACGATGTTCCGGCTGCTCCGGGGCTCCGTCTGCGCCGCCTTGCAGGCTCCAGCGGCTCTGGGATGACCTTGGTCGTGGGAAGAGCGTTGCAGTTTGTCTCTGCTTTGCCGTTTGGAGAAGTTGCATTTCATTTTAAGGAGCCTCCTGGCCTTTCCGTAGGGAACAGAGTGATGCCGTTGTCTTGTGCTCTCCGTTTGTGCATCTCTTGCTGTCTTGTCACCCTCTCTGTGCTGATCAGTCGTAAATGAGCCAAAAAAACGCAGTTTGGAGAGGAATTCACTCGCCCTTTCTGTAACTTGGGTTCAGCATTGCAAGGTAATAGCTGCTGCTTCAGATGATCACATCTGATCATGCTAATTATTTGCATGGTGCTCGTAATGTTCAATCTGAGATTTTGGGAGGTAGTGGCCCTCCTGCTACCCTCTCCGATGTGCCCTCCTTTTCCTGCTCTTCCGAAAGATCTTTTGTCCCTGAATCCTGATAATTCAACTTTTAAGGGTATCCTGATAATTCAACTTTTAAGGGTTTGCTTCTGTGTGTGGCTGGCTACAAATATCTATTAAAACAGCATTAAAGTCTCACCTCTTCAATTCCTCTTCATCACACAGAAATAACATATGAGATGGTTCGGATACTCTCCTGGCAGCTCTGGAAGGAACAAATTATAGGTGTCTTCTCATTTCTCATTAGCAAATTTTATTAGATAAACAGGCTCAGGGCCGTTGCTTAAAAACATTAATTTTTAATGTGATGTTCTCGAGATTTCCACATTCCAGAAATACAGAGGGTACTAGTGAGTATACTTATCTGCATCCTTTCTTTAAGCTGCCACCAAAGATTCAGCGAATGAGTAATAAATAAAAGACAGAGTTGTCATAAAAGCTGTAGCAGAGCATGCCTCTAATTAATCAGCGTGGAAATAGTCTAGTAAATTGGCAAGCGCATCACCCAGCTGAGGACTGCGTTAAATAGGCTCCGATGAGCGATTTTTGGATATAACTTCTGGAAGCGGACCCGACCGCGGGTCATTACAATTAGGGATGTCACTTTTGGCTTTCTTTTTGTCCCCGCTAATGGGCCAGGAGCGGCCTCGCCAGATGCGAGCGCCTGGCGGGGAGGGAAAAGCAGCGTAATCTTGTGCATCTCCATCATCATCAACGCGGACAGGTCAATTTGTAATACAAATATGTCACGGGGAGGGAAGGCATGCCCTCCATCAGAACGGCTTTATCTTGTCAACATTGTTTAGCTAATAAGAGGTTATTAACCCAAAGATAAAATCCCCTGGAATTCCAGCTCGTTGCTGATTAGAGCCTTCCCGGCCGCGCTGCTGCTGGCAGCTCGTCTGGCCGTTTTGGTGTATTTATTTGGTGTATTTTTTGGTGTCACGATGGTTCGAGGAGGCTCCGTGCATGGAGGTCATGCAAAATTCAGAGCTGTATCCGGGTCCGGCTGGGAATACAGCGGGAGACGATTCCCGCGGCGCGGAGCAGTGACATGCAAGGACACTGGGATTTTGATGTCATCTCTGCACCAAAGGAAGACCCAAAAGGAAAGGATGGTTCAAAAGAAAAATATTTTTCAATTGCAACTTTGCTCCTGTTCGAAATACACCTGGTGGGGCTGAAAAAGGCAGCAATAAGTCACAGGGAGCGATAAGTAGCAAGTGCTTTTCTCCCTCCTAACCTTTTTCCTGCTCTCTGTTGCACTACCACTACCCTGCTCAAAGTGTGCACTGCTGATTTGCCTTTAGTTCAACTTGTATTTTTTTTCACCGTGTCCTTTGTACATATCAAAAGCGCAAGGGAAACCGAGCCCGAGGAACCGAGTTTTCTCCGAGTTCCCAGAGAAATCTCGTCATAAGGGAAATAGCAAACAAATTTTGTCTGATGGAAATGAACGCACGTACTTGGAAGTGCGTAGGTGTGATATGAGTATTCCACGTGCACCTGGAAAACCAGGTGTTCAGCATAAAATTACATCTGGAATTTGCATTTTTAGATGAAGTGTTTACTCGTGTGTTTTGCAAATCTGTTTTTTTCCCATCGGTGCGGCACGTAGGATGGGAGACTTGGTAATCCCGTCGCTCTGCTGGGTTGGTTGAGCTTCATCCATTATATCGGACAACTGCGTTGTAGGATAAAATGCACCAAGTGAGGTGGTCCCCTCTTAAATATTATTATTATTAATGTAGCAACAGCGATCTGCACCATCGGAGTCCTAAAATATTGACCGTCTATGTGCCCTACTCTGCCTTCTCACCTGCCATCTCCTTGGCATGAGATTTTCTTTCACGTTGCTGCAGACCAGTGTGAATTACGAGAGTTTCCCTGAAATAGGATTTTGGCTTGATCAATGGGAAATGACAAGATGGTTAAAACGAGTGTGATTACATGATTTTTGCTTGAAAAACAGAAATTACTGTCTAGATGCTTTCCTGCTAAGGCAGGGAGTGTTTTTGGTTCTACTTTGCTGTTCCCGTGTCCTGCTGCCCGCTGTGGATTGCCCAACTACAGCCCATCTTCACATATACCTCCCATTTCCAAAGATACCATCTGGGAAATGCCAGTGGGCTTAATATATAACAATGGAATGAGACACAATGAACTAATTACAAGTTGTTATTGGAAATCTATCGCCTGCGAATTGCAAAGAAAACTCGCTGGAAGACGATAGACTGGTGATTTTAGAGCCGTCTTGCGGGTGCATTGATTTGTTCCTCTCTGTTTTAAATGCAAGAATTTGCAGCGTGGAGCAGAGCTGGGGCTTCAGAGGGGATGTCGTACACACCGTATCAAACGTCTACACGCACTCCTGCAAGAATAGACTACCTAAATATTTATAAGTACTTATGAGTGACTCAGTGGCGCATAAAACCAGCCAAAAACCGTCTCTCAAAAAAGCTATTTGATCCATACCAGCTATGTTCACTGAAGCAATTTGGCATGCACAAATAATAGTATTTTTAGCTACTTGCAGGCACAGAATTGCATCAGTGAAGAGGAAATAAAAATATTGGTGAAGTCCTATAATGACTGGCTGTCCTAGCCGTAAAAGTGCTCCTGAGATCATGTAGGTAGAGATGTACGAATTATAATGTGCATTTTCAATTAGGCTGGAGGCTTTTCTGTGGCTTCATTTTGTTCCTTCGAAAGCAGAGTTTTCTAGGAATCAGACCCAACTGTTCAGACTTGCAGTTTTTTAGGCAGGCAGAAGTCAGTAGCATATTGGAGTGGGGCTTTCTGTGTCTTGTTTATCTCTAGACAGACTGGAGCGGCTTTGCTGCTGTTTCCCTTTGGCTTGGTGCCACTCGCTGTTGTTTTTCCTGGTTGGGAATTGCTGTATTAACCCACTGAAGATGCCTCCATCCAGGCCAGTGCATTCCATGTGTTCCCTGCGTGCCCTTCCCGGCCACCCTGGGATGCTCTGAGCTGCTCTTCCATGTGCTCTTCCATGTGCTCTTCCATGTGCTCTTCCATGTGCTCTTCCATGTGCTCTTCCATGTGCTCTTCCATGCGCTCTTCCATGCTCTTCCATGCTCTTCCATGCTCTTCCATGTGCTCTTCCATGTACTCTTCCATGTTCTCCATGTTCACCTCTGCTGCCTTCAGAGATTCATAGTTCTTGAGCCCAAAAATGCCCCTTTGGTATTTTCCAGTTTATTTCTATTTGATCTTAGTATTTATTCCAGATCAGGGGTAGAAATGTTGAACAGATTTGGGCTTAGGGTCTCCCTTTTGCCCAAAACAACACGTGGTTGTTCCATTACTACAACTAACGCTTGAAATCTGCCCCTTCAGCCAGTTCTTAGCTCGTTTAACACCTATTTTACTGCTATCGCGCAGCACTCTAGAGCTATAGGGTTAATTTTTTCGATCAAAATACCAGAGCTCAGCAGATTACCAAGCGAGGTGCCTTTTCCCTGTGCAAGAGATCGGATTTGCGAGGAGCCGCCGCTGAGATGTTTTCATTTCATGTTCTTCACAGGGAAAAAATCTCCTTGACAAATTCGGGATGTCAAGATAGGAGCTGAAAAGGCAGTGGTGGGGAGCTGAATAAGCCGAGCTCAAAGGTTGCTTCTGCATTAATGCATCCAAAGAGAGTCAAGGAAAAGGTCCTAGCCTATAGGAGAAAATAGATAAGTAAATAAAATGCTGCCTTTTCCTCTTAAACGGTGGAGAAATGAAAATTTCCTGTGCTGATTTTCCTTGCTGAGGGTGGAGAGGGGCACCCTGTGAGCAGGGAGCTTGTCCCTAGCACCGCTCTCTGCCTGTAACACGCTCCAGAAATTTATTCCTGGCATTCCGCATGGTCCAAACGTTGGGAAGAACATGAGGAGCTGTCAATAGGAATAAGCAAATCAATGCTCCGAGCTGCCCCGAGCTTCCCTCGGCAGCATCAAATCCGTTTCGTGTTTCTGCCCGCGCTCCCAGATGAAGCCGCAGTCAGATCCTATATCCTTCACCACGATCGCAGCCCCAAGATCCAAATAATATTATTAGAAACACTCAGCTTCGAGAAAGAATCTGTGACTGAGATTCTAAGAGAGAAAGAAATGTGCTTTTTGTATGCCACTCTGGGGTGTTTTTCCTTTTATTTGTCATGTTGCTTGTCACGCAAAGCTGGATAATGTGCTGGGAAAAGTCACCGGTGCCTCCGTGGACACCGAGGAGCCTTTGGGGCTCCTACTGCTCCGAGGTTGTTTGAAACATCGTGTTGGTCCCAGACCTTTTCATGGGAGCTGGGAAGTGCCACATTTACAGCAAAGGGGCTTTCTGCATATCTTTAACATACAGCTCTTATTTGATAGCCCTTGCAGTTAGAATCCTGAATATTTTGCTACCTGTGCCTCCCTTTTATATCCTGCTCACCTTTCTAGGGATATTGATCCAAGAAGCCCTTGACTTGGTGGAAAGAAACAGGTAAAATCACTTTTGCAATGGGAATTTGGGAGCGCAGAGCCCATGATGATGTGATCCCGGGCCCCTGCAACGAGCCCAGGTTGTAATTTTTGCCCTTAAGAACATTTAACGATGATTCTAGAGAGCATCTATTCACTTATTTCAATGCTAATTAGCGCTGGTTTTGTTTCACCTTGAGACTATGTCAGTGCAGCAGAAACCCCCCAAAATAAGCATCTCTGCCATGTAGAGCAGTGTGAAATACTTCGGAGCCAGTGATGACATGTAATGCATCTCCTGGCAGGGCTAATAGACTTGTTTAAATGCAATTTCCTCACCGAGCATCTGCTAAAATGGAAGATGAATAAGGGCCTGAAGTTGATAGAAAATCACCGCTTTGCTCCTTATTCTGAGACAGGTTTTTATGAAGCCGTTCGCTGGACTCCAGGTGGGGAAGGTGCCTTCGTGGAAGGCTCTGACGTGGTCGTTGGTGTTTGTTGGCTCCTTTGCTGTGATGTGATGTGATGAACAGATGCTGTGAATTGTAATTAATGCATTGTAATTAATACAATGACTTATCAAGCTGTCAGGCGTTTATAGTGGTTTAAAACGGCCCTAGTGCATGTTGATCCTTGCAGTCTGTGGGCATTGCCCTATGCAAGAGCTTTGGGAGGGACCAGCACTGCATTTTGGGGCCCAAAGCTGCTTTTGAACTCCTGCTTTTCCCCAAGGAGGGGAATAAAAGGGTTTTCTGCAGCAGGCGTCATGCGTGCAAGACCTTTAGATGCTGCAAAGGAGCAGCAGGTTTGCAGCTCTGCATCCCGGCTCTTTCCTTGGCTTCTCTTTCCTTGGCCTTGGCAATGGGAGGACTCTGCAGGTGCAGGAGGAGGAGAGCGAAGCCACGCCAAGAGGGTTGGTTTTGCATTGTGCTTGCTAAATTCAGGTCTTGCACCAGCCTCTGCCTTGGAAACCAAGAGCTTTTCAATAACTGTTTATTGAAGCACCGATTTTGTATAATATGAGGAACCTCGAACGAAGCCATCAGGGCCAGTGGCAAGGAAGTTTTGTTGCTGAGGAGGATGAGCAATTATTTTTTAGCAAATGAAGGGTTTTCTTGGCCTCCTGCTTGCACCCCTTGTGAAGAATTTGGCTGTGAGCATCGCAGAGGGGGTCCAAATGCTTCTTTTCTGCTTAGAAATTTGCCCCCATAGCTGATGGGTCTCAGCTGTCAGGGGCTGCAGCGTCCCTCTTCAATCCAGACACTGAAAATCCGCACAGTTTAGGGGTAATTTAGGTCTCTTATCTCACAGCAGCCTTTTTTTTACCACTTCTTCCCCATTCAAATGCGTCTATGACCAGGGAGATGCAGCTCTGCTGCAAGAAGCAGGAGGAACCGTCTGTATACGGGGAAAATATTGGCAATTTTGTGTGCGCGAATGATGCTGCAATGTCAGCATCACCGTCCCTTCACATCACAGGGTTTTAATTAAATCAAACTGACAAGAAATGTTCTTAGATTTGACCCATTGTCTAAAGAAATCGGATATTGTCTGGGTTTGTAAAGTAAAACGTATCAAAGTAAGTTTGAGGAAGGTAGCCAGAGCTACACAGGTAACTTCCCTGCTTTCTCTCTATTATTAAGATTTTTATTTCCAAAGCTGCTTGTAAATAATGACTGGAAATCTTTTATTGCACTCCCTGTCGAACTGGTCAGTCTTCATCCTTTTATTAGCACTTGTTAAAATTTATTTCACTCCACTTAGTGCAGGGGCTGATGAGTTGTTGCTTAGGAGGCTCGCGCAGGGTTTGCATTCCGAGTGAGCCTGAAACTTGTTCCTGAACTCTTGGATAAGGAAAAACTCTTCAGTCCTTGCAGGTTGAGTCCCTCTGCAGAGCAGTGGGTTGTCCAGCGCCGCCGTCTCCCGGAGAAATAACAGATCCCATCGAGGTGAGAAGGAAGGTGATGCCGCCTGAGCTCCGAGCCTGCATCCCTAAATCAGGACACGTGGATTTATAGGAGAGAGCAACCTGACAGCTCCCTCGGAGGGGATTTTTTTTCCAAAGCAACCGTATTCCTTTAAATCACCAACCTGCAGGAAAAGCAACGTGTCTTTTCCTTTCATTCTACCCGGCTATCCGCAGACGTTGGGAGCAAGATGTTCTGCAGCAGGAACCTGCGTTTTGCAGGGAGTTTAGGAGCCTCTCGGGCTGTTTGCAAATGTTCAGCCCATGTCCCAAGGAGCTGTCTCAATACTAGGTGCTTTTAGGATTCCCCAGCCCTTTAGGATTCCCTAGGCCTTTAGGATTCCCTTTTCCCATTGCCTTGGACCCGTGTCCCCATGGTTGGATGCAGAGAATCCTGTGTCCCCAACTAGACCCTCCTTGTCTCTAACCCCAAAGCCACCCACTCTATTCTGCTCACACCAAAGCAAACATCTAGTTAAGACAGAGTTTTTTAAAGGATCTGCATGCAAGTGGTTGTCTCTTAGCACATGGGTTCATTACCTGGAGAACACGCCGAAGAGATGGGCCTTCCCCATGCCCAAACCTGCAGGCAGCTTCATGTGCAGCTCGCATCCTCTTGGACACCAATGTGAACCAGCTCGTGCTGCCTCAACAGCAATAAAACAGAGCAGGGCTCGTGGAGATGCTTCTTAGTTAGCTTGAGCAGATGCTCAGATTTTTTTGTTGCTGTCGAGCAAGTTATTGCCTTGTTATATTCATTTGCAATAGCAATAACAGCCCAGTGGCTTTAGCTGTGAACCATATTTTACATCAGCTGGTAGGGCATACTAGTTAATGGCAGAACATCTATTGCTCATCTGTTTTTATTTTATGAAAGACTCAAAATTGTTTGAACAGTTCAGCCAAACGAGTCTAAATACGTCTCATCAGGAGGCTGCTTCAAGCCTTCAGCTCTGCTCATCACTCTCAAAGTGGTTAATTCTGCATGGCACAAAAAGGAGCTGCTCTGCTCTACCTTTGGGCTTTCCCTTCATTTGCAGAAGTCAATAACCTAAACAGATTCTTTGTTGGCCGAAAGCAGATAAAACTCTGGTTCATCCTTTGCTCCCCTTGCATTCAGGTGTTGCAATATAAAGTAATTAATACTTTTAAGTATTAAGTATTAATAGGATGCTCTATAGGGGGGCTCTGCAGCTCTTGCTCCATTGCTTGCAGCAGAAGGGACTTGCACAGTTGCTCAACAAATGGGCTGCTTTGGATTTGTTAGAGTGCTCACATTGCATTTAGGCTGTTTGGAGGAATGAAAAGCTTTCAATACATTTCTGTTGCATCTGCGGACAACTTGAAATATATTATAAGAGGACGTAGAATTTATTTTTACTTCATTTGAATAAAAACACAATTCAAAGTATGTACTTTTCCTTTTGCAGAGCCCTTCTCTGTATTTTTCTCTGCTCAAATAAAGCAAAAAAATCAAACCAGGGTTGCATTAAATCAATGCCTTTCATAACGGCAAATTCTGCAGGATCCTGGGGGCAAACGCTGTGTCCTGGTATGTTCATAGAGGAGATAGTGGAGGAGGCTGCAGCAGGGAGCAGGAGTGAGCAGGATGAAGCTGAATAATCATTGGTGGTTATTTAGATGCTGCAGAAGCATCTCAGTGACCCAATAAAAATCGGGTGCCTTTTTTCAAGCAATTGCACCGACCTTCTGCCACGTATGGAGGTATCCGGAAAACCTCGGGTCTAATTTTGAGACAAGTGGGAGCAATAAAGAGGAGGAGAGAAATAGCGAGCGAGGAGGAACGACAGGCCAGGGTGTTTGCGGACCCACAGAAATGAAACAGGGGCATAAAGAGGGCACAGACGCTTTTATTATCATGCCATCAAACCCTGCCCAGGGAGATTTAAGGCGTTAGTGCTGCAACCAGCAGTCAGAGTAGCCAAAGAAGCGTCTAACCTCGGTGAGGAAATTATCCAAGCTTCCTGCTGCAATGGAATTTATTTTCCCAATGTTGAATAAGAAGGGAGGCGCTGGCTCTGGGCTGGGGGCCGTGCTGCTCCGAGCATGGATCTGCTGCTGTAAACTTCCCATAGAGGTTACATTACTGCCCAGGGAAGCAGCTTATTCCGGGTTGCATTTATTTATACGAGCAGCACAAATCCTGCGCTTTTACTGCCCACGTTGTGGCTCGTGGGTGAAGGTGCAGTGGTGCTGAGCAGCATTAAATAAGACTAATGGTGTGTGCATGGGGGCTATAGCTCAGAAACCCCATTTATGGATTAAACGGTATCACCTCCGCGGAAAGAAGCAGCTATATTTTCCCATCTGAACACAGAGGGGATGTGCATGGAACCGAGTTACGTTGCCGTTTGCTTTTATCCTCCTTCCACCTCAATTCCCAGCTATTTCGATAAGGATTCGGGTGCTGGTGAAGGGTTTCATGCTCCCATTCTGGGGCAAAACATCCTGACCGGTCCAAGCATTAGAGGTGATGTTGGATTTTGCAAGGTCTTTTGGAATGTTTGCATTTTTGTGGGGAAAAAGGAGGAAAAAAAAGAAAATACAAATGATCCCGTAGGAGGAGAAAGGTGTAAGAGAAGGGATTTCAGCTCTGTTGCCATTTTAGAAACTTCATTATCGAGTTATAGGCTTTCATATTACTATTGATTTTACATAGAAGATACTCAGATACCACAGTGATGAGAAGCACATACAACCTGAAGGCGGATCGCTGTAATAGGAAGGCAGGAGGAAACGGCTCACACTGCTAGCAAAACCTTTCCCTGGTAAATCAGACTTCATAATGAAATTACCCCTTTAAATTACATCTGATTCAGGAATTTTCTAGTGACTATCAATCCCCTGTTATATCGATTAAATTGGATGGAGTATTATTTTATGGAAGATATAATTAACAAAGCTGGAATTTCACTAAATAACTGATTTATGCCTCAGCTGTGAGGATGGACGAGACCTTTAATATTTATGTTTGATCGGGACCAACCTGCATTTTCCATCCATGCAAAAGGCACCCAAGTGCCTCTCCTTCCATTCCCTATTGGGAATGTTGTCACTAGAGGGAAAAACAATGTCAGGGGGAAAAATCCCACTTGTCCCCTTTGCCCGGGCTCTGTGTCCAGCCCCTTGGTTAACACAGGAGAATTGACATAGGACATTTGTTAACTCCCACCTTTACAATTCAGCTCTTGCACGTGTTACTTTGGCTGCGAACCGTCACCTGCACATTTTTTCCAAGGGAATGACGTTTCGGACAAGTTTATTTTTTGTTGCTGTAAAAATAAGGCGGTGGTGGCAGAACTCTGCAGCCAAACGCAGCGGAGCCAGAGCTGTAAGTTTAAGGCGGAAAGATAAAAAGGTATCTGGAATCGATAGTTTTTGAATTAGGTTTCTCTTTATAGGATTAAAAAAATGTTTCCTGAGCGACCCAGAGGAAAACCATAGACTGGAGGCAAAGCAGAAATGATTACTCTGCCTAATAACATGCAGGTGCCTGGAATTATTTTAAAAGGGTGAAGTGCCGGTTTCCCAGCATTGTACCTTATGGGTTTCCAAGTGCTGTTTCGCTTTTGTTTCGTTTTAATTGGTGCAAAAAGCAATCTTTGCTGGAAAAACGTTGCTATAACTCCTACTGGGCTTAGGGGAAAGAGCGATAATTTTGTAAACAGTGTAATTTTTAGCAGTTACTAAATGGTAATAACGCAGTGTTTTCAGCAGCCTGGTTTTAATGGTAAGAGCAGAGCGTGTTCTGCAATATGGTTTTAAATCAGCCCTGTTGCGGGCTTCAAAACACTGTGGTTCAGGAGTGGAAAGCACTGGTTGCAGCCAGCCTTTCGTCTTCCCGTCGAACGTTATCATGGAAAACGCGTCTACGGGAATGCAGAGCATTAATGGGGTGTCACCCTCAAAGGATAGGTTTAATTTAAAGAATGAAAATGTATTTTTAACCTTAAAAAAGACATTGTTCTCTGGGCATGACCTGCATTAGCCTTTGCCTTTTCTCCTCCTGGGACTGATGCTTCTTGACCGCAGCGGATGAAACCATCAGACAAGCCCTGGGCTCATCCCGAAGACCCAAATAACCCCAGAGGCCAAAGATCCTTATGGAAAAGTAAATGATTCTTAAATGACTTCATACCCACCTAAAATCCCACCCGCCCATTAATTCTCCTGCTCAGAACCAGCCGCTCCTGGTAGCTCCGTGGATGGATCCATTGGTAGCCGGGCTGCTTCCCGGCACACGTTGGGGTCCCTTGGGACACTTGGATGCCCAGAATAGTCACAAATCACCTTATTTGCAGTGGGAATGTTGGTTCCTTTTAGTGAATGCATCACTGGAAACCGTTTCAGAGCTGGGTGGTCTCATGCACATCACAGTGCACAGCACCAGGGTTATCAAAATGCCTCGATTCAATAAAGATAATATTTAAGGAAGCAGCACGTGGGCCTTCCTTGCAAATATTTTACATAAAAAGGAGTGTGAAGCTGCAGGAAAGGGTTCGTTCAGACCTGAAAATCAGATAAAGTTTCAAATCCAGGTTCATTCAACATGACGCACCTTTTTAACCCCTTAATCCCATGGGAGATGGATGCTGCCGCAGCAGGAGAGGCCCCTGTGTGCATGGGAAGAGCAGGTAGAGGAGAGCCCAGCTCAAGGGTATTTTGCACAAATGCAGCAGGATTTATGAGGAGGAAGAAGCAAAACTGGATGCACTGCAGGATGCATCGACATACGTGGGTGCTGCTGGGACCCCCAAAGGGATCCGGATGGATCTTTGCGTGTTCAGCAGACTCCTAGGTTAACTCTATGGTGATGTTCTTGTTGCGTGTGGGGAACGTGGGGTTTTAGAGGAGCCAACACGGGGCTGAGGTCCTCTGAGCGGTCACAGAGATGTGCGTGTCCATGTCCTGGCCAAGGTGGTTGGTGGAAACGCTTGTTTTTAGTCGCTCAGAGCAAGTTTCCAAGCCAGAAGGTCAACTTGGCAGCCTGATTTTCCATGTGGGGTTAATCTCGGTCTAGGTGACAGATCTCCTTGGCTCTGCTTATGGACACACAATTCCTGAGGCTGCGCAAGAGCCGCGTGGTGGAAAACCCTTCTGTGCAGTGTGACCTGCTGGTGGGACGCAGCAAGGAACCACATCAGCAAATACAGTGTGTGCATGGAAGTGACAGCCAGAAACCAGCCCTCGTCACCCATTAATTATATACAGAGCACATTGCCGGGCAGCCAGCGGCACCTGAGACATGAAGACACTCACGTCAGTCCAAACTGGAGACCTGAAGCTTGGAAGTGCCTGGTGCCATCTCAACGGGTTGGGGTTTCCCTTTCCTAGCTGCTACACTTGGGGTTTTGGGTTGTTTAGATGTAGATATGAGTGCGTAAAGTCATCAAGCTAACACTGGAATCTCGGGTGCTCTTCGCAGCTCCTGTTAAACCTTCTCCGTGCATGTGGACACGTTTATTTTGCAAGTGCCGGCGTAACGCACAGCCCACGGTAAACACGCAGCGATGCAGCAGCAAGGGGAACGGCTGCCCTGAAGCACTCCCAGGCTGTCAGGACCCATTAGCGTTCCGTAAATTACGTGCAGTAAAACTTGGGGCAAAAGGGTGTTTTTAGGGCTTGCCAAGCGCAGATTGCAAGCTCTTCCCTCCCCGCATCGCGACGGAGCAGCAACGGGGAGCTGCTTCCTTGCTGCTCGCTCATTCCAGGCCAGTACCGATGCCGTGGAGCCTTGTGTGCTCTTCTTATCTCACGAGAAACATAGCCGTTTGGAGTAAATATTATTCCATTGCTAATGGGCTTAAAATTCATTTCAAGTTTTCCAATTACATATTTCATTTATTCCATGAATGTGAAATGACACTGCAGAGAGCAGAGCTGGGAGCTGGCACGCGCCGGGGAGAAAGGAGAGGGTTCACTTCAGCATTTGGAATTTAAACGTGCAAAAAGAGGGAATGAGATCTGGATGGGATAGGAGAGGGTGAAAGGAAGATTTGCTGTTGGGTGATGCGTTATGCGGCGATGGGCACGGGGGCTCGGACCATAGCTGGGGAACCTCCTCGAAACCTATTTCACATTTTTGCATTGAGTGCAAAAATGCTCCCTGCTCCTTCCTGCCGTCCTCTGCACCCGCTGCCCTGCATGCAGCAGCTCTGCCTGCAGCATTTGGGGTTTTTTCCCTCTTTCTCCTGGTCAAGGTCATGTTTTTATTTCAGGATATGCTCCTAACTTGTGTGTTTTCTTTTCTTAAAATGTGCCTGGCTCTGTCTGCCAAGCTGTTCCTTACAGTAGTGTAATTACTGAGTTAATTGCATATAGAGGTTGGAAAAACACTGCGCCT
Source organism: Crypturellus tataupa (assembly GCA_034781795.1). Lineage (NCBI taxonomy): Eukaryota > Metazoa > Chordata > Aves > Tinamiformes > Tinamidae > Crypturellus > Crypturellus tataupa. The sequence goes on from JAWLRI010000995.1 coordinate 6,576,684, forward strand.
TGCTGGTTGCAGTGCCTTGTGGTTTTCAGAGCGGAATTTCAGGTGTTGGCCTCCTTGCCAAGTGCATTTAAATGTCCAAAAAGCAGGTAAATAAATCCCTAGCGGGATTTGCAAGACATGTGTGTGAACAACTTGTGACTCCACAAATGTGTTGATTTCCATGGGTGTTCGCTATCTGCTTGGGTACCCCTGTGCTCATGGAAAATATTTGTCTAAATCTCTAAAAATTGAAACAATGCTGGAAAAATGATGCTCCGAGAAACAATAAATTGTGCCCTGGGACATGGACCTGAAGGTGCAGGTAGAGGAGGGATTTGCAAATCAAATGCGCGTGTCAAAAAAATGCACATTTTGGTTTTCATTAGTACATAAAAAGGATCAATGAGAACAGATGCGTGGGGAAACACTGCAGGTGATAAATTATTTCCTTTTTTTTTATTTTTTTTTTTTTTTTTGGCAAAGAACAGGGCTATTAATAAAAACTTAATACACTTTTTAAACCAGCGGTTCTTCTGCAGTCTGGGCTCTACAGAAAGATAATTTAAGCTATTTCCCTTCAAGCTGAGAGTTTTACCTTGGCGGGGGTGGAAAAAAAGGCAGCAAACTGATTTACAAGGTTTCTCCTCTAAGTTCCTTAAAGTAAATTACCTGTCACAAGGGTCGTGGATCCACGTCTGAATGTTTGAATAAAATGTATAGCAGATTTACAGCATTAATAATGGGGCTGTCTATGGGAAGCTCTCCGTTTGCAGCAGCGAGCGGGGAAGACGTCGTCGTCTCGTTATTTAGTGCTTTGCCTCTCTTTGCGCTGAAGTTTGGAGAAAAAGCTCCATTTGTGCCCAATTGGGTGGAAAACCTGAAACCCCCATTGACTGAATGGGAATTTGTCCCTGCAGACCTTGGGGGTGGCTTTGCCGGGAGGGGACAGGGATGCGGAGAGCTGGGGTGGGCTCTAGAGCAGCGCCTTATCCTTGGATTTGGGTGCTTTCCCATAGGGAGAGGGCTCCATGTTTGCAGTGCAAATTGGGAATTGCAATATTTCTGATAGGGCAAATGCAATTAATAATAATAAATAAAATTATGCAAATAATAATAAACATTGGCGCATTTGAAATTCGATGTTTTGGTTGACATCTCTTTAAATCTGCAAGCAAAAGTCCGCATCGTGGCAAGTTTTGCTGCTTTATGCAGAAAGGGACAATCCAAGCGACTTGGCAGCTTTGGTGCAAGGTTGAGGCTACAAAAGAAACACCCAGACAACCTTGAAATTGTTAATGCAAGCTAGGAAATTTTAATGGAATATCAACATTAATACGGCTGTTTCAACACTCTTAGTAGTCCCAACGTTGTATTTCTGCATCAAGCTGTTTAATGAAATACCAGGGCTGAGTATTTGGGCTTATTTGCAAACCTCCTGCCACCTGGATCTGAACCGAAAAGGAAAGAAAAAACCCACTTCCAGTCGAGCGAGGAACAAGGCATGCATAAAATATTGAATTTCCACAACAATTTATATTACATTATTTTTAATTACATTAGCTTTCCTGCCACGTAATTACCCTGCGAGTCTATTCATGGGTAAAAGATGTGTAGATCTGTTTGCTCGGCTGTGTTCCCTCTCTGAAGCGCAACGGTGCTTTGCGGTGTGCTTTATATGTGCATAATTTACCTGGGAAACGCGGCGGGGCCCTAAATGGGAGCTGTAATTCTGCTAATGAGGTTGCTCTCCGTGCTGATTGCACCCGGCTGCCCCGAACGGCGCTTGGGATTGGAAGGAAATGCCCTGGAAAGGTCACTTTGCCGCTGTCCTGGAAGGGGAGGAAGGTCAGTGAGGAGGAGGATGGCTCCTCCAGGATAGACCTGGTTCTTGGCTTGCGCTAGCCCACAATCGACCCGTTCATAAAAATAATTTTAATAAAACTTAAGAGTTGTCTAAGCATCGTGTCACGACGTTGGGTCCCTATTAAGTTGTAGCCTGTTCCCCTATGGAGGCTGCGTGTGTAGGTGGATGTGGGAGGGAAGCAGGACGTCTGTCTGTCTGCCTCTGCAGGCTGCAGCTATATTTTATTATAGGGAAAATTCATTTTAGAACTTCCTGCGAGGAATTTAGTGTGAGATGGGAAATAGTGAGCAGCTACAGCTTATATTTATAGACAGATACGTGGGCATCTATATTCTGGTAATAAATAGTGGGTATAGGATGTCCTCAGCATCCTTCTTGCAAGGTTCTTTGGTTTGGCTCCATGGCACAGGAGCTGCTTAGCGGTAATACAATTTGCAAATTAATTTTTAACTGGATAGAATTTTATGTTATTTTATTTTATTTGAGCATGTAATCCAAATGCTCTCCAAGTATTTCCACTCAAAATAAGCAATTAATGCTTCAGGTTAATACTTCAGGTTTTCCCTTGCTGCAGTCTCCAAGTGCTGGTGAGTGAACGTGATGCTGCCTTGCTTGGTTGGGGGCTGGATTAAACAATCATAACTTAAAATGACCGTGTTCTGATCTATTAGCGGCACACGTGGAGCTGTTAATTTAATTTCATTATCTTATTACTTGTCCATTCCAGTAGCCTGTAAGGTCTGGCCCGGGAAGTGTGACACTCGTAATGCGGCTGCAGCGAGGAGGGCGATTAGCACGAGGGTTTTATGTGGTTTCTCTATTGATCCCTCATTAGAGGCTTCCAGGGGTCGGATGCAGGTGGTGGATGCAGGGAATTGGCTGCTCCAGGCTCTATAAAAGCAAAATCTCATTTGGCACCTGCAAAATCGGATGGGGATCGGTGCCCCCGTCCCTCCATCCCGGGGGTTAATGCGTGGCCCTGGGTTCCGCGGGAAGAAATCGGTCCCAAAACGCAGGTCGGATTTATTGGTTTTGCTGGAGAAGGGGAAATCTGTGACTCTTGAGGGTGCGTGTCAACTTGGAGACACCAAATAGCCCGAGACACTTGGTGACAACGAGGTCACCCCAATGCTCAACCCTGGGTAATGCAGAGCACTAAGGCTATATATTATATATATATTTATATATTAGCCTTAGTGATGAAGGCTAATTCATTTAGTTTGATGAACTAAAAATCATTAATGAGCAGTGTGCAGGTGTGGTGCCTGCTCACACAGTCCCATCAGCCATGGGAACACCGGGCGCTCTCCCCACGTATCCCGGGATCCGCAAGCGGGATCCTCCCGTGCACGGAAACCGAGTTGTTCCAGGTTGTGCAATTGGGAAAACAGCAGCATCCTGCATCTACCTGCAACAGGCTTGGGATTTCGCCCTGTTCACACAAACTAAGCTTGTACCATCCGGCGAGGCAGTAATGCTGATGGCAGCTTTACATTCCCTGCTGGAATTGGAACACCGCGCGGGAAGTGCTTAAGCAGCCGCCTCCTAATTAGATCTCGGAGCCTCCGAGTTATCCTGCCTGGCTTTTGCGCAGGTTTTTACGTGGAAATGTTTTAAAAGTTTCCATCATAATCCAAGTGTGGAATTGGCTTCAAAGAGCTTTGACACAGCGGCAAAAATAACGCTGTAATAATCCTCGTATTAAATTAGTGCCTGCAGTAACATTGCTCAGTGTTGCTGTGATGAAGAGCAAAGACGTCTATGAGCAAGAGGGGCTGGTTGCCCTTTGCCTTATCCCTCCCGATAGGAATCACGGTTCTGGGATAGACCCGAGGGGCCCTCGCTGGACACCTTGATACCAGTTTCAGGGAATTCAGGTGCATTTTTTAATTTTCTTGCAATTGCCAAGACCTGTGTGAGCAGCAGCCGCCGAGATGGAATGGGACTCTGTGCCTGGAAGGACCTAGGGTTGGATTCATCCTTGGGAATGCACGGCTTTACCAGGGCTTGAGCGTGTTTCTGTTTTCCTGGAACAAGGAGCCACGTTGCATTGCTCCATGGAAATGCCGACAGGACTCTAATGGACATGGCATAAATCATCCACTGATGACGTTTTTCAATTGAATTGCATTCCAATATCCCAGTAATGCTTTACAATATTAGGAATATTAGGATGATGAGGAGTTGTTTAAGCCCTGAGCCAACTGGGGCGCTCAGATGTTCTGCTGGAGATGCCGTGTGTGCATCCATGTCCAAAGGGGCAGGCACCTCGGTGTTTTGCCATAGGCGTTTTCCCAGTGGGATTTTGCCCTGGGTGTTTTGCCTGTGCGTGTCAGGGCACGTGGCAGTGCCCACCAGGATTGGTGACACGGGGCAGCAGCGCGATGCTCGGTGCGGAGGGGACTCGGGACCATCACTGCAGCCCCGGGGTCTCGGGTCTCCCCCACAGGGGACAAGTCCTCAAGTTCAGTGCATCTCCAATCAATCAGGGAGGAGATGGGACTCACATGTTCCTCCTCCTCGAAGCTGTTCCTAGTCTAACTGCAGCTGCAGCTCCAACCGAGCCGCTGTGTGACAGGGGCCGGAGGTGCAGCGAGTCCCCCCAGCACCGCGGGTGCCAGAGCAACACGGTGTAAACGCCGGGTTTGGACCCAGGGGTTGGATGGATCCCTCAGCCCCATCCCAGGCTTCATGGAAGCACTTGCCATCCACTCGCCCACCCCAGCGGTAACTGCAAGGGAAGTGTTTGCAGCAAAACAGCTCAGGGGAAGGCACCAACCCAACCTTTTGCACTTGCCAGCTTGGCCACTCACTTCCTAGAAGCAGCTTTTCCCCCTCTTCGCCCCACGGAGCCCTGCTGTGCCCATAGCGAAGGCGCAATGCCAAGGGAGGAGGTGCAGCTTGGTGCCAGCCCTGCCATGGGGCTGGTGGCATCTCATCCTGCATGGGAAAGCCAACATCCCTGTCCATCTCCGTGGCTTTCCCAAGGCCATGGAGTGCCACCCCACGCTGCAAAGCAATCAGCCTCCGCTTGTTGCAAAATTTATTATGCCTTAATTGATCTGGAATCGTCACGGCTTGGTTAGTGTTTATTTAGTGACACCGGTAACCCAGAAAGAACCAAAATCAAAGCCCGTGAGATGGAAAAAAGGAGACGAGTGGCTGCACGGGGGACACTGGCTCTGCGCGCGGGCAGATAAAGTGCACTCATCATTAAAACACTCTGATGTAGTAAACACTCACCATGGGTTTTGCAGGTTCCTCGGCGCAGGACGCATCACTCCCAGCTCGCTCATTGCACAAACACCAGGCTGGCCAGAGGAGAAGCATTTCCTGCGGATCTCCATTCGGAAATTAAATGAGTTTGGGGCATGTGGCGAGGAGCACACGGCGGAGTGTGCTGTAGGGGTGTGCACCCGTGTGTATATATATATATATATAGTATATAAATGTGCATGAGCTGGTGCACTCGTGCGCAGACGGGAGTGATTGGCGATGGCTGCACTCGGTGCCCCTAGATTTCCCTTCCATCTTGCACCCCTGCCCACCCATCCTCACCCTGAAATTCTCCGCATCTGGGAACAAACTTGTCTTTTATTTGCTTTCTGGAGGCTGCAGTTAGAGCTGTCCAACAGCTTCAGCAATTGGGTTAGAGAAATGCCCATTGCTTAGCCCATGCTACAGGAATAAACGGGATTCTTATTACCACTGCAGGGCAAAGCTTTAATTTCTCAGTATTCTGCACTATCGGGTTCAAACCTGGCAGTTGGACTATGCTTTTTCCTTCCTGAATTTCCTTTCCTTTTGATGCTTTTTCCATGCAAAATTACCCTGATGAGTGGATTCCCTGCTGGCAGAGCAGCGGGTACCGAGTGTCCTCACATCTGCATCTCTAGCACAGGGAAACCATGGGAGAAACCCCCTTGATGTGGAGGAACTTTCTAGGTGCAGCTGGAAAGAAATGCTCAGATTTGGTGACTTCACCGCACATTTCAGGTAGATATTTTGTTCTGTAGGTATCAGAAGTGGTGGATTTTCAGGGACACTCAAGCAGTATTGGCTGGAGTGGAGCATCCTCACTTGCTTCTCTGGTGGGCAGCAAGTTTCAGCCCATGAACTTGGGACGCGGTGAGAAGAAAAGCAGCAATCGCTGCTTGGGCATTGCAGGGCAGGCTGCCCCTTGTGTCCTCCCAAATTTATCCCAAATTTATCCCAAATACATTCCAGTGTTCTTGCGGAGTGCCCTCCGGCTGCGGAGCACACGGCTAATGCACGCGGCTTTAGGGTGAGGATTGCACCTTGTTGCCCCTTGACAGAGATGGAATAATAACATAATGCAACAGAACGGCTCCGAAATGCTAATACTTCCCACCTGCAACTTAATTTTATTTTTTTCTTATTGTCTTTTTTTTTTTTCTTATGACATTTCACAGTCCCGTAGCCTCACTGGATGGATCTGCCTCGTAAAACTGACACGCCGCTGATTTAGGAAGGGTAGTCAGCCCGAGTGAAACGCATGGAGTGCTTTAAGAGTGTCAGTTTAGCACCTATTACATAGGGTCAATGTTCATTTTCAATACATCATTAGAGCATCCTGCTAAATCACTCAGAAAATGTTCGTGTTCCCCTTTTTGAGCCGCCGTGTTAGATTACCGGGATAATGAAGTGTAACTGCACAGAAATGGCAGCATTGCACGAGCATATTTTATTGTTTTCAGGGCCGCTGTTTTACGTTATTCTAAATATGAAACATTAAAAAAATCGCAGTGAAATACTGAGCGCCTCCTTAGGTAATAGCTCCCGTACTTAGGTCCGCAGCCAGCTCCAGCTCCATCAAATTTGATATCTGGTGAAGTCATTTTCCCACTCTATCGGTTTTACAGTATACAGTGTTCGCTAAACTAATATCAATAAAATCAAAACTGCCCTCAGCCCGGTTGCTAGTTCTTAAATTACGTTACAGAAGATGTATTTCTATTATTTCGAGGAGAACCTTGGAAGCCGACTTATTTCAATAGAAGTCACTTTGCCAAGGTCGGTTCAAGTGCGAGATGGTTTTTGCTGCCTCCAGGTGCTATTATGAAGATGATGAAGATAATATTAAGAAACAGGGAGAAAACAAGACTTAAGGCTGAGCGGGTGGTGCCGGTGGCCATCCCGGTGCAGAGCTGGGATGCAGGGAGGCTCCGGGAAGCAGCTAATGATGCAGCCACTGCGGTTTCTTTAATGCTTCAGTTGGGAAATTCCTCCCATTAACACGGCGTTCGTCTTAATGACAGGCTTATTTTAGAAAATGTTCAAAGCTAATAACTGGACTCAGTAATGACCGTGGGCGTTACTGAGTTTTCCCCATTCACCTGTAAGGGATTGTAAAGGATTCTCCCCCTGCCAATAAAGTCTTCTGGAGGCGACGGGCTCTGCGGCTCCTCCAGGGAAACCTGACTTCGGAAGGGGCCGGTTCCCAAAACCGGGGAAAGATATGGAGAAAAAAGCTATTTTAGTTGCGGCTTTTCCTATTGCAATTAGCCTGATGTGCAGTGGGAAAGTGAGGTGAAGAGCAGAGGGTCCTGCAGCGTCATGTCAGTGAAATTGCATGAGTGTACGAGTTAGTGGGACAGCATTTCATAGAAATAGGTTTCCTACATCATATTTTTAACACAAAATCTTGCAGTTTTACATTTTGAACGTACTTCTTGCACATTCCCTACCTGGAGCATCTCCGTACCCAGTTCTCGTGCAGGGCTGTGTGATACAAGCCCTCCTACCCAAGCAGGAGCTGGTGAGCTTTTGCCTTCATTGCATCATTCCCTGGTCTTTCATTGTGTTTGAAGTTCTGACATGTCATTTTTTTTGTTATTTTAAGAGCAAAAATCAACAGAAATCATACCATGAGCTAGATTTTGTTCCTGAGGAGGATTTTGTTCCTAGTTTACACAGATAAAATAACTTTCTATATTTTTGATTTCTACCTTTCCCTTCAGTAAGCAGCTAGTTTTCCTTCCATATTCTTGATGTCAATTAATTGCCTGAAAAAAATATTTTTAAAGGTCTGATTGTTTTATCTAATGAAGCTGCCTTGGTTTCTCTCATGTGCCCCTCTTTCCCTATGATATTGCTCTTTGCTAGTGTGGCAATGTCAGTGCTGTCAGGACTCCAACCCTTTCACATTTTGTGTTTTTATTGGGTTATCCTGATATTTTCTTCTTTATAGGAGGGCGCTTTTTTATGTCCTATCCTCAGCCTTCAGGCCTTGGGCCATCCCTGAAAACAAGAAGAAGAACCAGGAGGTTTGTGATTCCTCATGCTGCAATAGCTTTGCTTTCCCTCCTTTGCACCAAACACTTGTCTTAAAGGTTTCCGTTCAAAATAAATAAATTAATAATTTAACGATGCACCCTGTTGAGCACTACACATGATTGCTGCAATTAGCAAACGCTCCCTGGACGGCTCCTGGGTTAATTATCCCCCATTTGTCGGTGCTGATGAGCGGATCCCTGCACCCAGCACCCCTCCATGGGGCAGAGCTTGGAGTCCTCCTGATTCCCCATCCCCAGGACTTGTCTCAACCTCGGGGGATTCCTGCTGTCCCCCAGACTTCGTGTCACCCCCCGGCGCCGTGACAAAGTGCCGTGATGGGGATGGCTAATGCGACCTTTAAAGCTGCTCATTAAAGCAGCGGGAGCCCAGCAGCTCCGCACGCAGCCGCAGCCAAGGAATCCAAGCCTGACCCCGAGCGCTCCTGCATCGTTTGATTTAATTCTTGTGGCATTTTACTGACAGCTCAAAGACAAAGGTGCTTCTCTCAAGGAGCTCTGCGCTCGCACAGGAACTTTGCCGGCTGAAGGTTTTTAAAGGATCCTCGTGTGAGCCGCGCCGTGATGCTACTAGCAGGGAGTCTGCAAAAATCCTCCCGGCTCCGCTGATTTGCGTGACATATCTTGTCATTTCAGTGGCAGGCCTTGTTCTACAGGTGATCTGAGCGTGAATCAGAGGAGGACGGCGTGTCCTGTGTCAGCACAAACACAGGGGCACGAGCGCCAGGCAGGATTTAGCTGCAGAGCTTCGGATTTGGGCTAGGGGTCCAGCGGAAAGGGCTCTACATCTTCAAAACACAAACTGCCCTCGTTCATCTACAGCCCTGCGGCTCAATCCCTTATGCCACTGCACAAGAAGGCACTAGGATGATAGTAAAAATGTACTAAATGGGGATATACATCCCCAAGGACAATGGGGAGACCTCATTAATTTCCTAAATTAGGGGTGACCTTGTCACTCAAGTGGTGGAGCAAGGTGGAGGTAGGAAAATCATCATGAGCAAGTGGAAATAAATGAGTTTACTGAGTGGCACCTTCTGTTCCATGTCTCTTTGCTGGTGGCACTAGGCTGTTTGCTCAGAGCTCGTATATTTTAGGGCAGCCCGTGGTCCCCTCTTAGACTGTGTTTCTGTCACGTTAGAGTGTGACAGTCCCTTGAGCAGACTCAATGTCCATGTGCACGTTGTGATTCCACCACAGGGGCCGAGCTGGAGGAGCAGCCTTGGATAAGGAGCCCATTCCTGCTCAGATAACGCAGTGTAACCTCAGATGTGGGTAGCATCGTCCTCTGCTTCAACTCTCCATCCTCCCATAACCCCATAGCAGGAGGGAGGCAGGAGGGCTTGGGGTTGCTCAATGTTCTTGTCTGGGTGAACCAGAGCAGAAATTGAGTGGAAAGTCCCTGGAGAAGCTCCAGGAACTGCGTTTTGTTGAGTCAGAGAGCCCACGCTCTTGCTGCTGCTGGAGGATTGAGCTGCAGGAGTTGGTTTGAAGGCACCGTTGTGCTCATGGGCTGCCGTCCAGAGGACGTGCAAAATCAACACCCGACCATCTGCAGTCGTTTTAAGATTCACCTCTAACATTTTGTGTAATAGAAGTGTTGTTGCTAACCTTGACGTCCTGGACAAATGCCAGTGCCTCCCGGTATGGATTAGTCATCCTACATCAATTCTTCGCATCCTTTTCTGTTAGGTGATACATACCCTGTGGTGTTCTTGTGCATTTGCTGCATTTCTGGCCTCGGGAGCAAGGGTAGGTTTGCATCTCTCCCTGCAAGTTGCACCAGTCCATGAGCCTCAGTGAGATGATCCACATTGCCCTGGAGTCATCCCACTTCAGAGCCAACATCCTTCCAAGCCTGTGTTCACTAGACACCATCCACACATTTTTCTATAGCCATTTCTGCATTTCAGCATGAAATATTTCTCTGCTGCTTTGCCTGAAAATATTGGGGGGATTTGCCTGCTTCGGTGTCCTTGATTCCTTCTCCTCCCTTCAATCACTGTTCTCTGTAACCCGGGAATAAAGGCTCCATTCTGCTCGGAAGGGACCGCTCCGCGGTGGTTTATGAGCGCTTTGTTTGCTCAAACCTCACAAATACAGTCCTGGGAATCATTAAGAGCCTTTTTCACAATATGTCCCTGACTTCAGTACTTCATCCTTGACATTTCCTGTATAAGCATTGTTCTTGATTTATATCGGGAGTTAATGATTTGCAGGGCCTCGAGTATAATGAAATAGCTGTGGCTTCAGAGGAGGGTTTAGAATTAAAGGCGCAGCAGTGCCGTGATCTGGGGTGAGGGATAGAGGTGTCCAGGCTGGTCCATCCTTGGTGCTTTCCTTGGGACCAACCCAAGGTCCATAGCTCGGTGCAGCGCCTGGCTTGCTGTGGGGTGACAAGGACATAGGACATCTTTTCAGCCTCAAAAATTACAAATGCTGCAGCTGGACCCAAGCCTTTGCAGAGGGACTGATGCGGGCGCATCCAGTGGGATGACTCCAGGACCACGTGGATCATCTCGCTGAGGCTCACAGATTGGTGCAACTCGCAGGGAAGATGCAAACCTACCCTTGCTCCCGAGGCCAGAAATGCAACAAATGCACAAGAACACCAAAGGGTATATATCGCCTAACATAAAAGGATGCAAAGAATTTATGTTTGCGGCAGTTTTCCCAACAAGGTCATAGGGACTATGGGTTGACACAAGGGTTTTTCCTTCCATGTGGCAGCGCTGGACGCCACTGCATGAACCAAACAGCAGCGTTGAGCAGCAAATTCCAAGGTGCCAGCGATGGACTTGGAGTCTTGATGAAAAGGGGGTAGAAAATGAAATTCTTTTCCCAGTGTTATCCTTGCCAGGGCTGAAACAATCTCCCGATTTCGGCCCTGGCTCTGTGGCCATGGTTAAACCCTTGGGTATTGCATGAAATCCTTCTCATCCCCACAACATTTGCATGCTGCTGTGTTGCTAATGGAACCTAACCAAAGAGAAAGGAGAAAATTGTAGAGAAGACCCAGGAATTAGATGTTTGGCAAGAGGTGAAGCAGAATTGTAGGGCAAGAAGTGAAGCAGAATTCCCCGTCAACTGGTCCAAATGGTGTCATTTACCCAATGCCAAATGCTCCCACCTGGGATTAGTTGCTGCCAGGGCACACGCTCGTGCAGCTGGGGCCTTTCCAAACGGAGAAATCCCAAATACTTCCTTGTAACCGAGTTAGGCACCTCGGGGAGAGCATCTGGAACCCAAATAGAGGCACAAGATCCAGTCACTCTAAACAAAACGCTGTCAAACCTCGTGGCTGGTGCTGCCGTGTTGCAGCTAACTAAATAATAGCTCCATAAATTACCATTAATTGTTCACCCAAGTTGATAATAGTAGAGTCGAGCCAATTAAATATGTAGGAGGTGAGAGATTGCTTTGAAGAAGGGGAAGCCACCAAGGACCGTGCATCAATTAAAGTCCCGCCGCAGGTATCCGCCGATCTTCCTAATGGATGTCATGTTACATTTGTGAAAATCATTTCATTATCAAAGCCCTGATTTACACAACAGATAACATATACTGGCAGGCAGCAGCCAACCACCAATTTTCCTAATTCCATCAATTGGCTGCAAGTGTTCGGCTGGGAATTTTTGCCTTTTGCACTGCTGTCATGTGCGATGGGTGTGCTTGGATACCAGGCAAATGCAGTTTTTGTGTTTTTTTCCCGCCACAGAGCTTAACTCAGATAGTATTTAGATAAGATATTAGTAAAAACAAGTCACTGCATGCAAGAAAACCAGCCAAAATTGATTAATAATCCCACTGAGCCCAGATTGCCTAGAAAGAGACTGAATCAGCCACCTTGGCCACGTTGGCTTCAACAATCCAACACCCCCATGAAGCACAAAACTTCAGTCTTATAAAGATGCCCAAGGGGCAAATGTGATGGCCGAATCCGTGACATTTTTCCTATAAACCTTCTGCAAAGAAACACGCTTTTTTTCATATTAAAGGTGATTTATTTCTTGGAGAAGCAGAGCATCTGGTTGATGATATTTATGTGATGAGCCCGGTGCCAAAGATCTTAAAAAGGAAGCTATTGCTAGGCTCTTGATTTGATGAATATTGTTGTTGTTTGTAGCACTTGGCATATGGTGGCTATGCCGGCGAATAATTTCCCATTAAACAAGCTTTCATCTGATCGGCCACTTTCTCCTGGACTGGGTTAAATTAAATAGATGTTGAAAGATTTTATTTGTAGGTAGGACAAAGACTTAGCCAGCGAGAATTCATTATATACAGTGTGATGTGCATTCCTCGAATATTCAATTTATTGAGCTGATTTTAGTTTGTAATCGCTTGGTGTGAACAAGGTGAATGCCAGCAGCCCCAAAAGGCAGTATTTAGCACTAGCGACCAAAATAGCAAATAGTGATAATAAAAGGATGATACCAAGATTATATTCTATTAGGATAGGAGAAATCTCTGCTTTGCATCCATAATTATCTCTGTAGGCAGGAGATGGTTGAATCTTGTGTGCACAGAAGTAGCAGGATGCAAATGGGAGAAGCTGGAAAGCGGGATGGGAATGGAACCCACAAGAGGTTGCAGATGCAGGTCAGACCTCAGGTAAGGAAAACAAAATCCTGCAAAACTGTTCTCCAAATCAGTTCTGCTTGCTCTGTGCAAAAGCAGTGTTTGCTGATAGAGCTAAGAAGCCCAAGGTGCAACACGTGCTCATGCAACCGGGCCAGATGGGCACTCACCATCCCTGTATCTTCTGCTCTTGCATCACTTTGCAACCTGGGTGCTCTCTTAATGCGCGTGTTTTTACGTAGCCTCAGAGCTATAAGCCTGAAGGATAAAGAATAATTTCTATAAATCATTTTGCTCTGAAGATTTGGAAGTTTCTGAATGCAAACGGTGGCAGCTGGCACATAGAGGATGAGCGGACACATTTGGTTTTGCCGGCACATCTTGCTTTTCAATATGCCTCTCAGTATGGTGGTGCAGGTTTGTTTTTCCTCTTACTTTCAAGGAAACATCTTTGGTCATCCTCGTATTGCTGCAATTTCAGTTTCTCCCAGCAGTAGATGAGTCTCCGTGCTCAATTTTGGAGCAATTAAATTTCAGTGTTACATGTGTGTTTTTATCTGCCCAATTTGGAGGGTTTTTGACGAGAACTGCGTTGGTATCGACCGCCTTGGTGCTGCTCAGAGGTTCTTGGCAGGTGCCTTGGCCAGCTTGAGTGTTTTTGCAATGCAGGATGTACCCAGATTCAGCCGTTGTGCTGAGCACGGACCTTGCGCTGCCCGGATTGCTCCTTGAACCCAAATCCTCGTGGTCCGACTTGCCTCGATCACCAAAATAATTTACTTGGGCCCTGCAGCACATCCCACGAGCCATATGGGAGTTGGTGGCCTGGCAGTATTTCCGTGTTAAACCCAAGAGGTTTATAGATTTCCGTAAAAATTCACTACAAGGAGAAACTTGGCATGTTGCATCCTCCAGCAGGAGCTGTCTTCTTCTGACTCCAATGGGCATAAATCAGCTCAACTACTGTAATTCTCAGAAATGGAAGAAAAGAAGAAGAAGTTTGATGGTTTCATATGTTTTCTGCTCCTCTAAAACCATCAATATTTAAACATCCATGGTGGTTGCCCTTAAAACTTTCAATTGCTTTGAGAGATTGTGGTGAATGCTGAAGGATTCACCATGTGGAAGGGAAGGAAGATCTGAAGGACGGGGATAAAGCTGGAAACGCTGGAAGAGGAGATGCTTGAGGTGCCCTTTACAAAAGGCAATGGCTGCTGCTCGGGGGAGAACTGTTTCCATGAAATAAAAGGGATTTTTGGTGAGTTCAGGGATAGATTTCACTGCCGCTCTCCCCTCGGCATTCTGACGCACGCAGAAGTGGAGTAAGTTAGAGCAACTTGCTATAATTCCTAAGAAAAACACTACTCTAATTCTTAAGGGTTCTTAAGAAAAGCCAGCAAATCTTTTGAGTCAAGTGTTTTAATGGCAGGACTGCAAGGAGTAATTAAGTGAACCCATTAGTCCATTCACAATTTGAGCTTTTAAATTAAGAGCTTGACAGGAAAAACAGCGTGGCTGTTAGAGTCTAGACAGGACACTGTTGACACAACATGGGAATATTTTATCAAAAATTAATCGTATCAACATTGCTCTTGGAATCCGGGGGAAGCAGGAATTTAAAGGAAAAACAAACGCATTTATGTAAACTGCTCTCTAAAATAGACTACTTATGCTGATTTGCATAATGAATCCATCACTTATCACCCTCAGGAGATTAGATAATTAAGCGCTGAACAACTTATATTTATTCATGTGCTTTCCAGAGTGGATGAGTTATCCCTTCCCGCTCTAAGTGTCCTCCAGGAGCGCGGGATTGGGGTGGCAGCGGGACAAGGCAGATGACGGAGTTGTGTTGGGCTGGAGGTCAATATACATATATATATTAACAGCCCTGTTAGCCAGGAGAACAGGCTTGATCCAAATTCCCATGGGAAAGCAGGGCTTCTCCTCAACATCTGTATGGTCTCCTGAAGGAACCCGTGCCAGGCAGGATTCAGGTGAGTTTCCAGTTGAGTTTTGTTCATAAGGAGAGTTATAAGGAGAGGGAATACTCTGCATGTACTCCTTGTGAGAGCAGATACTCTCCTTATGGAAATACTCAACTCTGGTGCATCCTGAGGTTGAAGAACACAACACGATGGAACACAACAGGATGGAGCACAACGGGAAGGGTGCATACAGTGTTTAATTGTTCCAAATTTGCTTTTCTCATCTATTTAACCTAAATTTCATAACCACATGGATGGGAAGGAGAGGAGAGACCACCTCATGGCACACCGAGGTCCCCGCGGGGACCTCAAGGCTCTGGACCCCAAGGAGACACGTCCAGTCCTCCTGGCTTCCTCACTAATGACCGGGAAGGGCAGTGGGTCCCGTGTTCTTCCATGCAGCTGGAAATACGGTTGTGCCTTCTTATGACTCGGAAAACAGCACTAATTTAGTGGCGAATTTACAATAAAATACATCCTGAAGTAGCACACCTAAGGATTTATAAATTACATTAATAATTTGAATTACAGCAGCTAGAAAATAAAGCTGAGGTATGAACATTGCTACTTAGCTTTAGGAATCGTTTTATTATTCGCATTAATTAAGCTTGCAACCTCGGCTGAGCAACGCATTTTGGTGCCTCTTTTTCTAGGAAAAGTCCAAAATGGTCTTCCCCTCCTCACAAAAAAAGAGGAAAAACAAATAAAAATGGGTCCAGGTAAGCAGAGGGAGGTGGTAGCTCAGGGATCCCAACACAAGTGCCTGGACGATGCTCGGGATCCGGCTCCGGATGGGATTTTCCCACAGTTTATAAAGTCAGAGGAATCATCTTGATCATTCGCTGTGAGCTGCTGCAGAGCTATAGGAACCCTCTGGGTTAATTAATTATGAAACAATTCTAATCGTGTTCATTAACAGCTCTGATGTTGTTAATTAATAACATAAATATTTTTAGCAATCCAGCTGGCTTTGCTGTGGTTCTTACTGGGCTTTCAAAAAAAGGAGTTTTCTTGGGGAGTGATGGATGATCCTTCCATAAATGCTTATGGATCAGGTTGACTTGACCCTTAATAAGCAGCAACACGTGATAACGTGGCAACATTTCTCCTAAAATCAACCCTAAAATCAGCTGTTTTGGCAGATCAGTCAAGACATGCAGACCCAGATGATTTGTGTACTAATATTTTGGTTAATTCATTCATTTGGCCTATGAAATAGGGTAGAAATTAGCCCGCATGGTATTTTGCAAATACCCTGATGCTAATATGAGTATTTTAAGCATCTTAGGTAGCGCTTCAAGATATGCCCTCTTTTTCCTCTTATCCTTTATTGGTTTGGTTTTCTTTTCAATGCAAACTCAAGCCGGTGCTGGGGAAACGTGCCCTGTATTTAAGGCCGTCCTGCCCCTGCTTCAGTTCAGAAATGAAATGTGTCTTTGTGCAGGAGAATTTGAATTTAGGTGCAAAAAGGCTATTCTTGAGCTTTATTTTTAGAAGTGAACTCTCCATCCATTGCTTCAAACAAAGCCACATTTTAATTTATTATATCCTCACGAAGAGCAAGTTACAGGATGTAAAAAAAAGATCATCCCCTAAGCTGAATCCAAGCAATTAAATCAGTCGCTCCTATTTTGCAGTCAGGAACAATATACTTGGACAAATGTGACCATGATTAGAGGCGGTAGCAGTGTATTAAAAAGTGTATTTTCTTCAGATTTAAGTGAAGAGATCTAATTAATGATACTGAGCATTTTTTAAAATGCAGAATCTCTTTTTGCATGGAGCAAAGGCAGACTGGCCCCGACGCGCGCCGGGTAAATCATCCCCGTTCCGTGCGGAATCAATGAGTTTTCCTCCGCGGATGCTCATCCCGGGTTGCTCCCTGTAATGACCTCAATTATACACGTCTTCATTGTGGAATTATTATTGCCGTTGGCGGGCTGCAAGTGCCGGCAAAGAAAAGATTTTGCTGATAAAAGAGGCCGGCGACGATACCCGCGGGCGGCGAGCGCGTACGCCGCTGCTGCTGGGCTCCTGCGGGGATGAGGAGGGGAGCGCTCAACCGCTCTCGTTATTTTTAGCAAGAAAAGGAATTAGTGAGATTTTGCATTCAGAGGTGTTGCAAAAATCAGACGTGAGAACATCGGGGTGGCCGTGGATGGGTCAGGGCGGCGCTCGGAGCCTCTCCAGGTGCCGGGTTGGAGCAATGCTGGTTGTAGCTGCCCGTGCACAAAGCTGCTGAGCTGGAATTTCCAAGGAAACGTGGAATTGTTCTGGTTTAGGACCAAATTCTCTCCTGGTCTGTGGTCTGTGAATGTTCCTCACATGTTCTCTCCAATTTTGTGCACTGGCTAAAGATCCTTTTACCTCCTAAATTTTGCTAAAAATGAAATGAATGGTTCAATACTTAGAGTGTTCTGCATGAAATCTTCATGGTGACTGGAATAATTTGTGCACATAATCCAAGGTGCATCCGTGCGTCCGAACTTCCTAACTTCAATGCAAGACCCTGATAGCAATGAGATGTGGCTTGAGAGGGACTAAAACCATTGAGGAAGTCCTGTGTTAATGGGAAGGTTTTCCAAGCTGGAATGCCAGTAGGTAGATGTGCTCAAACACCCTGTGCAGAGGTGTTCAGAGACCCCTCAGTGTTTTTATTGCTGGAGAAATCCTTGCTATGTCCATGTCAGCACCTAAAAAGTCACCCCTTGGATTGATACAGTTCTTCCAAAAGTGGCAACTATGTAAGGTGTCTTCTTAATTAAAAAAAAATGCATATTTTTCATTATGTACTTATAAAATGTAGAACCGCAGACCCCCTAGCAATCATTTGGAGAGTGACAAAAAATGCAACAAAAATGTTTGTCTTGCAACAAGAAATGTTGCTGAAGAGGGAGCTGGTGGGAGCCCAGCATGGTCCAGGCACTCAGAGCAGCATGAGAAACCGCACAGAGAATTAAAGAAAATAGCAGGGAAGGGAAGGGCAGATCTCCAGTAAATGGATGACCCTCTGTTTCATTTCTCTTCAAGTAAAGATGGTCCTCGTTAGCCCTACTCCTTGCTGCAAATTATTATAATTATCCATTCTTTATCCCGACAAGTGTATCCCAAATATTTTATTCAGAAGAGGAGCTTGTTTTTATGTAGAAAATATTGATGTTTTGGTACATTTGTGCTGTTTGCAGATTTACAATAGAGGTTGTGGAAGGGGATGGCGGGATGTGGTATCCCAGTCCTGCAGAGCATTCCCAGCACGCAGGATGTGAGATGTTGCATTGATTCCTGCATCCCTCAACCCACTCCGCATCCCTGTAGTCAGTGCAGTGTGTAGCACCCCAAATTCACTTCTTTTTACACAAAATAATTACAAGGCACAAGCAGGTTTTGCACTGCAATATTCGCTACGAGACGATACCTGGGTGCATCAGAGTGAATCCCGCAGGCTACCGACAGACCTAACAGATGTGTTCCTCAAGAGATACTAAGAATTTTTTCTGTTACAGGGCATGGAAACAGATGGAAAATGATGTTTGGGGAAAAAAAAAAAGATGCTTTTTTATTATTTTTCTTTAGTGCATTTGCACAGCGTAAAGCAGAAAGAGTGCAAGATGTTCCCCACCAAGGTTTTTAACTCATTAAGCAGAAGCACTCGAAGCGTTTAAATCTCCCTTATGCTTTTAGCAAGGAGGTTTCAAGGCCTCCTTGTTTCAGAGCACAAAAAAAAAAAAAAAAATACATCCCTGGGAGTGATAAAATTGTGACTGCTGCAATTTTGACAATGTGTCCTGATTGCCCTATTGCTTGCTCACCGTTGCTGAAATGCCTAATAATGACTTATCTGCGGTGACAGCAGTTCCAGCATCAAATGTCTCACCTATCTGTGGAGCGAAATATGCAGACGCATCTGCAGGAGCAGCGGCCAGAGGAAAATGATGTGACACTGGTGTGGTTTCAAAGAAATAAAAAGACCTGCTGCCTCAGGCTTTTTTTTTTTTTCTTTCCTATGGTACATATAAATGGAAGTAACTGGATTTTTCAGTTTAAATAAAGTATAGGAAAGCGTCTCACTGCTGCGGTGAGAAGAGCCTCTGTATCTCGGGTGCCACATGTAGCTGCTTTTGGCAAAGGTGCTGAGGGGGTTTTCTTGTCTGGTGGCTTCTTACTTGGACTGTTTAAAATCAGGTTTATTTCTGTTTCGGTGGTTGTATTCGTATCTTAATTTTGCTTTATGAGCTTGGTGGACTCATGGGGCTTCGCAGAGGAGCTCGGTAGGGTCTTCTAGAGTCCCCGATCAGGGTGTTTAAAGGAGGAGAGCCCTGCTGCATCCTGCCATCCCTTTGCTGTTTAAAAGAGGAGAGCCCTGGTGCATCGTCCCCATTGCTCTGCTATTTAAAAGAGGGGAACCCTGATGCATCTTCCCCATCCCTTTGCTGTTTAAAAGAGAGCCCTGGTGCATCCTCCCATCCCATTGCTGTGTTTGCAAGAGGAGAGCCCTGGTGCATCCTCCCATCCCATTGCTGTTTAAAAGAGGGGAGCCCTGGTGCATCCTCCCATCCCTTTGCTGTTTAAAAGAGGGGAGCCCTGGTGCATCCTCCCATCCCTTTGCTGTGGATCCTGCCACCCTGTTCGCTAGGAATGCCCTGGGAAGCTGCTGCCTTGCTGTGCATCCCGCTCCCTTCCTAAGGGAATATCCGCCCGCTGGCAGGTTCCTGGGGATTTCCCCGCGGCGCCGGGAGGGCAGGAGGGCCGCGGGTGGTAACGCCGTCCGCTCCGTTGCCTTTTGCAGAGGTGGTGGAGCTGAGCCTGCCCGAGGAGCAGCGGGTCAGCGCGAGCACCGTCACCGTGGGCCTCAGCGCCGTGCTCACGTGCGGCATCCGCGGCGCCCTGCGGCCGCCCGTCGTCTGGAAGCGCAACGGGGTCGTCCTCAACTTCCTCGACCTCGAAGACATCAACGTGAGTCCCGAATCCGCGCGGGGATTTTCCTCTTTAAGGTGCCGGTGGGCTTAAGGGGATGCTTTTATTTCCTAATTGTGGAAAATGGAAGCTGGCGCGATGGTCTGTTTTATATGAATTTATCTTAAGGAATGGAAGAGCTCGGCTTGGAGCACGGCTGCTAGGGTATGGCATTAGGAAACCCCGGCTCAGTGGGAATAACCTGGCAATTACTGTGCACCGATATTGCATCCCTGGGTCTGGCAGCCGGGGGAATTCCCGGGAATCCCAGTGGGAATGGGCTGCACCAGCCTGTGCTTCCCAGGTATCCCATTCCCTGCACAGCAGGTTCATGCAGAGGGGGAAACACTGCACTAGCAGCTGGGAGAGCACTCTCTCCTGTATCTAAATAAAAAAAATATGTTTTTTTTTCCTATTTTTCCTATTTCACTTGCATTTCAGCATATTCGCATCTCATACCCTTCAGCTATGGGTTTGAATGAGCAGGATGATGCAACAGGGAGCTGGATCTCCAGCTTGAAGGTCCGAGCTGAGCTGTGAGTCACAGTTTGCAGTAAAGACAATACTTAAATAATGGTGTAAACCTGCTCATTTATTTAATAACATTTGATTATGGAGAAAGCAGAAAGTAGTGTACAGAAAATATGGTCTGTATTTCATTTCTCTTTGCATTAAAGTACCCAGTAAATCAGGTTTTATTTTAATTACACTACAGCAAGGGTTGATTTATATTTTTGTTCAGCTCTCGTTAATTTGATACCCACTCGGTTCTGCGTTGTTACAGTTATAATATAGCTCCCTAAACTCGTGTCTATCCGCGAGTGCTGAGATGTGAATAATCTTTGTTCCACTCTCCTGCATTAATGCTTGGAAATTACAGCGTGCGGGACGGACGCGTTGCCCTGCAACGCAGCTCCTTGTTGTTGACTACAACACGCAAGGGAATTTTACATTGTATATAGGTGGTTAATGCACGCACAAAATGTGTAATTGCAGCCATCAGAACAGTCTCATCCTTCACCAAAGCAATATTGCCCTTTCTGAACACAAACCCTTGCTGTTTGGAACGTGGTGTTGACGTGTGAATCCCACACATGTCCTGGCCTAGGAACGTGAAGGAAATCCATGGATACCTGCACAGACGGGATGCACAAAATCGGGTTTTCAGTGGGCTCACAGCATAGCAAAGCCCGTGTGTTGCTCACACAACCGCTCTACTCATCCTGTGCAAATACTCCTTGTAGCAGCTTTGTGTGATGGGTGTCTAGGAGCAACCTTGTACCAGTTCTATTCATTAGAGGGATCTTGTACATGTATTTTTAGACTAAGATTTGTGTTTGAGTCATGGACTGGGCTGGATTTTACAGGTGAGATTCAAAAGTTCTGGAATCTAATTCTCAGGCGATGTGAAGGTTTAAAATAAAATTCTATGTGTTTATATTATCTTCATGGAGTCTTGGTGACGATCACATGAATTTTTAAAAAATCCTGCGGGTTTACATGTGAACCACACATAAAATAGTGCAGGGACTGCAGTACAAATGGGAACAGCACAGGGATCCAACGCTTCATTTTGTAACTCTTACTATTTTAACTTATTAGGGATAAATTTTGAGGCTCAGATGCCACTCGCTGTCTCCTATAGCGTGACCCAAGTGAGTTCCTGATTTACTCACAAGTCGTTCTCTTTTGCGTGTTAATATTGTCATTAAATGTTAAGAGGAAGGGTCTTGTCCCCATAAAGTGACGGGTGTCTCAGAAGACACCTCTGGACAGTCCATGCACCCAGCAGCATGGATCTGTTGGAGATTCTCCTCTTCCTAATGCATCAGTGAGAAACGATATCAAAGGGACACTCGAGATTTTAGCAAGGAAGAAAACCAGGATTTATCCCTCAACTTTAATGTTTCATGTGTCAGTTTATGATCCTCTCACCTTGTCATAAAACACCTGGTATTGCACATCAACAGTGTTTTAATCTAATAAACACCTCAGCACCTTTTCCGTCTTTAATTAAAACTATAAAGCTTTTTATGTTCCGTATATATCACTGCCATCTGTGTTCTCCTCTGGTTACCCCAGGTGACCCGTTTTGGGGACAATGAACTTCTCCCATTCCTCCTTCAGCATGAGGAGTGTGCAGGGCTCTGAATTTTGGCTGTGTCCTATTGCTTCCCATAGGGAAGGGATCCGGGATGCTGGAAGCGTTTGCTACCAGCAGGGATGAAGGGATGGTCGTCTGGAAGAGAGTGCAGAGCCTGGTTTCCATGTGGAAACAGTGCTCTAATTCCCATCTAAGTGCAAAGACAGCATTTTGGAAGACTGGAATGGGATTTCCAAATTTCCAATTTCCAAATGCTGTTTTGCGTTTGGAAAATGCAATAGCAAATTGGAAGTCCAACCTATTCCTTCACCAAATAAAGTCATTCTAAAAATCCATGCTCAGGAGACATGGACCAAGTTAATCATCACAAGAAGAACTCAGGTTGGTGTTCTGGGTTTAATCTGGGTTTAATCTGGACTTAATCAGCTGGATGTGCAAACTTCATGTGCTTGGAGGTTTGCAGCATGAAAACCCAACCAATCTGCACACCTGGGCACGGGTGGCAGCAAACATCAAGTTCGCACCCAAACCCGCATTAAACAGCATCTATTTAAAGGCATTGGCAGCAGGTAAGTACAGGCGATGTGCTTCCTAATATACTTGAAGTCAGTTAATTAAATTACTTCAGTTTTCTTTTAGTGTGCCTCAAGCAGAAACTCAATTGCATTTCTGCTTTTCACAATAAGGTTAGCGATTTTGCTAATTGGAAGTGCAACAGGAGATTAATTGCACCTTTTTAACTTCAAGAAAATCCTCCCTGCTCCTGGCGCAGTGGTAATCACATGCGAACCTACGAGATATTCGCGCTCTTGGAAAAATCCTCACATTATATTTCAATTAAACTCTTTCTCTTGTAAATACTCATGCGTATTCAGGAAATCAGATCAGAATAGAAGTCCAATTCTGAGGAAAACAGAGTCCTAAGAAGTCAGGAGTGCACTGGACACTCCTGCATTTACACAGAACTGAGAGCCTCAAGGTTATTACAATGCCTCGTTGTTTATGTGCTTTGTTTGAATCATTTTTTAAGCAGTATCTTGATAAGCAACAAAGTATTAATCACTTTTCATTGCTCTTTTAATCAGAACCTTTCATAAACGACATATTAAAATTTCTTATCTGTTAAGATCTCTGTTAATGAGTTGTCACATAGCTCTTACAAAAGAGCCATCTTAATGACACGTGTAATTAAATGATTTTTCCTACAAACGTTGAAGATTAATTTTTAGCATCAAAGTATTATTTTCCATAAATATCATTTATCCATAATAAGCACCTTTGCATCTATCCTGATAAAAAGTGATATCAGCTTTCCCGGGAAGAAAACAATCACAGCGAAGCTGAAGCTGATGAGATTGTGATAATTATAAATGGATGTGTGATTACAAACGGGGACGTGGTTAAAATGCATTGCCTTTCAAAATAATATATGTTTGTTCCCAGGAACGTTCAGTATGTTTTCCCAAATGCCTAATTGCGAAGGCATTCCCCCCCGAAATAAAACAAACTCCTTCTGGAGTCGAGTGTATTGATACAGCACTTATGCACACTGTTTCACATGGCTTTTCATCATCTCTGCAGGTGCGTGTGGAAATCTATAACCAGAATTTATAAATGACAGTTTATTCTTCAAAAGCAGAGCAAAAACGTGCAAACAGAAAGGAGAATATAAGCACAACAAAACAAATGCTACAGAAGAAAGTAGATGAGAATTTGATGGTTTAGCAGGTATCATATGGGCAGCTAAGACCTGAATTCATGAGTATCTCTCATTTACTTCACAGTAATCTGATCAAGTCTGAGTTGGGTCTTCAGTTCAAGAGCGTGATTTCCAGTACACAACATTAAAACAGAATTTTCTACATTTCTGCTGATGCCAGGGGCAATAAAGTGTATTTTCTGTGCAAGAAGAAGCCCCGATGCAGGGGCAGAGACAGGGCTCTCAAATCCATTCCCTCCTGGTGGAAGGACACCGGGGAGGCCCAGCAAAGTCCTTCACACCCAGTTTAGTGCTTGTCCTTCTGCTTGTTTGCTGACAAATCAGTGATGCCCCTAGTCGCATGAACCCAGGAGCTAACCCAGCACAACACATCATTTATTCCCCCCGTCCCTCATGTGCATCAGTTCATCTTGCACAAAGCAAAGTCGGAAGTTTCCAGCGAGAAGTCCACGTGCTAAATATTTGAATAAATATCTTGAGCGTTGCTTTCCCAAAGACCCCCTATCCCAGCTCCACGTGTTATCAGCTTTGTATCGCAGTCTGTATTGCATTCGGCATCCAACTACTGAAAACAAATCCCTCACATTCCATATTTATTTTCTTTCTTAGCCTATTAGGCCAGCTGGCAGTTGGATTCCTTCGGGAAGCTCGGAAGCAAGACGGGTTCTCATAGCTTGAAAGAGAATTTATGGAATTACAAGGGGATGGTGCGTAGGATGGAGAGCATGGAAAACCCTTTCCTCTATAAAACAGGGATTGCTGGGATTCTGGGCCACCCATGCCCAGAAATAGCCCTGCCGAAATTTGTGGATCTAAAATACAGCCCAAATACCCGTTTCTGCTCCAGGAATGGATCATCAGAGCATCCCCTGCTCAAGGACTCAGATGAGACACCAGCCTCTTCCCTGGGTCAAGCCCGAAGATTGACTTCCAAGATGACAAAAAATTAAAGGAATTTAATTTTGCACCATATAAACACGCAGGGGCACAGATCACTTCTTAAATCAATTGCTCCTATTCCACCTTCCCCTGTGTGCAGGGGAAAATTCATCTCCTTGTTGCCTTATTTACATACATATTTATATTTACGAATAACCATTTTCCATGAATAATTTTTGGAAACTAGTGCAAATAGCCTGCTTTTAAAATACGAGGCACTTGGATTAGGTTTTCCATTAGAACAAGCTGTTTGAAGGAGATTCATTCCCGTTGATGTTTTTAATGTAGTTTCCACTGTTAAATAATAAAAAGGTCATGTGTTAATAACCCCACTTAATACCGCACTAATAGAAACGAGGCCATTAAAATGATCAAACCCGGTGCCGTCCTAGATGCAGTAATATGGTGATGTGAGTAAATTACAGGAAGTTGTGTATTTAAAGCCATTTTTTTTCTGTTTAAAATCAAAGTTTAAGAAATTGCACAGCACTTAGAGTGTCTTAGGTCTTTGCAGGCTGTAAAACTGGAGGTTAAGTGGAAAATTAATAGTTCCTGTGTTTTCAGAATCCAGAATCTCTCATTGTGCTGTAATAGAGATCACAGAACTTGTATCCACTTGGTGCCTTCCATGGAATATCCTATTTTTGAGTCATAGAGTGAATTTTATTGGAAATCATTGCAAATGCAAAAAATAACTTCCCAAACACCATATAATTGCTGACCTGGTCCTAAATGCACATTAGGGTAGAAGACTTCACCTTTCTAAACATCCCAAGTTTGAGGAGGAAAACGTTATCTTAAAAGCATAGGGGATTCTTGTTTTGCTTGATTTTTAGTCATGTATGCCACAATTTTCCTCCTTGTACCATGTCTGTAAGCTTCTATATATAGAAATCATCCATTCTTCCCTTATTATAATTGCAGAACTGCTTAAAAGTCCGTTTCTGTGTGTTTTAAGATGGAAACTTTTTTAGCTCACCAGCAGTCTCGTGTTGTACTAAATTCTTTGAGCAGAATAACAAGAAAAGACAAATTAATACTCCATCAGGCTGTGTTTGCAATAGTTTCCTGGCATTTGCTTAAGGCTGAGTTTTTCTCCATGTAAATTACTAAAATGATAGCATGTATAAAACCAAGAACAAATAGTATTAATGAAGCATAAGTTCTCAGCATGTCTCTGGAAATGAATTATTGAAAGGCCCAAAGAAAGTGATTTAAGAGCCCATGACTAATTTAGTTTTTATTATTTTTGTATGAATCACTCATGAATCCATTGTCAAAAAGATCAGAGACATTTGATTAGCGTGGAAAAATCCTTCTCCGAGTGATAGCCATTGTTGGGGATTCTGCATAATAATAATCTCATTAAATGCTTGGGTACATTTTGTTTTAAGAGCCTGTAAACAGCACCAGGGAGAGATTCCGGGGACTGGGGAACAGGCGAGTGCTTTTAAAGCAAACTGTTTGATAAACTGCAATCGCCGCGTTGGTTTTTCTTCAATTGTGGCACCGTTTCTTCCCCTCAAGTGGAAAAACCCATTATGGAGATGGGGATAAACCAGCTGTAGACGCAGAGAGTGGGAGATCTCATGCTGTACCCGCTACAAAATGCCCTTGAGAATTTGACAGCCCATCCTGTGGCCTCCCTTTCCTGCAGGACCTTGCGGAGGACAAGGTGGGAAGTGAGAAGAGGCAGGTGGGATCATTATGGAGGTCTTGCTGGGCCAACGCTACTGCCAACGTTATCATCTTGTCATCGTCAAATAAATGAGCTGCAGGGCCTCTTCCCCTTGGCCTTTGGGCAGATGTTGGGCAGTGGTTGGGTGCTGATGTGCTTATAATCAAGGATAACAGGGGAGACTTGGGATTTGAGGTAAGAGGAGCATGGAAAGGGGCACCAGCTGCCCTGAAGCACCCAGGGCGGTGGGAGACTTGCTGGGAGCTAAGGAAGGGGTTGGGGGTTTGTAGGGGTTTTCTGTGGTGCCATGGATCTTGGTGGCTTGTGTTCATTGGGGATTATTCTGTTTTTTGGGAAATTTCCCTGGATTTAAGCCAGACCATGGGCTTTTCTGGGCTAGAGGCTCAGAGATGGGAGGCCATGGCCATGCAGGAGCAGAGCTGGACTCTGGTACCTGCATCTGGTACCTGATTCATGTGCACCTGAACAGGTCTGGTTCACACAAGCTGTCCGCAGGTTAACTCTGTGGTTTTCTAGTTTCTCTTTGAAATTTTTACATGATTTAAAGCAATTCAGGGAGGCTTAGCCTACTACAAGCCCTGTATGGGGGAGAAGGGGGAGACTCTTTCCTTTCGTGTCCCTGGGGCTTTTCTATTCCTGCTTCTTTGACAACTATAAGGCAAGTCTTTCCCAGATATTTTTGAGGATGACTTGGAAATAATAACCCTCAATCCACCATATGTTAATTCCTCTCTATAAAACAAGAATTCCTTGTTGCCAAAAATTTAAAGGGGTTTTAATGTCTCCAGTGAATCACAACCAAGACCTGCTGGAATATTTCAGGAATTCCAACCGGAGGAGGCGGCTGCTCTCCCCGTTGCCTCCTGCCTTCCTGGGCTGGGGGTGTCCCAAGAGCCCCACGTTAATGCCCGTCCCCCCTCCGCTGCCTTTGCCCGTTGGTGTCAGAGCAGGAGATTTGTGACATTGCAGTCGCATATTGGATTCCGCTTGAGACAGAATGTGGACGAGATTTACAGGCAATATACAGTGTTTTACACATTGCCAAGCGCGGCGTCTCGGAACCGAGCAGATTGCATGGCCAGTGAATGCATTAACGGGGAGGAATGGGATAAATAAATATGAAAAATCTGCTGTTTGGAGAGACCGATGCCGTGCGTAATCAGTAGTGATGGAAGGGAAATTCAATACAAAAAAAGTACATGCCCGTTTTCTAGATTTCTGCTTTGTTATTTTTTAAATAAGCTCTGTGTGGTAGTACCTTTTTTAGGTATTACGATGTTTTTTATCCATTTCAAATCATTTTTTTTAATCTTGAAAAGTTCAAATATTTTCTGCTATTGCTTAATCAGCCCTTTACTTGAAGGGCAACTGCAAGACACGAGAGAAGCTCCCGAAGGGCAGGGAGCCCTCATTCCAGGAAGGAGAGGGGACATGCAGCAAACTGCGGGCAAAATCAGTTTAGTTGTCACCGGCTGCCCTTATCAATTAGGAGGAATTACAAGCACAACTTGCTGGAACTTTTTTATTAATTGCCGGAACATCGGACACTATTTTAGGATGAAATCCATGAAGTGGAGGCAATGAGCTCTAGGGTCCTTCCCTGGCCTTCTTGACACAAGTCTCATCTCTTTGTAGGTGTTTGAGTATTTTTTGCGTATTCTTTAGTTCAGTTTCTTCACCTTCCAAAGTTTGATGGCCAATGGAGCAAACCACGCTCCAGAAATAACCTTTTTGTTCTGATCCCTTTTCCTTCCTCATGGGTCTTGTTGTAATGCCTCGTAGTGGGTTTATTGAGCTGCCGTTTTCAGCGACAAGCTTGCTGCAGAAATATTTTTCTTCATTTTTCTTGTTCTTCTTGTTTTACACCAAGCCAAGCAGGAGCTGCAGCTCGGTTAGCCAGACAGGAGCGTGTCTGCTCTTTGAAGTCCCATGTCACGCATCCCTCTGGGAATAGGATGTTCCCGGCTCCCAGCGGGATGCGCAGCCCTCGCTGCTACTCCCAGGCAGCCTGTGAGGCTGTTCTTTAAGCTGGGATACTTTTAGGGAGAGAAGAATCAAATCAGCACTTTCTCATAGATTCCTACTGTTCCCTTGGACTGCTTCATACTGACAAAGGTGGCTTTACAAGCAAAGCCATTAAAACAGAGGACACAGAAATGTTTCTTCTGACTTCTTTTCCCAAGGAAGCTTCCATGTGCACGTGTTGGATGGAAGGATGGACAGAGAGGAATTTAATCTAAAAATCTAAAAATTTAATCTAAGAATCAGAGGAATTTCGGAGCCCCGGTCACTTGAGGAGCTCCTGCATGTGTTAAACTTCATTTCTGACAGGACATTGCGTCCTCATGGACCCGTGCGTTGTCTTCTGCCCAATAAAACCGTCCAAGACCATTTTCCAGCATCCCGGAGTCCATCCAAGCTGCTCCCTGTTATTAATCTGCAGCCCTGTTAGTGCTGGGGAGGCACTCTGGATTTCTGTAATCCTTCTAAATGCACTCGTATAAAATACACACAGAAGGTGCTTTATTTATATAAAGTAACTGTGAAATCTCTGTGTACTAATTGTATCCACAGGGAAAAATGGGGGGAAAACCATAAATTGTGATTAAAATAAACATGAGTCATTGGCGTCATTAATTTTGTTACAAAATTCACTCATCTTTTTGTAGTAACAGTTCGGTACTGAACTTAGTCACTAATCACTTTTTCCTTCCTCAGCCTCTCATGCTGGTCAAAAATGTTCTTAGGGAAACTTGCTTTATGCGTGCACCTATAGAAGGCAAAATATTTTCCTTCCGTGCCTGATATTAATGATTTGGTGTTACCTCAATTTGGTTGAAGGTTTCATTACCTCCTTTAAGTGCTAGAAGTCAGAAAATGGTTTTAAAAAGTCATAAACCTTACACTTACTAATAAAAAAAAATCTTTCCAAGAAAAATGTATTTGGGAGGAACAGAATCATGCTATAATCTTGCATCTGTTTGTTTTTGTAAGGCTTTCTGCTTGTATTAATACATTTGTATGCATTGCAAAAAAACAGATCATCCATAAAAAGCCAATTACAGAGCACAAACCAAGCATTCATAAAACTTTTCGGAGATCTTATAGGATGCAACACAGTGAAAACGGAGAAGATTTTATTGTCCTGTTTTCTGTAACTCCACATAAATCATTCCATAAAAGTAGCTATCTTGGCTTTATTGATCTAAATTCAATCTGAGTTGCACTGGGATTAACTTTCAAAACTGTTATTAAGTCCCCTTTGCTATGGGCATTTTTTCCATCTCATGCAAAACCCCATTTTCGCAGGGTTTGGTGTCTCTCCTATTTGCAGCTGCATCTTTGCTTTCCAGCAGGAAACGCTTAACTACCTCAAAACAGGCAAATCCTTAAAACAGGAGGATTTGAGGAGGTGTTTGTAAACCACCTCGTGTTGTTATCCAGTTTATTGCATTGCCTGGATGCTGAATCTGCCTGGTGGACAAAACGGTGAAATGTGAGATATCTTTGATGATGGATAAGCTGGGAGGATGTCTAGGGATTTATTCTGGTTCTGGGTGCGCTCATACTTTTCCTTAACAAGTCTCAGGCTGTTGGATTAGCTCCTAAACTGCAGCCTTGTTTAGAGCTGAGCAATGTGGAGTCCAATATTGGGTATTTATAGCCTTAGACTATAGAGAAGGGATGGTGTAAGACATCCAAGTGCGTGGCTGCCATCCAGGCAAAAAAATAATGAGAAAGTTCTTGAGTTCCAACCAGATCTGGGTGGTTCTTTGAGGCTCTCCATCCTCATATGTTCAATTATTTTGTGCTCTAAGAGCCTGAGAGGGATTTGCAGCTCCTCAGAGCACTAGGGCTTTGCCCTTCCCTTTCATTCCTTATCCATCTGGAGGAGGATGGAAGAGGTTCAGCTCTGTAGAGCCTTTCCCAGTGCAGCCCTTACTGCTCCTAAGGCACACAGTGGAAATAGGAAGAAATCCCTGGATTTTACCAGCAGACAAACCTAGCTATCCCAACTAGTCCCGTTCATCCCAGTCCTGAACTGCCCAGCCCCAATTTTAAGTTAAATTTTAATACACTTTGCTAGTGGAATCCTGTGAAGGGTTTCATTTAGCTTCATGTGTGATGCTCTTCAAAGGAAAAACCTTCTTCAAACTCATTAGCTGCAGTTTAAGTGTATCCTTTTGGGTTTGCATAAAAGCATAAGCGTTTTGGAGCTGCTGATGTCTGAATACTCGTGGAATAGCAAGAGAAGCCCCTCTGTGTCATGGTCAGGGCAATGGTTTCCTTAACTTGAAATAAAATCTTGAGCCTTTGCACAAAATATGCAAGTGCCAGAACTGCTGATAACTTGTATCCTCCCCATCCTCAATTAAAAATAGAAGTACAGCGAGAGCAGATGTGGGGTAGTAATAGCACAAATCAAAACACGCTGATTTGAAGTTCTTTTCTTAAAGAAAATGTTTTTTCCCCCCTTGTCTCCTTTCTCCCATCTAGATTTTTTTGACATAACTGACAAGCATGTTCAATTCCTTCTCATCAACCCTGGGGGCTACCCTGTGTTTTATAAGAACTGGCATAGATAAAGGAAACTGTAACCCACCCAGAAGTTAGTATTTTACACATCTCAAGTTAGCAGGTAGATATTAAATTTCCCCATAAATTAGGCAGCTGGAGATTGCTATCTTTTTATGTGCAAAGTGCACCTTGTTAACAACCGGCAGAAAAGTTCATATTCTCAGATGAGTTACTTTGCCTTACTCTTAAATTGCTGCTCATTTTCCCCTGCATGTTGATTTATGAACTTTAAAACTCGCTGCTCGCCGTTCAAGCTGTGTTCCCAAGCCGCGATGCTATCATAACCGCCCAAAACGCAGCTTGCTTTTGCACGCCGCTTAACGTATTTTTTTTTTTTCTGCAATAATAAGGCCTCTTTGCTGTCTCTTTTTTTTGCAACCCGCAGGATTTTGGAGAGGACGATTCGCTCTACATCGCCAAGGTAACGACTATTCACATGGGCAATTACACCTGCCATGCCTACGGCTACGAAGAGCTGTATCAGACCCACGTCCTGCAGGTGAATGGTTAGTAAATGTGCGACCGCCCGCTGCAAACGCGTCCCCGAGCAGAGCTGCGTGGCCAGCCCCGCTCGCAGCAACCCGTTCCGCTGCAGGAGCCAGGTACCCAACGTAGGGGATGGATGTAGAGCCGCTCCATCCTAGGCAGGGACTGAGCATAAATCAAGCCGTAGGTGCTGTTTCTGCAGAGCAAAGGGGTGTTTTGGAGCATCTTGGAGGCCTGTGGCTCTTTACAGACAGAATTGCTGCTTCAATGACTTAAACTTTGCAAAAATTCACAGCACAGGACATGGTCCAGCATCCTCATCCAGCTGAGTCCCCAGGGAGGGACCACACACTGGTTGATGTGAGTGGTTTTCCCCCATTTTATCCCGACACCACGGCTTGCTCCTGTGCAAACAGGATGCAAAGTGCCCCAAACTGGCACTCTGTTCTGATGACATTGCTTTTTGCCTGGGCAAAAATGGCATTTTGAGGGAAAAAGTCAGTGGAGAGCTCCGGGGATACTTGTCCAACTGCATAAACCCACCCCACCTGCATTTCAGGTGCTTGATTAGAAAAATAACTCCAAATACTTTATCCAACCTCTTGGTTTTGAGCATGCAACCTTGCTCCCCACACTGCAAAATGCTCCCCATTGTGGCGAGGACCCAGAAAAGAATGTGAGCGCCCGGCTGATCTCAGTGAAAACTGACTTAATGTTTCCACATCATAATTTGTCATCTTTTTGAGATGGTAAATGACAAAGTCTCAGCAATCTGGGTAACTCGATTGCGCGTGCTGCAGCTGGGAAAATAGGTTTGCTTCCTCCAAGTGCTGTTTGTTTGATGAATGGCAGCCGGAGCACAAGTAAGTTAACAGCTTAATCCCGGGGACATTACGTGGTGTTGTGAGGCCCGAATGGAGTTGAGTTGGCAGCGACAGCGGGGACTTTGTCAGCACGGAGACCTGTCGGCCCAAAGGTTGGAAACGAAAACTCGAGCACCAAAGAGCTGCACACAGCGTGCGCAGGGGCTGGTCTGTGCCCTCGTGCCTGTTGCTTGGGTTTAACAAAATATATTTTTGTTGGCTTTCTTATGCTGCTGTGCAATCACTAAGTGTTGCAAACATATATATATATTTAACAGAATTGTCTTGATATCCCCATGCGATGGCCATTGGGCTCTGCAGGAGCAGGTCTTGGCTGAGGATAGTGGGGCTGGTTTGTGCCCTCAAGTTTGTTGCTTGGATTTAACAAAAGATACCATTTTTTTTTTGCTTTCTTATGCTGCTCTGTAGTCACTAAGTATTGCAAAAATATTTGTATATATATAGGATCAACAGAATTGTCTTGATATCTTATCCCATGAAGAGACAACCTGGCAGATTGCCCCTTACGGGAGCATCGGGAAGAAGCCGCTGGAAGCAGCAGCTCTGCCCCGCGCTGGGGGCTGTCAGTATCCGTTTGCATCAAACCAAAAACTGCTTCAAATGTGCCCTTTTTTTGGTATTTTCTATATGAGACTGAGATTTTAAGACAATGTGGCAGCACCGGCTGAGATGAACTTGGAGCACGTCTGCTCGCCCGTCTTCTGCAGCGAGACTAATGTACTGGCAACCTCCATTCTAGGAAAGCAATTAGATATATTTTTTAAGAGACAAAACCAGAAGTGAATGGGAAAGAGCTGAGTGGAGAGAAGAAAAAAACATTTTTTTCAGCTGCGTTTCAGATAATTTAGTGGCTTTTGAAGTTGTGGTACCTCCTTGTAGAGCCATTTTAGTCCCATCTGAAGGCTGTCAGCCCAGTATACACAATGTTCTCTTCCTCACTGCCTTTCTGTATTGAAAAGCGTTTCTAATGCTATTAGAGACCTTCTCCTTTGTCTCTTTGGAGCCTCGTACTGGTCTGTAACAGCTCATCAATTAGGTGGAAAATCAACTTCCCTGTAAGCTTTATGCTTAGGGCCCAGATTCAGCAGAACTGAATGTTTTCTCTCTCTGGGATGTGGTCCTGCCTGTGCAATAGCCCCTGGGTTTGCTGGAGCTTGTGGAGTTGTTTGGGAACATCCCAAGTGCAGAGGCTGCCTTGGAGCAACCCAAATGCAGATTTTTTTGCTTTAGGGAGATGTGAGGGCCACCAAAACACATGTTGGCTGCTGTCTGCTGGGCAAGAGCCTTGATCACATGTGAAATACAGCACCCACATGACATTCGTAACAATATTTGGGTTCTCACCATCAATCTTATCACCACAGTGGTGGTAAATCCAAGCTGGTTTGTTTGTACACTCAGCCCTTGGTGTATTTGGAAGAACATACATTGGAAAGGCAGCAAAAGGTGGAGAAACGAAAAGTGACAAAGAACAGGGAGAAAATTAAGTTCACTCCTGTATGGATATTGCTTGGAAAAGGTGTACAGCATGCTCACAGTAAAGGGAAGAATAACAATTTATCATTTGCAGGGGGAAAAAAGTTGCTGAGAATAAAGGATCTCATAAAATTGTAATCAACTATGAGAAGCAATAGCTTCACATTGAGCCTGCCGAGTGCAAGGCAGCATTTTCCTTGGTTTGAGCTCTCTGGAAAACATCAACATAAATCAGAATGCTGCATTCGGTGAACATAGCTTAAAAAAGCCGTTTGATCTTCAGCCCAATGATAAGAAGCCAATAGGACAAACTTACCAACATCAGAGATGCTTTAACTGCTGTCGTGTTTTGTTACGGTGGCATTTCAAGGGAAAAAGATAGAAGGCTTCAAATTCCTTTCAGTTCATAAATGCAAAGATTAAAGCATCTGAAATATAGATTAAATAAGCCCAGAAGTGTGCAGGACCTATAGCAGCAAATATGTTTTTGGGGCTTGATGCTGCCTCCTGTTCCCCTTATGAGCTACTTTATTGCAGGGAACTGCTCTCCTTGCAAGCGAGACATTACTGGGAATGCAGCAACCTACCTAATCTCTTACTTGTTTGGATGCTGCCTTTTTTTCCTGCTTTGCTTAAGGTAATAGCATTTTTGTATTGCCTTTGGCTGCAGCCACAGCCATGGTTAGCGATGATGTATGTTCACCAAGGGAAATAGCAAAGGATAATCCATATATTCCAAAGGCTGGAGCTGAAATCCTGCAAGTGTTAAGTAAAACGCACTTATTTGGAATGTATTAATTTGTAGCAAGGGCAATAAAAGGAAGTATTCTGCATTTTGCTGTTATCACAGGGCAGTTGCATGCAATAATTAGCCCGTGCAATGAACTGTATAAGACAAGTTAAGCTAATTCTCACCAAGAACACCAGTTAAGCATCTAGGAGCCACAAGCTGCACTTTGCAATACCAATCTGCCGTGGTTTTGGTTCTGCTGCTGAAATGTGTGGGTTTCTGAGAATCAGACTAACACGGAATGAGGCAAAACGTCCCATGACCGATGCAAGGGTGCAATTTAAAGACATGTTTTTGCTAAAAGTCCCCCTATTTTTCATTTCCAAGTGCCCCTAGGCATTTTGTCTCAGGTTGCATTCAAACAATCTCTTTCTTTTAAAGCTATAAAAAAACAAGGCAACTTGAGGGCTTTCTGTCGTGGCTGATTTCATTCCAAGTATTAACCAGGGCTGATGGCTTGATGCTTTTTTAAGCAGCTGGTGGGTGAGACAGAAGTAAAATATATCTTTCTTGTAAGGCTCGTGAAGGAATAAAAATAGAAATGGAAAGAAAGCTGGAAAGTGTGTGCTAATGAATGTAATTATTCAAACTATCCCATACAGACACTGTGAAATCAGAGTATTCTGATTCCCGCCTCCCCCACCCCAACAAACCATTTCAAATTCCTTAATGCGTATGAGTAACCATTAAGAAATAGTTAATGGGTAGCATTAAGGCTGCTGGATTTGAGCGATGAAAGCAACATGATTGAAAATCAATGAACATGTTGTAAGTTGAGATATAATTAGTCGTTCTGCCTGTTGTGCATATTAAATAGTTCAGAAGGGAGTTCCTGAAAGGAGATAAGTCACATCTGGAAAGCCTCACCCCTGCTAAAAAGTAATAGTGATCTATAAGTGCTGCTGCTGTTCAGGATAAGAGGTGGTAAATGTTTAAGCCATCTCATTAGATAATTAAAATGTTGAATGATGTGATGTGTTCAATAGGAGAACATGGTCAAAGGGGGTGTCTGATTCTTCCCTGCGTTGATTCAGTGAAGCTCGAGCGTTTATGCTTGTGTTTAGCCCTGCTAGTGTTCTCCTTAGGTGCCATGGAATCATAGAATTATGGAATCACAGAATGCCCAAGGCTGGAAGGGACCTCTAGGATCATCCAGTCCAACCCCCTGCACACGCAGGGTCACCCAGAACACGGGGCACAGGGCTGCATCCAAGCAGGTCTTGGAGATCTCCAGGGAAGGAGACTCCACAACCTCTCTGGGCAGCCCGTTCCAGTGCTCTGGCACCCTCACTGTCAAGAAGTTCTTCCTTAA
>JAWLRI010000995.1:6612450-6640353 GCA_034781795.1 Crypturellus tataupa
AGGGCAGATGTTCCAGATGCTCCAGATGTTCCAGCCCCTGATGATCCTCGTGGCCCTGCGCTGGCCTCTCTCCAGCACCTCCACATCCCTTTGGTCCTGTGTGTCCAGCAACAGCTTCCCTGCACGTTCCCCGTGGGGAGGAGCAGCGAGGAGGGTGTGAACGCGGGGCCGGGCGCTGATGCTGTCCTTGTCCCCGCAGTGCCGCCCGTGATCCGCGTGTACCCCGAGACGCAGGCGCAGGAGCCCGGCGTGGCCGCCAGCCTGCGCTGCCACGCCGAGGGCATCCCCAACCCGCGCATCTCCTGGCTCAAGAACGGCGTGGACGTCCCGGCCGAGCTCTCCAAGCAGCTCGCGCTCTTAGGTAGGAGCACGGTCTGCGCTAATTGCACTCGTAGCTGGGGATTAGCGGGATTATTTGGTGCTTCGGAGCAGCGCTGCTTCGGCTAAGCCGCGGCGTTCGAGCTTATGTTGCATAACCCTCCTCCTTCCTTTTCATCTCCAGCAAATGCCTCGAGAAATATAGTATTGATTGCTGCAAGCAGAACTACACTCTGTTAAAGCGTACCTCTTTCTGCACCGCTTTGCCTCTTGTGTAAACTGGTGCAAATGAGAGGAGAAACCCATTGCACCTCTGATGCAGGTGGATTTTTACCCCCTCTCTGCAGAGGAAAGTTTGCTAAACCCTTTGCTAGTTAGGAAATCCTCTTTGCTAGAGGAAATTCTGCGAGTCCCTTTGCTAATCTTGGTCCTCACTGCTCAAGTTGAGGCATAGGAGCAGGAAACACAATAGACACAGTAATAGGCAAGAATATTTAATTGCAGTTTTGTATTTAGCAATCTCGCGGAGACGTGTTGCAGCCACCAGCCGGTATTGGCAACCCCAGTGCAACTAGGTTGGCTCTTTCCAAATATTTTCATGATTTGAGGGAGGGCTCCCACTTCAGAAACCAGCTGATGGGAGAAACTGTGTGGAACCTGCATTGCTGTTGATCTGATGACAAACTGTTTGCAGTGTTGATGTGGTTATTACCTTTTCCTTTGCTAAAGCTGACATTTCTTTTACTATTTTTTTTTTAAAAAAAAGGGCAAGGTAGTTTGCTGCTTGAATATAGTTTATTTCTGTGTTCATTTGTGGCACAGAAATGTTGTTTGCCGATGCAAAGAGGCAAAAGAGCAGCTCATCCGCTGTCCTAAGAGTTCCCACACGTATATCTGCACGCAGAGGTGTCCCCATGCAGCGGGAGGACACTTTATGGGTGTCTCTCTTGCAGCAAATGGAAGTGAACTCCACATCAGTAGCGTTCGCTACGAAGACACGGGCGCCTACACCTGCATTGCCAAAAACGAGGTGGGGGTGGACGAGGACATATCTTCGCTCTTCATAGAAGATTCGGCACGAAAGACCCGTAAGCCTCATTTTTCCATGTGTTTGCTTTTTGAGATATCTTTAAGGAATAATAACTTATGTGCAATTTTGTAGTGCGGCCCATTGCATGCGATGTGTGGGGTCTTGCTCAAGGTAGTGGCCGTTTTGGCTGCATCTCGATGAGGGGATTGGGTTCTGCTTTGAGGAGGTATCTCACACACCCGTGTGTCCGGAGGGTGGGCATTGCCATGGGTCGTGTCTTCACTGAGTGATAACTTGGTAATGCTTTTAGCCATCAAAGAATCCAAACCCAAATAATATTTTGTCCAATTACCCTTCAGAAAATAAATTTAATTGATTCCTGTACTGAACTGCCTTTATAAAACTAGTTGCAAACCAAAGCTTGCAAATATTTATATGCCTGGGGAAAAAAGAGTTGAATGAATTATTTATTTTGCCTGTATTTACATCACCAAATAGTGAAATAGGTTTCTCCTTGATGTGAAATTATCTTCCACTTCCAAGATGAGCATCATCCTTCCCATTCCCTCTTTCCCCGTATTTTAGTTTATCTGGATGAATGTTAGAGTTTCCCCAACTTAAGCAGTTCATTTAAGCATAAGTGTTACTTGCTGCAATGAAGATTTTGACTTTGTTTTCTGTTGTTTTTTTTTTTTCCTGGTTATTTTCTGGCTCTCCCCATTTTCTGATGCTGCAGTTGCAAACATACTGTGGCGAGAGGAAGGTACTGCAGTAAAGTTCTTTTGTTGTAGTGATAATGTGCTTGTCTGCTTTAATAACTCCATAATGGGCCATTCTCCACTGACTGCCACTAACTCTATCAACTTCCACAGTTACCAGATTAAGTACAGACCAGTGACTTAAAAGCTAAGCTATTCAAATAAGAAATATTATGCCAGCGATAAGTCCTGTAGATAACGTATGTTTTTTGTAATAGGCAACCATAAAATATATAAAAAGGGGAATTTTATATAAACTGCTGCCAAGGAAGTAGCCAGAGATTCTCAAGAAATATTAGTAATTGTACATGTATCAAAATCACTCCCCAATTGCCATAACCGAACAAAGTAAGGCATAAATTCAATGCACCTGCATTTCTAAGCAAGCAATTTCAAGCTTTTCCTCCTCAGTGCATGTATTGATGTTTACTAGGAAAGAACCTGTCTGTTAGGCAAAAAAAAGAGAAAAAAAAAAAGGTTTTGCTTCCTTCTGTCCTTTAAATCGATGGAGGATAAAGGTTGCCCCATTTCTCCTTGTTTTAATTGGCAGTTAAGATCTCCCGTTTGATCAGATTTATAGCGCGCCCTGCGCAAGGTCAACATCTGCGGATCCTGGAGGCCTGGATCTTCTAAATCTGCTGTTTGCATGCGGGTCCTCGCTGACCTGCTCCACGAGAAGCCCTGGTTTGAAGAACCACTAAAATTAATTGCAGAAAGTCTTATTATAATTCCCCTAAGCAATATGGAATTGCTGTTTAGCAACCTTGCACATTTTAAATACATGGGTAATTAACTGGCAGCACACAGGCAGGAAAAGCAGATTTACCATTGATGCTCTTAAAAATAAGTGCATATCTTTAGAACAGGATTATTCTCCTCTCTGCATTGTTATATACTAATTGATCAGCACAATCATTTGACGCAAGGGACCTGCTGAACAAGTGCTGTAGCATGTGAAGCCTTGGCACAAAAAAGCTGGGAGAGAGGGATGG
Source organism: Crypturellus tataupa (assembly GCA_034781795.1). NCBI lineage: Eukaryota > Metazoa > Chordata > Aves > Tinamiformes > Tinamidae > Crypturellus > Crypturellus tataupa. The sequence continues at coordinate 6,615,549 of JAWLRI010000995.1, forward strand.
TATTTTTGTTTTTTACATTTCAATGTATTCAATTTTTAGAACAAAAATTCTCAGTAAAAATATTAACAAATGGATTGGTAGACTTGAGCTCCTTTAAAATGATCACATCCTTGTGCCTGCAAGGTTTGGAATAACTAAAGCTCTTAGTAAAAGTGCATATTAGTAAAAATGCGTATTAGTAAAAATGCATATTAGTTAAAATGCATATTATAAAAAGGTATATTGCATAAAACAGTCTGTTTTTTATGCAATAGTTGGTCATTTTAAAACTCATTCTATCAGTCTGACCTGCAAACTCCTCACAGACGCGCGCGACTAAAACCCCAGGCAATGAGTGCACATAGTGGGGCAGCAGATGGGCACTCCTGCCAACGGGCAAGCAGCAGTTACATGAATGCATGCATGTAAAAAAATGAAAACCCCTCTGTTAGCAAATATAGGTGCTAAAATAGTTCCACGCAATTGGATTAAACTGAGGAAAATTGCTGAAGCCTCTGAAGATCAGAGGCCAGTGCCACCGTGTCAGCTTTGGTCTGAGTGAGAGCCGAAAACTCTGGTTTTTGTGAGCTCTCCTCCTACATCCAGCCTTGATCCAGCAAGTTTCTGTAATCGCATCTGTTGTCCAAAAAAAAAAAAGGAAAGGAGAAACCTAGAGCCAAGGATCCAAAGTTTAATGGTTAAAATAAGAATTCTTATGTCCAGAAGACGTCCCCTAACTAATGTGCATTAGTTTTGTTCTTAAACATGTGTTTGATAAGGTGTGGGGTGTTTTTGTTTGTTGATTTCTTAGAAGTAGCTGGGCCATCCATCCTGAAATGTCCCTAATTGCAAAAGGAAGGAAAAAGAGGAAAACCAAATGTCCCTAATTACAAAGCAAAGGAAAAAGAGGAAAACCTTGTCCATTACTCAACCTGCTCTGAAGTTAGTCCCTATTTGAATAGTAAAAACCGTGAATGCCACCACTGGCTGGTGGCCTAAAACCACTAGCTTAGGTGGTGAAAAACCGACTTTGTTTAAAAATTAATGAGAAGATTACTGGCTGCAAGAGCATTTTAATTTAACCCATTAAAAAGAGGGTATCTTCAGTATATGAATACTACGAGGGATTCCTGCCTTATTTTAAATCATCAGCACAGTTTCTGCTGTAGAACAAGTAATGTGACTTGCCAAGTCACTCGCTGTAACTCTCCAGAGGTGAAATCATTACTGAAGTGTTTTTGTGATTAATTAAGATCAAGGACAACTAAATTCTGCCATGTGCGCTCATATTGCAATCAACTCATCAGATAAAATCGCACTACTATCATGCATGAAAATATTACTGAGCATCCTCACAATTGGTAGGACTTATTGCCTGTTTCCACTGCCTAAGATCAAGGAGCTTTTTGCTCCAGAAAATATGTGCACTCATTCCAGGCAGGATCAAATCCTGCTCTCCGCTCTGTATCCTCAGTTCCCACGGAGGCGGGAGGGAGCTGAGCTATACTGGGAATGTGGATTTTGGTCCATTCTACCCAAATGGGATGTTTTAACGCAATGTTCATAAAAAGAGTTAATGTCGAGGCAGGAAAAGTGCAGTTCTGAGTGGGAATCGGGTAGGTTTTGCTGCGTGCATGATCCCTCACCGTGGCATCGCATCCCAGGATCACAGCTCCTGCCTCTGCCTGGTGCCCTAACTGGGGTATTTCGGGGTATGGTTGAGAGAGACCCAACTTAAACATTATCTGCACATCCAATAGCTCTTACTGACAGGCTGCACTCGAGCCACCGATTTGGCACACAAAATGGGCTGTTTTTTTGTTTTTGCTTAGTCCCAAATTTTCCAAAAAGGCATTTATCAAATTGTACTTTTTTGCCGTATAGCTTTCCTGGATGATTTAGCCCTTAATCCTGCAAACACTTAACACTGGCGCGAGCTCAGCGGGCACCGGCCTGATTTGTGCCCTTGCCCTGGGGAATGTGGTTTTCCAGGGGGAGCGGGTTGCTAATTCCCTGTTACGGCCTCACCATGGAGCGCTGGCAAATGCCGATGCTCCTTGCAAACATTCCTTGCTGGTGCAATATAAAAAAACCAAATAAGTCACTCTCGAATCTGCCCAACCGGAGTGTTGGGAAAAGATCTTCACCTTTTCCTCAAGATCCTCCATTGCCACATGTGCATGTAGCTGACGAGGAGCTAAATTCATGGTTTTGGGAGGCATTTCTGCTAGGCAGAAATGGGAAAATGCAATCTCCTGGGAGCGCCGCAGCGACAGGCAGCTTTCCAAATCTCCTGGAATGCCCCAGTTGGATCAATGAGTGCTGTTGCGATGCTGAAATATTCCACATTTGTGAATTAGAGTTTGCAAAATTTCAAAAATGTGTTTGTTTTGGTGGCTGTGCTTTAGTCCATCTGATGGTTTAGGGAATAGATAAACCTTCATTAATGGAACATACTTAACTTCCTTACTTCCAGTTTCAAAAAAAGTCAGGCTAATTTTAATGGAACAGCTTTCAGATTAGTTTTAGCTTACGTTTGTCTCACTTTTCAAACGATTAGTTATTTTTAATGAAATCATAGCGGGAGAGGTGGAAAGCTGTAAAAAACTGTAAAAATGATGAGGGTCCAATGTCATGTAGGGACTTCTTTTATTCACCCATGGGCAAGGTGACATGGACATGCCCAAGACCAGGGGACGTTCACTCGTGTGCAGCTGCTGCCACCAAGGCAATGCATTTTTGAACCTGTCTGTACCTCCTCACTCCTCGAAGCCCTTGTTGTTACATGGAATTTGATTTTGTGAATGCACCGACTGCATCTGAACAACCAAATTTTATGTGAGGCAGATTTTGTTGGGGGCAGAGGGACGATTACTCTTTAAAAAAGCCCAGACCATTCAGGATGCATGCAAAGAAACCCTACTTTTCTTGCCTTTTCTCCTGCTTCAAGGCCTCAGCGTTGGGAACGTGTTCTACGTCTTCTCCGACGACGGGATCACGGTTCTTCAGCCCAACGAATGCGAAATCCGGAGGCACATCCGGCCGGAGGAGAGGATTTTCACCAGTTACGTAAGTTTTGAGCTCTGCCGTGGTTGCATCATTCATCATCCATGTTCATGTAAAGAGAGTCCTGCAAAAACCCCAGTGAGGAACATTTCCCTCGAGCGTGTCCAGCTGAGCAAAGACCTCATGGATGCTCAGGAGATGCAGATACAGAAACGGAGTCACAACCTGGGGACCAACCGGGTCCATCCCCGCTGCCAGGTGACGTCCTTGTACCGTGTCTTGGTCACAAGGAGCAGTGGGATGTTCCTGGCTGACCACACTGGTCTGCATGGCTGGATTTTAGGCTCCTTAGTGATGCCATGAGGTCAGAGCGCTGCCAGGTCCAGCTCTTCTCTCAGACCAACCCTAGTCCGTGCTCTGGAGATGCCATGGGGAGATCTATCCTCCTCTGCCCCCAGGTTGCTACTATCAGAGGAAACTTTTGCTGCAGTCACTGGAGCTTGGTGGCCCTCCCATTGCACCGCTGGGATTCTCCTTCTTGCAGATTAAGAGAACTGCACATTACAGTGCTGTCGGGGATGACTATTAACATCCTACAGGGAATTTGACTGCAAGAGCAAAACGTACGCAGGGATTTCCATTTCCCTGCTAGGGTTATTCTCATGACACGAGTTTTACCCAGGCAGTGCAGAATGGACAGCAGTGGGTAGTAAATGTCTCCCAGCTGCTGCTGGCTCCTTGTGTGAAGGATGGAACCTCCTTTCTGACCTTGAGAAATGGTCCCCGGGCTCAACCCCTGCTAACAAGGGGCTGGAGATGCTGATATCCCATCTACGAGCACTTGGATGTGGGAAAGGAGGTGGTTTCCCGAGCATCAGGCCCTTGCACCGTGGGTGATGATTCCCCAGGGACTCTGTGCTCCGTATTGCTTAAATCTCAATAAATCTGCGGTTAATATTCCTTCTCCCGTGGGAGTATTTTAATACATCTTACTGGAAATCCAGCCTGCCATCCTCACCCCGAGGTTACTACTTGGCACAGATTTATTATTAAACCGTTTTCCCGCCGTCGCTCCTCCAAGGCGGGTGCCTCATGGTTCATTTCCAAAGAGGGGCAAATATCACCAGGATGGTCAGGAAAAAGCATGGGGGAGAGGGCACGGAAGGAAAGCGGCACAGTGGTGGCCGCGGGGGACTTTGCTGTCATTATTGTCTGCCTTTCTGAGACAATTCTGAGGGTTTCCTGCAGATATCACAGGGGCTTTTGCCCCCCAAAGCTCTTGCAGTTGCATTCACCATGGGGAGGTGATGCCCTTCTGAAAATACCCCAGTTCCTCAGGCTCAGGGTACCAGCAAACCCCACTGAAGCTCATCCTGGGCTGCAGAGGATTCAGCAGTGAAGCATCAGACACCAAAGTTGGCATCAAGCAGCTGCAAACAGGATTTTGCCCCAAAGATGCTGTTCCTTTTGTACAGGGTTGCAGTAAGAGCCCCTAGGACCCTACTGCCCTTTCCTAGGGCACAAGAACCTTGAAGAAAGCTTTTCTGGACCAAAAATGATCGAGAGTCCTAGGAAAACTATAAAGCTGTAATTCAATCAGTGTAAATCACTGTATTTTCAAAGCGCAGAGTTATATTTCTATTGCTAATATAGGGTAACAGCATGGCAGGTCTTGCCATTCCAGGGCACGCTTTAAAAGTGGATCCATAGATCCACTTAAATTCAATGCAAGTGTGCAGCAGGTTCAGCTGTTTAATGTCACTAGGTCAAGCCAGGCTGCAGCGTGGCACCTAAAAATAATGATTCTTTCATATTTTCCAGGAAAAAAAAATCATCCTAATAGAATCGCTGTGGAATTTTTTCCTGTGGTTTTCAAGGGTACAATTCTTGCTTGCAGAAATTGAGGAATTAAACTTGCAGAAATTAAACTTGCAGAAATTAAACTTGCAGCAATTAAACTTGCAGCAATTAAACAACTTCTCCTTTTCCTTTTTACCCCCCCAGGAAGAGATCTGCCCCAGGGGTGAAGGGGAGGATGCTCCCTCCTGCCTCTGGGCTTCTGCAGTGAACGTCAGGGACAAGTACCTCTATGCAGCACAGCCGAGGCAGAACAGGGTCGTCATCATCGACACCCAGTCGCAGAAAGCCGTGCAGGTATCGCTGGGGAAGCTCTTTATTCGGGGACGGCGACAGGCTTTGATACGGGGGAAATAAAGTAGCTTTTTGCCCAGCAAATCTGCTGACCTCACTGCTAAGCTGGCTTGTTTCCACCCGCCAAGCAGCGCGGTGTCATTTGCTATTCCACAACCTCGCTGTCCGAAAAATCTCCTTTCCGGGCTGATTATTGCAGCCTCGGGAATGCGCCTGCAGCCGGGCTGGCAGCTGTCTTGATAAAATAACGCTAGGACAAATTTCTAACATACTCACCGAGCCGCTGCCTGACCTCGGCTGTAAGCAGGTTGGGAAGAATGGGCTTCTGCAGGTATAATTCAAGCAGAAATTGGCCCCTGATCTACTGGCCATAAGTAACAGAGTGGAATGGAGTGATGTCTGGGCAGAAAAGCGAGGCCAGCAGCTGGATTCCCTATTCCTGGTGCTGCCCCGGCTCGTTCGGAGCTGATTGTGCAAAGCTGGGGGCAGTAGCGATACCTGCTAATGACTGCAGCAAATTCACATCCCTCACGCCCCTATGTGGCAGCCAGCTCGCTGAGGAAATACTTCATTTTCTTATTTTTTTCTTTTAAGTCCTTGGATGTTGACCCGTTACCAGCCAAGCTGCATTACGACAAGTCCCACGACCAGGTGTGGGTGCTCAGCTGGGGCGACATGCAGAAGTCCTCGCCAACGCTGCAGGTGAGTCCCCAGGTCCCCAGGGATTTTCCCCTTTCTTTCCTGGGCATCGCACGCAGCAAACCGATGGCAGGTTGATCGCAAGTCATCGACAGCATTTAATGACCCGGGCACAAAGCTGTGCTTTAATTAGCATGTCGAGGGTGTTCTGTTCACCCCGCACCCTCATCCTGCTGTGTTTTTCCTGCTGTTTAAGTTGGTTTTGGGCGATGCGCGTGCTGCAGGCTGGCACAGGACTGCGCTCTTGTGGTCTGGGTTGTTTTGAGGCCGTCGACAGAGCCAAGGGCCGTAAAACCACGGGGCAAAAGGCAGCAGGCGGCTGCGAGCAGCACATTTGTGCAGCCCGCGTGAAACCGAGGTGATCCAGAGCAGAGGATGCTGCAGAGAGCATCCTCGCTGGGCAGAAACGAGCCTCTTGCTGCTACTATGACCAGGATCTCAGCAGCAGCTCCTGTGGCCTCACCAAAAACACCCTCGGGGTGAGTGTGAGATAGGATTGAAGTCCCTGTTCACTCGGACACGACGATGACCCGCAGTTCTTCGATCTGCCAAGAGTTTGGTGGCTTTATGCGTAAAGAGCAGCACAAAAAGGTGAACGCATTGCATTGCCCCTGCTCAAGGTCCCATCTGGCTTTGGATCCATCTGTTGCCCACCAAAGAGGTACGTGCAGGAGACGGTTGGTTTTTGGCTGAGGGCTGTTTCATGTCTGGCTGCAACTCTGCCCGTTTTGTCACTATTTTCCAAAAACCCTTGTCCTCTTTGGGGATACCCGTGGAGGATCGTGCAGGAGAAATCTTCCCCTCGGGGGAACACACCGATTTTGAGCGCAGAAGAAGGCGGTTCACCCACCACTTCTGAAAATGATGTGTTATAAAGTAAAAAGGAGAAGCACTGGAGAGTATCTGCAAGTATTTTGCATCCCAAATAACAAATAATCTCTCAAGGACACGGAAGGAGCACAAACAGCAACAACAGCCTCAAGGACAGGCTGCCCGTCGGTGTCCGTGGCGCTGTCTGGGCCGGTGCCCGCGCTCGCTTGGCACTCGGCGCTGCTCAGAGCAACAAGGAGAGCAGCTCCCTGGGGCACAGCCCCGCTCCTGCCTTCGGACACCAAAATTACCTCCCCGTCCTGCGGGATCCGCTGCTGTTGGCACCGCGGACTCTCCGTCTGCCTGCCTTGAGCCTCTAATTGGACATTTTGCTGCTGCTGAGAAAGCAGAGCCGGTCTGATCCGTGCAGAAACACCCATCTGCGCCGGCGACTTTGGGCTATTTGCTGCTATTTTGGAGCCGTGTTAGAGCTGCGAGTATTTACCGTAAAGATTTGCTGCCAGCGGTGTATCAGCGTGTTCCCTGGCGGGGCTGTGAAGGACGGCTGGGCTGCGCTGCACAGCCTTCCTCACCTGAAAACCTACAGTTCTAGAGGTTAAATATTTAATTAATATTTATAGATATTTAATTTAATACTAATAATATATATTGTTATTTAATTTAATACTAACAGAGCAGATGGAGAGACGTTTTGGAGGCAGCATGGGCATCCCCCAGCAGCTCCCACTGTTCCTGAGATGGGTGCAAAACAGCCTCCCTCTCCCCTTTCCCACTTAATTTTCCCACTCAATTATGGGAGGTTTCTGTAATTAAAAGGGAGATGGTGCAATCCAGTGGCTGTTGAGGTTCACCTCCCTTGCAAGCCCTGCCGTGGATGTTGCTCAGCATTCCCACTCGTTCCTTAGGGATTGGGGATTTATGGGCGCTGGTGGGAGGCCGATGTTCAGCCCTGTCCCTGGCTCTGGGAAGGTGCTGTGCAAGGACGGGCATCTTCCTTGTGGTTTAAATTGGAGGTTTAAATTGGAAGAAACCCAAGCAGCGTGAGCAGAAGGTCCTTTCCTGCAAGGAGCGAATGTGGCTGCAGACCCCGGCGGCCACCGGCGCACGCAACGCTCAGCAAAGAGCCCCACAACGGACTCGGGTCTGTGCAAATCACTGCAGTTTTTAACATTTTAATTATTGAGGAATCTGCTTTTTCGAGGGATTATCGAGGAATTATCGAGGGCTCTGCTATTGCCAGAGCTGTGCATGGGTTTCCATAGCCCTGGGCCCGTGCAGAGGGCAGGGAGACAAGCGCTTTTCCCGCTCCGAATGGATCTTATCCGGTGATGCCGATGGGCGAACGGTGCTGCTGCTGGAGAGGGATAATGAACCGCTGCGTCCCGCACTCCAGCCTTCTGCCTCGTGCATCACTGCTGTGCGCCTAAGTGAGATTAATAAATACGGCCGCAAAATAAATGTTTATTTGAGACAGCGAGGAATAAATTAGGGTGCGTTTCGTGTTGTCCCCCTGTGCTTGCCTGGCGCACGCTGAGCCGCGTGCAGTATTTATTGGTGCGCCTGCTCCAAGACGGCCAAACCAAGTGGTGTTTGGAAGTCGTTAATCAGCTGGAATCTGCTGCATCCCGGGAAGATCGCTGTGCTGCTGCTCCATAGCCTGTATTTAGCTCCCTGCCTTCCTCCCGTGCTGACTTTGTGCTTGTTCCTTGCAGGTGATCCCGGAGGCGAGCGCCGGGGAGGAGCGGCGCGTGGTCCGCACGCCGTTCGAGGGGGTGGAGGATTATTTTATACCCCCGACAAACCTCATTATTAATCACGTCAGGTAAGAAATGGTATGGATGAGTAAGAGCAGTGGTAATATGGTGCTTTTCTCATGCATAATCCTAAAAATCTTTGCAAATATTAATGAATGAGCAGGGAGGCCAACCAAGTATTGCTACATCTGTCCAGCCTGGCATGGGTGAAGCACCACTGGGGATGCCCATGGGATGAATTGGTTGGAAAATGGGGCTTCCTTGCCTCAAAATCCACATTTTGAGTCCTGGAAGAAACCTGTATCACAGGTTTATTGCCTAAGAGGTACAAGCTCCTTCCATTGGAAGTGTAAAGCAGGGCTCTCCTGCACGTCGCCAGCTCTTTGCTCCTTCGAGCGAAGGTTTGAGGAAGGTTTGAGCAGGAAATGGTGTGTGCATTGGAAAAAACATGTCACCGCTTTGAACCATCGGTCTTGGAGGCTAATGCGGTGTGGGAGTTAATGAGATCGTCTAACTGCCACGCTAATAACTCGCCGTAATAGTGCCTGCTTCCCAGCAGGAACAGGGAGCCTCCCATTAACATTATCAGAATTGATGGTAACTACACAGCAATTTATACCGTTCTGGCCATGTTATAACAGAAGAACCGTTTAATCATCTGCCACCACTACATGTTGGTTTGGATAAGTCAGTTTAACACTCCAGGAATCGTGTCCGGACCTTCCGTCATCAACCAAGGGTTCCCTACACCGAACACCCAGGACAAGGGGTGCTGCTTAAATGATTAGGAGCAGAATTTGATCCAAAAGAAACTTCCTGAAACGCAAAATAACGAGGCACACGTCATGGCTGTCATTCCTAATTTTTCCCAACCTCATTTTTCCAGTGAGCTTTCAAAATATTGTTATGAGTAATAGTCAGGCTAGGTAGGAGATGACTGTGCTGAATGCTAAACCCTGCGATGAGGACGCATGAGAGGGGTTCAAAGACAGGAAGGGAGAGCAAGTGAATTTTTTTGTCATTCTTTTATTACCTTTTGCTTCGATATGATTAATCGGCCGTGTACAGGTGATCTTCCCCAAGGAATATTAAACGTAGATAATTGTCTGTAGTTTTCCACGTGCAAAAGAGCGAATGCTGGGCCTCATTTCCTATTTCATTTGTTCGGGGCCAGGGCTTTGTCAGTTCTATCTCACCCTCGGCATGGGAAAATAATTGCTCACAGTCTAATGAGACTTACTGAGATCAGGTTCTAAATCCTTCACTCAGAAACAATAAACAGCGATACCAGCATTTCCCTGGTTTCACAGGAAGCAGGTGAATATTTAAGCAAATACCTTCCCAGAGCCAAGAAATATTTGTATGCAAATGTTCCTGCATGCATATTCCAGCTGCCTGTTATTTCAGATGGATATCTAGAAATGTAGCCGTTTTTATTGGTTCCCAGGGTAGATTGTTGTCTATTAAAACCCCTCTTAAGAGCCAGGTTTTCATCGAGGTTGCAGATACAGATTCCGTGTGAGCATTGCACCTCTCTGCAGCTGCGTGCACATAATACACAACCTGACCCACTTCTTTTTTAGAAAAGTTTACGATAACAGCTTGTTTTTTAACTTGTTCAGGCACTTGGCCTTGTATTAAGGAAATCTTGAAAAAAAATGCTGTAAGGAAAAGCAGTTTTTAAAGTGTACTTAAAATGCATTCATCCAGGAGAAATACAAGTGTCATATCCAATTTCCCTTCACCCAGTGCACTACAAATCTCGGCTGCAGATATTTTGTGAAGTCGCTAATGGATGTGAGTATAATGGGAAAATAAAAAGGCTTAGCCCAGTGGTTTTCATGGGATCATACACTACAGTGGCTTCTTCTTTAGAACTGAAATCACTGAGTGTCTCATTGACAGATGGATTAAGGATAAAGAAATAAACCCAGTGTTTTAAGCAAAATATATATATATACCATCTGCATGCAGGCACATTGTCCTCCTCGTTTCATAAAGGAGTTTTATATCTTCCAGGGAAGAGCTGCAAAACGACCCCTGACTTCATTTCCTTCCCTGTGCATTGAGCGGGTGAGAAGATGGTCCACGTAAAATTGGTTTTCAGAAGTCGGTGTCAGTGACCTGTGAATCCTAGGGAACGCCAACAGGCTCTTTCTATGGGCTCCCTTTCAAATTAAATAGAAACATTTCGTGGCTGCTCTTGGCCTTTCTGAGCGCTCGGTAAAGGTCGGATGCGCTGCAGCGTGTAGCTTTTACCCAACATTTATTCTGTGCCCGCTGTTGCTTGGCCGTTCTCGAGGCAGAAAGCAAAGGTCCCTTCAGTGCTGGTCATGTCCCTCTGGGGACACGTGTGTCCCTGGGGCTGGTGGCACCAGGCTGAGCAAGCCCTGTTGTGTGCCCAGGGGTGATAACTGCTCCATGGGCAGCAAATGAGAGCGGCCCTGGAGGCTCTTTGGTAGGAGAGCAGGTTGGACGTGTTGATCTACAGTCACAAATTGCACATGCAACTTGATGTTCCTGCGTACCCCACCATAAACCTGGCCCAAATGTGCTTTATTTTGCATGATTTTCTATTCCCAGATTGAAAAAATCTTGAATGTGAGCTATACCTCTCAAAAATAGAAACAGATCCAGTGCAGCCTCGGTCAACACTGGTCTACCAAGCCCTAGTAGCATTTCTGTTGTAACTTGGTCTTCTCACTACAAAAAAACTGATGGTTATTCCAATACCCAAGCAAATGCTCAAGTTGTGGAATCAGTTTGATCATTTAAACTGAAATAGATAGCTCATTTTAGGGCTTTTCAGAAGGTCTCCCCACTTGGGCCCAAAACCAATGGGACGGAACCCTCCGCTCCTGCCAACTTGTGTCTTCTTGTGAGCATCATCGCGTGGCCTCAGCGTCGCGTTTTCTCTTCCAGGTTTGGCTTCCTCTTCCCCAAATCGAAACCCGCGATTCACAAGATCGACCTGGAAACCGTGACCCACCTCAAGACGCTGGATCTCCGGAGCCGGGGCTGCGTGCCGCGCGCCATGGCCTACACCCACCTGGGCGGCTACTTCTTCGTGCAGTGCCACCGCCGCGGGGCCGCCGCGTCCCAGCTCGTCATCGACAGCGTCACCGACGCCGTCGTCGGCCCCAACGGCGACGTCTCGGGCACCCCTCACATTTCCCCGGACGGCCGCTATTTGGTGAGCGCGGATGAAGACAGCGGGAGGATCACGGTGCAGGCCGTAACCGTCCGAGGGGAAATCCAGCTGATTTACGACTTACAAACGAACATGCGCGTATCGGATCTGACATTTCAACCCTCCTTCACCGAAGGCAATCAGTACTATATATACGCTACTGCACATTTGCAAACAGATGTGCTTTTTGTAGAGCTGTCAACGGGCAAAATGAATGTACTGAAGAATTTAAAGGACCCTATCACATCCAAAGACTGGCCCTGGAGCAGCTACAACAGAATCGTGAAAGACAGTGGGTTGTTTGGACAGTATCTCCTCACACCAGCTAAAGATTCCCTGTTTGTTATTAACGGGAGACAAAACACGTTACGCTGTGAGGTTTCAGGTATAAGGAGGGGTAACACAGTGGTCTGGGTCGGAGAAGTATGAAAGGGCAATAAGAGCAGCACCTGCAGCAGGCAAGTACCGGTTGGACCTTTACACTGCGACAAACGAGCAGTAGCATTGTATATTTTTACACTGGGGGAAAAAAAAAGAAAAAACAAAAAAATCCTGTATAGGCTTCATGGTACAACACTGGTCTACTTGCGAGTTTTATAGCATAAGGTACGTTCTGCTGATAGGAAGCGGTTTTGAAGGGATATTTCTTACTATTGGGGGTTCTGATTTGTGGTGGTGAGGAAAATGCGGGGAAACGAACAATATCTCCACCGAGATATTGTATAAGCCACGAAACCTAGCGATTCTCTAGAACAAAACAGCTTTTGGGTTCCTGTCTCGATGAGTTCTCATGTTACGTTCAAGCCATCGGTTTTCTTTCCCTTTTGCCGGGTCCCGGATGCAGGGGGACCACGGAAGCAAAGTGAAAACCCACCCGTGGGGGAACGAAGCATCACGGAGAGCAGTTTCCAAACCATGGGAATGCGGTAGGGAGGTTTAATGGGAAAGTTTCCTGCAGGCTGGCTGGGAAGCAAGTGTTGATGTCTGCTCGCTCCTTCTGCTCTTCATTTTGCTCCTGGTGCTACTGAAAGCAATGCCAGGAGAGCCCCATCGCTTCCCTTGCCTATTTGTAGGGTTGTGTTGGAGAAACCTGGCTTGAATTAGGGATGTTGGGGTGCATTAAAGCTGGGAAGCACTGGGAGGGCCAGAGTTTTTAGGCAGTTCAATCGGAAAGCAAGTGGGGCATCAGTTTGTGAGCAGCTAGAAATTGTTAGTTTTTCTCCTTAAATATTTACTAGCACTGAACCCACCTGGTCCTTCAGAAATAACAGCTACAGGAATAGAGTTTTGCTAGAAAATTTTCACACATTTTCTAGTCACAGCCTTAATTTGCCTGTTTCTTTTCAGACATTCTGGGAAAACATTTTCCTTTGTATTCTCTTCTCATTTAGAGCACACTTGCTTATAGTCAATTATCTTTTAGTTGCGAGCAGAGAGACTCGTGTAAAACCAGCTAAATCTCCCAACAGCTGGCGTTGAAACCTGAGTTGCTTTTCCCATAAAAATGCAGATCCGTGTTCGCACGTCTTTTGAGAAGCTGTGGAAACATTCCCAGTTGTATTTCGCAGCTCTGTGTAGTTGTCACGGTGGGGAATAGGGGCAAAAAGGGGGATTTTCAGAGCGGTGCAAGGCGTCCGCGTGCTCCTTGCCCATGCACTGCTTGGAGGATGCAGCGGTCTTCACTGTGGTCCCTATGGAAAGGTCTCCCTGAAGGTGCTGTCTGCTGCGTTGGCCTTTGCACAACCCCACTGGTTGCACAGTTGGTGCAAAAGCAGCTCCTGGACCTCCCTGTGGTCCTCGTGGTGCCGTTCTTGCTGTGTTGGAAGTGTCCCGTTCCACTCTACATGCCTGTGAAGGAGGAAAACACAGGCTAACGCTGCTTATCCTTCTTTAAACGGTGATTTTGCACCAAAAGGGTAGGGCTTTAGGACAGCTGTAGACCTGGAGTGGGTTGCACCATCCCAGTTCTGTAAGGAATATATGGAAATCTGCTCGGACAGACCAAGAGGAGATGAATCCTATGAATTCATTGACCCTGGAATCCTTTACCCGGCCCGTGCGCACCCACAGGCTGAGCCCTATGTGTGTTTTCTCTTAAGAGCCATAGGGGTTAGGAGAGACTCTCCCGTCGTTGAAACCCAGCCCCATAGAGCTTGGCCCAGCCTTCCTGTAGCGCTGCATGATGTCCATGATTTTGTACTCATCCGGTTAGGAAACATCCACGTGTCGAGGAAAGGAGGAGACCAGCTTTGTAAGTACCGTTAAATATGCACAACTCCTTTCTGGAACAAAGTTGTATCCATCCATTGCCATCGTCCTAAATGTGTTTTCCGGAGGCCAAACACTGCTCTCGTGTTCTCTTTTATGACTTCTTGACTATTTTATTATGCCGATGGTAAGTTTCCCTGTAGAAATGTTCATTGTGTCATAGATCAAGCAAATATTACTTTTTTAAGACTATTTAAAAAAAAAAACTGTAAATATCTGTTCAGGTCAATATTCTCGAGGCTGGTTTATATATAGGCTGTGAAAGGTGTGTAACAGACCTCACTTCTCCCTGTTTGTCGCAAACTCTTGGGCTCGCGGTCACTCGAAACCTCCCCCTGGCCCTTCCAAAGACGTTCCCTGTCTCCTCCGCCCGGGTCCTGCTCATGTGTTTTCTAAATTGGTTATAGCTCATACTTAGAAAATGAAGTACGACTTAGATTGTCCACACTCCTTGTGAACAGTTCCAATGACGGTCGAATCTGACATTAAAGTGCTGCACATTTGGTACTCTTGATTTCTTTTATTTTTTTTTTATGATACAAATTTTATGTGTACGCAGAAAATGCTTATTTTTGCCTTCCAGCACCCTCTGGCAACGATACACTATTCCGTATCCATAGTTCTTGCCTACTCCCCAGCTGTGCTCCACCAATTCACAATTAATTCCTACCTAATAAATTACTAATCATGGTGATTAATTGAAATTAATTTCAGTGGAATTAATGAGCGTTGAGGCATCCTATAAGGTTCATGTGTCATTTGGGAGTTGTGACACTAGGATCACGGGATAAATCATCCCTGGGTGATGATACAACTCTGGTCCCAAGATGGGAGGCAGGTATCCATGTGGGTGAATTCCCGGGAATGGATGGGTTGGCGTTTACCAAATACTCACAGGTCAGCACGACCAAAAAAACCACTTTGCTAATTGATTCCCAGTACTGATTTTAAAGCTAGAAAGAAGGAAAATATTGAACTCTTCAGCATCTTGGCCCAATCGCCCTTGGTGCTCGTGACACTTGCCCAATGCCAAGGCGAGCGCAGCCCCAGGACCGGCTTGCAAAGGGCAGCGCAGGGGCATTTCCAAAGTGCTCATCAAATTCCCAGCTCTGCAAATTCCCAGCTCCATCTGCATCTGAGCCACCGACAAGGGGCCCTGGCTGTTATTTCCTACCTTCACCCCACACCTATTCAAGCAGAGCACCCCGGGGGCAGCCAAACAGCCAAGTCATCCCTGGGGGACACCCCGTGAGCCAGCCCTGTGTGTATTTATTTATTTATTCCCTATTTATTTGTATTTGGAGGTGGGTTCCAACCTCATTTCTACGTGGAGCCCAAGACAATTTCTTAAAAAATTTCTTTAAAAAATTTCTTTAAAAATATTGATGGATCGCAAGTGCGTGCAGAGCACTGGCCAGTTAATTGCCCTGTAGGCTCCAAACACAGAAATGGTTTTGCTTTTTCTTTCCTCTGAGGCAGTACATGAAAAAAATATTGCATTCACTTGCCATAAACCTGTAGTTTTCCACAACAGTTTATGCAAACGGAGCATGTGAGACAAATGGCTGAAGAAAACGACCTAAATCATGATGGGATCATGGAGGGGTGCTCAGAGGACAAGATGTTAGCGATTCATTTGCCTTTTGATGGACAAAAGTCTGTTCCTCTTTGGTAGAGCCTTATGTTTTGACCACATCAGCCCCTGATTTGCCCCTGGGGGATCTCCCTTCATCCCAGGTTTCCTGATATCCTTTAGCTTGTGTTGCTACGTGGCTAAAACAAGCAGGCTGGAGTAAAGCAAAGCCCAAAGCAAATGGGTTGAGCAGCTCAATGCTGCTGGGGCAGGGACTGTCCCCCCACATTGACAGTATTTGGGACCTTCCTCTTCTTCTGTGGCCTCCAAGGGCATTTCCAGCTCGGATCCCACCACCACCATGGACTTTGCAAGGGAAGTCCCCAAACCAGGGATCCTGCACTCGTTGTGCTGCCAAAATCACATTTAAGGACTGACTCTTACCCCATGAGATCCAGTGAGAAACCTCAGAGACCTTTGACAAGGATTCGACAGGTTCATTAATAAAAATAGAAAGAAGAAGAGGAAAAGAAGAAAAAGAGGAAGGGGAAGAGGAAGAACAAGAAAGAAGAAGGTAAAAAGAGGAAAGGGAAGAGGAAGAACAAGAAAGAAGAAGGTAAAAAGAGGAAGGGGAAGAGGAAGAACAAGAAAGAGAAGGTAATAACCTCTTTTATGTCCCCAAATTGTTGGTGTTTCTCAATCCTGGTGCTGACAGCCCTATAAGAAGACGATGGTTGGGTTGGACCACGTTGCTGCCTGCTTCACCCATGCACAGGCTGCTCTGGTGCTACGTTTTGCTAGTTACAATTAACCCGCTATTTGTGTGTGTTTAATTTATAAGCTCAATTTTATTCTAGGGAAAAAAAACAGAATCAGTCGGCGTTCGCACGGCGCTGTTGCAACCCTGCGACACAGATGGCTGATTATCAGCGTGTCGAATAGCATCTTCGTAATAGTCCTACGGCAAAGAAAAGGGGGGAAAAAACAACACTTTTGACAAGCATTATTTGTGGAAACAAATTCCATTTAATTAAGACACACGGGCGGCTCTGAAGGACGTCATGGCTTGTCAACTGTATTAACTGCGGCAGCTCCTGCCGGGGGGTTGAGCTTTGCATTAGACCCGCGTGGCGAAGGACAAGATTTTGTTGAAAAATCCCTGAGGTTCCCTGTGTCGCCAGGCTGAGACAGGCACTTATTTATTTCTTTTATTTATTCATTTTATTCATTTTATTACTATTTATTCATTTTCGTTTATTTATTTCTCTGCATGGTGGACACGGTCTCAGCCGGAGCTGGTCAGGTTGGAAACGTGCGGATAAGTCAATGAATGATGTGGAAATCAGGCAATGGCAACGTGGTTAAATAATCTTGTTTTTCCTTATGTATCTGTTTGTTTTCCTGAAGCTGAATTCAAGCAAGATTTTCTGGGTAAGGAGCACTCAGTGTAAATACTGGAATTGCCAATATTTGGGGATACTGGGGATACTGTAAATACTGGATTTGCCAATATTTTAGGTGTTGGTTTAGGAAATTTATCTATGGAGAGGAATAACACCAGAGGACTGTTCCTTCCTGCTGCCCTTACGATGGCCATTAATGCTATTAATAAGTCAATGGCTTAATTCCTGCATCTGGGAATGCTTCATTGCCGTGGGAATGGAGCTCTGCAAGATCCAACCCATCCCACTTAGAGCCATCAGTGCCGGCTGCTCCGGGCACATGGGCTCATTCCCATTCCAGCCTTTTCCGAGCTCCGTTGGGCAGGTGCAATGGGAATCCAGCTTGCAGCAGCTCCCGAGCCATGAGCAAGGGAAGGGAAACACGAGGGATTCAGGGAAAGGGATTCCAGAGGATGCGCATGGAGCAACTAGTCACCCAGCCCCAGGTCCCTCCAACCCAGTTTGGGGTATCCCATTTGCACCATGGGGTGGAAAACCTGGGCTCCTGGCTCCTCTTTTGCATTGCCTTGATGGATGATTGCGGGAAGAAATCAGGGAATTCTGGCGGAGATAAGCAGGATTTACAATGCTGCCATCTCCGGCAACTTTGGCTTCTCAATTCATTTAAAGTCCAGACAAATTAGATGTTTGGATTCGTTTAAAATAATTTCTCCTCTTTGACCTAGCTTAATTTATCATTTTACTTCCTTCTGCTGCGCTTAGAGGAGCTGCTGTTTAAATGAACCCAGCAGAATATCTGAGTGAAATATTAAGCAGTTACCGTCAACAAGAGGGTGCATCAACACCCAGCCCACAGCCTTCCCCAGCTCCCTGTGCCAAGGCACATGGGGGCTCCTACAGATGTAGGATTTGTTTTAATGCAGCGAGAAAACAAATCCGAATGCAGCAAGAAAACAAATCCGAATCCCGTATCCACAGGATTCAGCTGCAAGTCCCTGCTGAGCAGCACAGGGGAAGCCTTCAGCATCACCTAGTCCTGCTCCAAAGGCTCATTTCAGCTTTTTCAGTAAAAACCTCCTGTGTTTTGGTGGGTTTTTTGGTGTTTTTCCCTTTTTTTCTTTGTATTTTTATGAATTGCAGCATTCTAGTGATGAAATGTGCTATTTGTGATGTTCAGCACGCAAAGACTGCACCAAGAACAAAAGATATTTCCTGGGATGCTCCTCCACGAGATGCCAATAAAACCTATGACTGTGGCCTGATGATAGCAGAACACATACGGATGCACCCGAAAGCAATAGGGCACCTGCATCCAAAGCACAAGGAAAAGTGAAATAATGCAGAAAAAATGTAAAAAAAGAAAGAAATCTCGCATTTCTGCTGTGCTTCTGTAAGAGCTTCAGCCCCACGTGCATCATCTGCAGGGCAGGACCTCACTCAGGAGGCCCCAGGGGAAGGGGTTTTATCTCAGACATGAGGAGGCTTCAAGGGGAAGGTGAATGACAGCTCCAATCGCCTCCACAGCGCTCTGCTTAATGCATACATGTGGATGTGTGTGCATGTAGATATAAAAATAGGCATCCTAATGCAATGAATTCTGTTCCAGACACCTTCAGCCGTGGTGCGGGCAGCCCTTTCTGCTCGTATTCAGCAGCTCTTTGCGGCTCAGAGGGGCAACCTCTGGCACGCAGCCTTGTAATGTAATAATAAATGTGTAATATCCGAAGATCGAGGTTATCTCTCTATTAAATTAGCTAACAAATAATTAGATAATTCCAATTTACTTTATGAATCTTTTAAAGAGTAAACTGCTTACAGGCAGCTAATGCAATAAGCTTATTTTATAAGCAGGGAGCAGCATCTGCTGCCGTGAGGAGGCTGCAGCTCATATTAGGATTCTGTGCGTGCCCAGCAGTAGTTAGAGTAAATGTATCATTAAGTTAGTATCCTTTCCCCATTCCAAGCACACTTTTCGAGATTTATATACTGCAGACAATAAGATAACAGGAGAGTCAAGCTGCGCTCGCCTAGTCTTGCATTCACCTTGTGGCTTATGGCAAGATAACACGAGCAAAAATGCAAGGTGGAGCATTAAAGTTAGGTCAGGTCCAGTCGTAGCGAAAGAAATAGCATTGCAGACCCCGTGCTCATGCAAAGGCAGAGGCGCAAAGGGCATCATTAAGGCCACAACATCGAGCACTCAGCAATGCAGCCTGTGCATCCTGCCTCGTGCACTCGTTGCAGTCAGAGATGTGGTTGTAGGGGATGGCACCGTGTGGGCAAAATCTGGGACTAATTTGACTTCTAAAAGAGCTGAAATACCTTGGCTGAATGTGAAAAACTGCATTTTTCCGCCCAAGTTTTTCAACTAGGCAAATAGTGGAATAGAACGGAACGTTCTTGATACAGGAAACTGCTCTTGCGATGGATGTGATGTGCCCGTGCCAGCGCTGAAGGCAAAAACATCCTTTATAACAACCCAAATCAAATGTTTTTACCCCTGGAAGCCCAGACAGTGCAATCCTTATCTGCTACAAGTCTCAAAGACCCAGTTATCTGTTTTACAAATATATTAAGGGCCACAGGGACTAGAGATCAGAATAGACCAGCAGTTTCTTAGGTGGCCCCAGTGTTTCATGTGAGATGCTCCCCGGCATGCGAACGGAGCCTGATTTTTTGAGGATGGATGCGTTATTGCCGCGGATACAGCTCGTCTACGTTTGTAATTGAACTGACAGCACACTATAAAAAAATAAACCAAATCATCCCAGCGACGCTGCTGTGCAGCCGAGTGGTAACAGCAAACCCACTGTCCCCGCAGGCGGATGCGCAGGGTGCTGGAGACGGCTCCTGATGGCGTTTATGTGACATAAAGTAAGTGCATGGATGGTTTGTGTCAACACGGCCTGAAACAGTGCACGGAGCAGCAGCGACTCGGGAAGTTTTATTCCTGACATCCAACAAGGCCGAGCTGAGCACGTGCCTGTGTCCGGATGCGGATGCAGAACCACAGCTGGGAACCTCCACGGCTGGGAACCTCCACAAAGATGAAAGACTTTGGGGAGAGTCAACTTGAATAGTAAAAAAACGAAATAAATAAGCACATGAGTCACATTGTAGTCATCTACACAACAGCATCCCCTCCAAATATTGGTGTGTGGTGGAAAATATTCAGCAAAGAGCTTGTTTGCCCTCGGAGCTGGAGCTGCCCACCAAGCTCTTGAGATGATGCAGCTGAAGGTCTTGGTCCTGAGAGTGTTCTCCACTCTTCTTGTCTCCTGAAGATGCTTCCACCCCAGGGTAGACCGAGTGATAGGAAACCTCCCAACATCTTGGAGCACTTGTCTCTTCTGCTCCATTGGGTGACGGTGACAGTGGCACACGCTCTGGAGAGGGACAGAATCTGCCTCTACAGAGGGAGCTTTCCAGAGCAATCAGCTCACTTGTCATGCACCGTTTGTTGGGTAAATATTCATGATATATAAGTGCTAGTGACACTTTAATATTCTGATTAGCACGGTCCAGCTCTTCCCCTGTCTGGGTAACGGTGTAAGTCGTGCTAATTGATGTAACATGGTGTGGCACATGGTATAACGCTGACTTCCTTAAGCCTTGAACGTCTGGTCCAATTAAGTTCCAGTGCAAATTGCACTGAGTTTTCCTCTTCTGTCTCCTTTGAAATGCAAGAAGTAGGAAGGATATTGGTGGCAAAGCAAATGTGCCGAAGTTCTCTTCCGTCTCCATATATTCACTGACCTGCTGGTCACATTAAAAAGCAGAGAAACCTGCAAAACTTTAAGCAGTTATTGCCTGCACCTGCAATAAATGTGGATGTATTTGCAAATGAATGATCTGGGCACCTTCTGCCTCATTTTTGAGGCTCTTCTGCACCTCGTGCAGCTCTTACAGCATGAAACCATTCAAGAGTGAGGGGAAAAAAAACCTCTATATGGAATAAAGGATGTAAAAGATATAAAGACCGTATGGAAAACCTGACTTCCTTGCTGAAATGCATCGCTCAGGCCACTGTGGTATTGAATGAAACAGAACAAAATAATCAATGGTCGCACAGATATTAGTTAAAGCAGAAAAAATACATGAAAAAACATGAAAGATTGGAATTTGATTTGGTTTGATTTGAATTAGAATTAATAGTTCATTTGCCAGCACACTGCTCACAGCTCAAGTCTACAAGAATTAACTGAAGGAGCTCTTAGGCAGGCTGGGATTCAAAACACTTCAGCCCAGGTGCAGCTCTGTGCGCTAACCAGAGCCCACGCGTACTTGGAAAAGCCTAAAGCATCCTTGGAATTGCATCTCCTAAGAAACACTGTGCATTAGTCACATCCCTGTGGTGCAAGGGAGGGATCACGGAGGTTGGAGCCGCCTGCCCAAGCCCTGCTCCAGCTGGGATGGGTTGTCCCATCTCCTGCTCCGTTGAGTGTCTCCAAGGATGGAGATCCACCACCCTCCTGGGCCACCCTTCCAGCTTCACTATATACTGGGTTGGCTCCTACCAGACCACCTGCTCATGAAACTTCCACAGCTCCAATCCCAGAAACATTTACTCAACGTTTCCAAGTCCAATCACTGTAGGAAGGAGGTCGGCTCCTGGCCAGGGCCTCCTCGGAGATGCAACGCGGTTGAGGGCCACCTAACAGCAGCCCACCCAGCCCTCCAGCTGCAGCAACCTGCTCCTCTGCATCTCGCACCACTTTACATTCTCCTCATGAACCAGAAGTACCTGAGCAAGAGCAAGTAAATATTTAATTTACTGTCTGGGTTTTAGCAGGTGGTTCTGGCGGGAGCAATTGAATTTCTATCCGTGCGGATGATGTGTATGCTTGGAATATCGGAGTTTCGAGTTCACATGGGGACACTCAAGCAGAGAAAGTCTCCCTAGAAATGCTCAAATCACTAAAGTTTTGGCTATTCCTAGCCTGAGCAGGTGCTATTTTATCAGTGTTGATGCAACGGGATGGGCAGGAAGGCTGCAACCACACCGAACCATTTTCCAAGCCAGGAATGAAGCTGACGGACACCAATCAGCCATCAAATGAAGTTTAATCAATAGCAGCAGATGGTGTTGGAATACATTGATGCTGCAAACATGCACAAAGCTCAAATTCCGACCCAGGACAGGTAGCACCATGGACCCAACCAGACCCGCTTCACTCCAACAGCGCAACCTATTAAAGGGCAGAAGAAAAGTTCCTGCCTGAGCTCTCTTATTTTTAGTTACATACATTACTCTAATTCAGTAATTTGTATTTAATTTCCTGCTCAAGGTGGGGAAAGGATTAGCAGAAACATCTGCTACCCACCGTGGGCTCCATAGAACAAAAAGAAGCAGGAAAACTCAAGCATCCACCTGGCTGCCTCTTTCCTAGGCAACACAGATGCTGAGAGGGTGGTAAAAGCAGAGATAACTTCTTTTCCAGGGCTTTTTCACCCTGATTTGCATTACCCAGTGCAAAATAAGATGCACAGAGATCGAGTCCACATCCTTTCCAGCTGCTGAGTGCATAGCACCAATTTGGCTTTGTCTTTTTTCTTTGTGAGAGGAAGGTGATGAGTGACTTCTTCCAATAAAGTACCCATTTTTCTGATGGATATTTAAGCAAAAGTATTTTCTGAACTCCCAAAAAATCTGTAGAGCTCTCTGGTCGCAGCCAGATCTGCTCATTCTGATGTAAAATAAATGGCCATGACTATCCCTCGATGGCAAGTGACATTGGAGCTGGAGGCTGAAGGGACATTGGGATAAAGCAAGGGCAAGCACGAGGTTTCCTTGGGCAGGCAGGGACCCGCGGGAGCAGCAGAGCTTTGCTGCAAGGGAACGTGCCCGTCTTCCCCCATAAAAAGAGCTATTTCAGCTCACTAAAAACACGCGCTCTCCAGCAGCGCCAAACTGTAAAAATTTACAGCCGAATGCAGCTCGGTGGCAGGGTGACATTGGTGACAGCGGCGCCTGCATCTCCCTATGTAAATAAACCCATAAAAACACGGAGCTCTTATGTGAGCATCAGCTCTGCCTGATTCCCCCTGCGCCCGCGATTGCGCAGCCGCTTCCTAAACCCCAAATGAGCCAATATTAAATAAATAGCCCCGTGCTGCTGGTGGTAAAAGCACTTTGCAAACTGCCTTGCAAATCCCCTTTCCTCCTTCACTGCATTTTGGCATCAATGCACAGGATTTAGAGTTGTCACATCCCAGACTTGCAGCATTTCCCCATGGAGACGTCTCAGGGCACCTTTTTCAGCCACAGGAAAGCAAATTGAAACAAAACAATAATTATTTTAAAATAAGGTGATGCAGAAAATGCGCATTCATGCACATGGCTCGTTAATGAAGAAGCTGTTTTCACTTCTCGTTCTTGCTGGCCGCGCTCCATTCAGCTCATAATTTAGATGTATGATTTTGTACGTCGTACCTGCTCGGTCAGATGCACAACACGGTTCTTTATAATTATTGCAAAATGATTTAAATGGAATAATAAATCTGCTGTTTGATGGATGTAACGTGCTTGTCTGACCCCAAGACTTATCTGGGTTATTATCATGTTTCCCAAGCGGGTGTTTTTTCTCCCCCAAATCAGCTAATTATTGGCTCCAATTGCAGTGATCACTGCAGGGAACTGTGATGTTTTGGGCAAGAAAAACATAATCCCCTTAATGGAAATGAATGCACAGATTTTATTCCCAGGCCACATATAGCTGACCTGATTATGGATATAATTAAAAAAAAAAAAACAGGGAACTTGCCACGAGTATAGATTTTTGCTCAGAAGAAGACAACTAAGCTTCCCCAAACCTGTTTTCCCAAAGTTTTGTGTATAATAAATACCCCAAGTGCAATAAAGCACCTTTCAAAAATGACCCTGGAAATCTCCTCACTTTGTCACTTCCATCCTCCCCTGCAGGTACCAAAATCCGGGTTTTGGCCGCCCAGGAGCTGCTCTGCCCTTTGCTCCTTCCTTGGCTACTATGGAATTAAATGCCAACCCGGCTGCTGAAACACGACCAGGGATGGAGAGAGCCAAGAAGGAGGCAAGAAACCATTTCGTAAACCCCTGATCACACACAGAGAGGGTGACATAAACTCAAAAAAATTGCTAAGAAAGACATGGCCCTTCGCTAATATTTGGGATGAAACTTTCCTTTCCAATTTCCCTTTAGTCTGCGTGCAGCCTCTTCTCCTGTAGCATTAAAAAATACAGCTTTGCCTGGATAATATGCTGATTTTAAGTCTTTAATTGTATTAAATAAATATGTATATATGCACACGAAAGGAAAGAGAAGAAACAGCCCTTTGCCAAGCCCTTCCTTTTTATACTTTCCTCCTTGTTTACATTTACAAAGGTCTGAGAGTCCATGTCGTTGCACACACGGTCTCTGATTTACTAAAACGGGTGCAGAAATAAACACTGTGAACCAGAATGAAGTCCCTTAATGCAAAGTCTGAGCTGTGTTGTTAGAAATCCATTCCAGAACTAAGAAATAAAGCTAAATACTACCCTCAAAATAACTGCCAAACATCCACATGTGTGGATGGACAGGCTTATGTATCCATCAGAAATATCCACACTGTTAGTAAATCATAACTATGATGTGGAAGAAATAATTAAGAAATAATTAAAAAATAATCAGTCCCCGTGCAAATGTCTATGATGAGCTGCGTGTTTTTGCTGCAAGCAGGTGCCTCCACGCTGCCGTTGGGATGAATTTATCAACCAGCCCCAAGCTTCACTTCACACCAATCTATGCTCCATAGGTATGAGAAATGTCACGCAATTAACCCTGATGGCCCTTGGTGTGGGGACCTTTTATGCAGATAGAAATGTCACTGCTCACCTTTCTTTTCTGAAAAAGATCAAATAAAAAATAAAATAAAATAAAATAAAATAAAATAAAATAAAATAAAATAAAATAAAATAAAATAAAATAAAATA
>JAWLRI010000995.1:6646590-6672441 GCA_034781795.1 Crypturellus tataupa
TTGCCCTGAAGGGTTTCAGCTCATAAATGTGTATTATTTTAATGGGTGAACTATTTTGCCTTGTTATCAAGCCGTGGTGCAGCTCAAAAGATCAACTCCCAGCTGATTTAGATTCCCATATCAGGGTCCTGCTCATCATACAGTCAGTAAGGGGTTCCATCATTAAAATCAAATTATTCTCAACTTTTCAAGCAAATCCATTGGTCTCTGGAAAATCCTGACACTATTTGACTTCTGGCCTCCATTTGAATCCCAAAGGAAGGAACAGAGTCCCTTGCTGGGATTTTGCTCTGATCAGAGCCGTGGATGAATCCCAATACACCTTCTCTCACCTGCCCCTATTCCAGGTTTTGCTGGAGAACTCTTAGTTTGTAAGAAATTTGTCTGAAATAAATAAATAAATAAATAAAAATAATTAAGAATAATAAATAAAATAAATAAAAAATAAATAAAAATAAATAAAAAATAAATAAATCCAGTTCATGCATAAAAATGGCAGTATCCTGCAATAGCCTCAGCCAAAGACTTTTCCTCTCTGTTCTGCCTTGGTGAAAGGCAGAGCTGGATTTTGCACTGTTTCCCTGTCTGTGCATGGACAATAGATCGGCTCCTTTGTAAACCTTGAGGAATCACAACAAAAACGCTGGGACTTTGCTCAGATTCCAAGGTTTTAATTCCCTCCTATAACAAAGCTGGCCTGCCTTGTCCTCCTTCCAGCAAGTACAGCAGTAGCCAGCAATTTAAACCAGATCATTCAGTATTTGTCAGATTACTGCAAATCCCTTTCTGACATGCAGTAGAGCGCAAGATTAAATTTAATAGAAAGAACTGGGAGAATACCCAAAGTTATATAGACTGCATTTGGTGTATAAAGGCCTGGTGCACACTCTGCTGAAGTCTGCACTAACTTTATTTAACACTGGATCACGCTCTGGGAATATTGCAAGAATATTTGTACAAAAATAAATTCACAAAGTCAGCTCACCTTCTACCTTGCCTGTTATAGGAAAAGATGCCTTTTAAAAACAGCAATTTAGAAATCTTTTAAAAATATATTTTTTTTAAGAGGATTTATCACATGAAGTTGAAAATCATATTTTAATGCCTTTTTATTTTAAGTAATTAATGGGGAAAGGCGTTGACTCTGAAACCTTGTTTCAGAGTAGGCAGCACTTCTAAAATGCTGTTGTATAGATGTTATTGGGCAGTCGCGTTACTTCTGGTTCCCAAAAGTGCTGAATTTTCAGGAGCAAAAGGCTCTCCTAGTCCCCCAGGGGTATTTTGTTCCGAGAGACAGACAAGGGAAAATGCATTTTCCCTGTTTGCTGAGACACCGCAGACACGATGCTCCAATAGGTAATTCTTTCCCTTCCTGAAACGCACGTCGTGGCCTTCACTCAAATGCACCGAGTTTAGAAAGCAGAATCTGACCCTCCTTGCAGTGATAAAACCTCCCACAGAAGCAGAGCTCCCCTGTACACAGCTCTACCTGCGGCTCCCGCTTCAAAACTCAGCCACGCGTGCGGAGGAACCGGTAATTTATTTGTCAAGTCTCATTTATTGTCTCCAAAACGTTCACGAGGAGACGCTGGATTTATGCTTGACATACCCGCCTTGTACATAATATCCTGCACAAACACGGTGTGAAAATTCAATGTTGAAACTTCAAGATTTGTACCGTCTCAGCTGGTTGCATAAATTGTGGGGTATTATTGCTATTTCTTGATGACATATGTTACTAAGCAACAGACCATGGGCTTTTAAATATTAAATTTAATACTTTCTGCCCTTTTCAGGGTGATAATGATACCTAGTTCTCAGCTCAAGAGATGGATGTGGGAGAATCAAAGGACCATATCCCAAAATCCAAGTGTTGTTCCCTGTTCTGGTTTAAAATTCATGTTATGGATATTGTTGTCCTGCAAGGATCAACTTCTCAGTTATTCCCTCAAAATAAATCCAAAATGTCAAGAGCGGATCAAACCTAAACTCGCTCTTGACTCCAGATGCAGGAATCATCCCCATCCATTGTCATTTATAACAAAATTAAAGACATTTAGGGGGGAAATGGCAGAATAACCTTAAAAAAGAGGCATTAAGGCACTAACGGGAGTAACCTTTAGCGCTCGCCTGCTGAATGGGTCCCTGCAGCCCTCGCTCCTCATAGCAGAGGCCCTTTAAATGAATGAATATTACCCGAGAAATCTACCAGAAACGGCGAAGGGTGCAGAAGTTTCATGCTAAACTATTTTATTTCTTTGGTGAAACCTGAAGTCTTAAACAGCAGAAGAGGAGGTGTGAGAAGAGGAGAAAAAAACTCTACTAAGAGGGGAAAGAAATGTCTTCTTTTAAATGGATTTAGCAGTGTAGTGATAGAGGTGCAAATTACACTCGTTTTAAACTAAATGGGTTGCACAGTCTAGAATGTTACTTGGAGCTTCCTTAAAATCTCCACTTTAGCCCTTCTTCCTGCAAAAATACCTTGCTTTCTGGTGATGCTCTTGACCACAAAACCCTACGCTTTGGTTTAGCCAGTGCGAGATTCACTGTGTGACCCTGCACATTAAAAAAAAAAGAGATTTACCCCAAAGAGGGAGCAGTGGGTCAGCAAAGAGGGAGATGGGACCAGAGTTGGTTATTTCCTTCCTCTTTTTCTTAGTTATCCCTATGGTTACTTGGAAAAAACGGTGCCGAGCAGCTTGCAGAGCAGCATGGGGGTCACCAATAACCAATGCAAAGTGATGGGATCTGCACGAACGAGGACAGTTACCCCTTCCCATCACTTCAGTGGCAGGATTATACCCCCAAATTCATAGCAAACCTCAACACTGGGTCTAACGGGTCATGCTGAGCATGGGCTGTGTCCTTCCCTCTATCCCTACGGCTTCCAATGGGAATCTCCAGCCCACGGGGTGCTCGGTGTTCCCATCTCCATCTGCACAGACATCGGATGAAGATAGTTTTAAGTGATCACAATGCCGAACACGAGGTAGACAAAATCGAGGAGGATTAGCTCTATTTTTAATGGCAAACTTCCTAGAGGTGCTTAATTAACGGCCTGATAGCAGCTAATCGCTCGGTGGCTCCTCCGTGCGCTCGTCATCTCGGTGGCACGAGGACACGCACGGGGTTGAGCACAGACTAATCCGTCGCTTCCCGACGGGCGGCCCTGCCATTAGCCGGGTTAATTGGGTTCATAATTGCTGCCGATCCAAACATCTGTGCTCGGCCACAGCCGCTCAAAGGGGAAAAGGCCCTGGATAAATTCCTTGAAATTCCACCAAGGAGAAACCTGCCCTCCAACCACTTTATCCCAACTCCTGCATCCCAAAGGGGGCACTGGAAGACAGTGGGTACCCACGGGAATATCCTCTTTTCTCATTATTTTCCTTTGGGAAGAGTAATGGTATCTTTGACTCAACCTTTGCTCAGAAGTTAATTTCATAAATATAATCCCTCTCCATTCTCTCCTCCCACCCTCTAATTTCTCCAAATAAATGTGGGAAGTTTTCTAGTCCAATAAGACAGACGCTGACGTGCAAATAGGATTTGCATAGGGAACTAGCAGAGGAAATATATTTCAGCAGGCAAACATTTATTTTTAAGTAATCCTTATGGTTTGGGGATGCTTGAATTCCTGCATAAGGTCTTTCTCATAAAAAAGTGTAATGTGAGGGTGAAGTTATTGTTTTCTGACTCACATTAAAAATGGCAATCTCCATATTTCCAGCTACAATGAGAAAACTTGGACTACTTTGGGCAGAGTTACGGATAAATGGTAATTTCACTTGGTGTATTTGTTGAATGAGACATCTTTTTCCAAAAAAAAAACCTCAGACTAAACAGATTTTATGCACAAAAAAATGAGAGGCTTTGGCTTTTTCATACCCTATTGCTAACATTGAAATTATAGCGGTTCTGTGTGATTGCCATTACATTTTAGATGAGAATTTTTAATTTTTTTGTTTGCTCAACAGGATGACACTAAGTTATTTCATGGGATTAGTGATTTAAGTAATGCAAGTTGGCTGCTTTGATGAGCAGAAGCTAAAGCAGAACCGCTCTGCTAAGGGCAGGGAACGGGGACAACGTGCCCAACCACAGCAGCTTATCAAATACTCTCTGTAATGCAAAATTGCTAAGTACCAGCACATTCCTGCAAGACTTTGGGTTGACGTGAGATTATTATGAGGTATTTAGAGAGCAGATGTTTAGCTGAAGTGGAGGAAACTGAATACAGGACAATGTGTTTTTCGGAGAAGAACCAGCTCGTCGGTGCTTGCAGAGGACGTCTGGTTGGTCCCTCTTTAATGGTTTTTTTCCAGCACTGAAGTATCACTATTTGAATCTGCGTTTCCAGAGGGTTTGGGGGGCTTTCTGGCATCTCCTATGTTCTAATCCCCCAGGCATCGCGATGGTCTCGCTTTTATCAGGCTCTGCTTTGATTTCACTGCTCTTGTCTGCAGCAACTGGCTCCACGCGGGCTCGGTCCTCTGCTCTCATCTGGTGCAGTTTTCACCAACCTGCAATGTAGAATGCTCAAGTTTTCAGCAATTTGAATGGTTGATTTCTGTAGAATGCATGTGGCTTCTCTGCACCCTCTTCCTGCCAATGCACCACCTCCAAGCAAGCTAGACCTTGGGTACGTGGTATTTACACGGTTTGCACCTGAAGACATAACAATCTTTATCCTGAGAAAGATTTAAGAACGTACAGTCCATTATGACTTAAAAAAGGCAGTTTTGGTGTGTTGTGTGTTAGTTATATGGGCAGAATAGCTAAACTCACTGGCAGGAGCCATAGGGGAGAGAGAGCATTGCCAGGGGCAGCTTTATCCATGTTATTCCTGCTTGCTCCTTCCCTGTGCATCCCACCCTGGGAGGCCGGGTTGCCCTCCAGGCCAGCACAAAAACCTCCCCTGCTTCTGCTTTCTGATGGGGTTTGCAGTCTCTTATTAAGCAAATGTCCCTCCTGTGTCCCAAACACACATCGGGGCAAGACCCCAAGATGAAGACGACAATGTCCAGAGGAGGAATTTAAGCATCTAACTTGCACCGAGGAGTAGTGAAGCTTCCACCCATCATACAGCTTTAAAAACCCTGTCCCTAGTGACATTCAGATTCTGGAATTGATGAGATTCTGCCAGCAAAAGGACAATATTAATTTAACCCAGACTCCATAGCACTGTGCTTATTCAGCAGTTCCCCGCTTGGGGAAAATACATGCTACCTCCTTTTTTTTTTTTGCCTTTTCACTCTTTTTCTCCAATATCAGGGGAAAAGTTCTTTCATTTCCTCGCGGTTCAAGCTAGAGGTGGGCGCGAGGCTTCGCAGAGAGCCCGGGGATATAATGGACCTTTCACAAAACCCTTTCAGAGCGCCTTAATGCGCCGCAGCCGGGCGATTGCGCCTCTCCATCCCTGCACCTTTTGGGGAGGAACCTGGGAAATCTGGGGGTTTTATGATTAGAGAACCGTCATTTACAGGCTCCCCTGCAGCCTTTCACTCGGCACAAAACCCTTTGTCAGGGCACGGAGAGTAATTTCAGCTCAGCAGGTTTGGGGGGGACGTGCAAACCGGCACGCAGGGGCAGAGCGCGCGGCCGGCCCTTCATTTCCATCTTATCCCTTGAAACTCGGGAGTTAAAGCCGGGATTTCTAAAAGCAGCAGCTTGAAGAGCTCACGCACCGGCTGCGGCTGGAGGAAAATTTACTGTTTGCACAGAGGAGATTGCTGCAGAAGGGAAGCAGCAAGTGAGGGGCATTGCTATTATTTGGCTACGAGGCCCTTCTTGACTTCCAGAGTGAAAGGGGGGATGATAATGCACCAAAATGGAATAGTAGTTCCTGCCGAATCCCTAAAACATGGAGCAGAGCCCACTGTTTCAGCCAGCAAAACCACGGGAGCGCAGGGCAATGCACAGGCTCTTGAAGGGTCGCTGTAAAATAATCATTCTTCCCCCAGATTTAACGGGTGTTTGGAAAGAAATCTCCCACGCTCTGCTTTATAACAGTGGAGAAATCCCATTATCTTGCTCAAAAAGCCCAGGAGCAGGAGGATTCCTGGGAATAGGAAGCATTCACCCTATCGCATCTTGGAGGAGCTGTGCTTTTCCTGGGCTCGGAGGAAAATAATCTCCTGTTGGGAGAAAAGACACAACGGAACAGCTTTGGGTTGATCATTTTGGGCTCCTTCTCACAGCAACTTCTCCTCTCATCGAGAAAAAAAATACAGTCAAAAGGTAGCGAATTAGCTGAAAAGGGCAGATTTTGACCTGATAATATGGGCACGGCTATTTAGCGAGCAAGATTTCATTAGAGTTGCTATAGCAATTGGAGCAGTTTGGCAAAACCTAATGGAGAATTAGAATAGAAATAGGGAAGCTCTAAGCCGTGCAGGATACGGGAGCTGACGCTTCCCGCATTTCTGGGTGGAATTCCCAGGAATCCTGCAAGAACACGGCTCTCCTTGGCAGCTATTGTCCTCCAAACCTCCCTCTATGGTGCTGGTGGAGCAGAAATGGCAATGCAAAAACAAGTGCAAAGAGTTATCCGTGACTTTCCTCCTCAGAAAGCCAAATTTTGTTATTAAATGCTGCATAAAACACTAAAATTAAAGCACTTGCATCTTTTTCCTACGCTCAGCACGTCTCCCACCAGGCCAGGCTGGTTGGCGTCTTCCCTAAAATGATAAAGATTTCTCCATCAGCACTTAGGCATGGGGGAAAACGCTCAATATTCTCCTTCCTAAAGACTTCCGTGCTGGATTTGTAGATCATGAAAATCCAAATCAGGAATAAACCCCATCCTCTGCATCGTCCAGCTCGTGGCTTTGCCCACGCAACCGTTTGAGCCTGGTCTCCAGGACAAACGAGTTATTTTAAAGTTTCCAGCTCCAGAACAGCTCTCAATACTCCCAAGGCTGCTAAAAGGTGTTAAGAAGATTCCAATCAAATAGTTTTTATTTATTGTCGCTGCTTCTGGTGTTCCCAGAACACTGCAGGGAGGTTTGGGACAGAAAGGGGCGAGAAGGCAACACTTCCCCTTCCTTTAGAGCCAATAACACGTGGGTAAAATATATTTTCCTAATATCTCTGCTAACAGCTTTTTAAGTGCATTTTCTGTTTGTTTCAACATATCAGTTGGCTGCTGTTGCATGCTTGGAAGATGCCTAAGTGTCAGAAAATGTATTTTGACATTAACTTCATTTCTGGCAGCAAAACCTGGAAATATTTGACACCTTGTTGTGCCAAGGCAGTGCACTAACCATGCGGTGGGAGCTTTAAATCACTATTACCCCAACACTGCCCATTTCAGGCTGATGCAACAGCAAACAGGGGATTTATTTACCAGTCTCCCCACGCAGGACCATTCACATTGCACCTCTGGGTGATGTCCCACTTACTCCAAGCCATTACCCTACTCGGTGCTAATGCCTTTAGCTATATGCAAGAAATAAAACTCTTGTTACCTGACTTGGAATAAGTCTGGTGTTAAAGTCATACGTTATTTTTATCCTGTCTTAAATACCTTAGAGTGAGACAAAATAATGAAATTTTAATTTTTAAATGAAGGCACTTTGTTAAATTCATGACCCCATTTCAGTGCCTGCCCATGAATATTTGAATCCTACCTGCAGGTTTCGGAGGTGGACAGCTTGCTCCAGAGCTGGAAAAATGCTTCAGAAGCAAAAGGTTTTAATCTCCCTCCAGGAAATAAGAAAAAAAGAATAAAAACTGGGGAGTAAAAAGCAAAAACATCCAGATTTCTGTGCTTCAAAGAGGTAGAAGAGGGGACCGTTCCCATGCGTGAGGTAGGGCAGCTTGGCTGTGAAGTCCAGGTAGTTCCAAGCACTTTAGCGATTGAGAATGAAAAATGTGTGCACAAACCTCAGTCAAGAATAGACAAATATGTAAAACGTGCATGGCTTTAGAGACTCAGATCTGAAGGTTTTTTCATTTTCATCCATTAAACCATTCCAAATCTGTGATTTCATACTAACAAGAGGCTGCATTTGCAGGAAAAAATAAGTTCCTCCTACATTGCCCAGGCACAAATACATCAGCTTTCTGTTTGAGGCTCCTTTGAGGACACAATTAAATCAACATCTATTACCAGTCACTATCAAAAATTAAAAGATGGGGGGAAAAAATGAAGAAATCAACTTCATTTGAATCCTTACAACTGCAGAATATTTTTGCCTTGCCCTTGGAAGCATTTTCTCTGTTCCAGTAACACAGAAACCAAAGGAAAGTCAAGAGGAGGATGGACCAGTGTGCAGGCAATGAGACCCCGGGGTGACAACAGCTTTGGCCACGATGAGGGAACAAACAAGGAACTATTTTAAGGCATTGAGCCTATTCTTATTCATATTTGTATTTTTATTCACATTCTTATTCTATAATTCCCGGTCTGTTCTACAATCCCTATTGCTGGGAGCTGATTTCATGGGGAATTTTAGTCATTCTTGAGAAGCAGAATGATGTTTGCAGGGCGCTCTCCCACCACTGGCTTTGTGGCTGGGTCATTGATATATCCATGTGCAAACCGAAGGCCAAGAAATATTCCAGGTATTCGTAGAGACCAGTTATGGTCTCTGTGGTTTTGTTATGGTCTCTATTGGTTTTATAATCATTCTGCATAACCCAACTCAACCAAATGCCAATATTAATCATCCCTTGGAAGAGTCTTTCTGCTTCCACCGATTGCAAGAGCAGGTTGAGAAGATGGGCTCACGCGGCTAAATTTTGCCAAATGGAGAAATTTGCTCAGAAAACAATAAATGAATAAATAAATGACTAAATAAATGAATAAATGTATGAATAAATGAATAAATAAATGAATAACCCTGCTCGTCCTGTGCACAGACGGACCGGGGCAGAGCAGCAGGCTGCAATATGCTCGGCGCAGTGTGAGGCAGGTTGGGGTCACACCACGAGGCTGCCGTTTTCACAGAACTTGAAAACGGCCAAAAATAAGAAAAAAAAAGTAGCATTTGGGGAAGTTTTTGCCATATGGTTATGTGAGAAAAATTTAAACATATGGGCTATCAAAGGCGTTCGAGATGTGTTAAAGCACAGTTAGTGATCCCTAGTTAGGGATTACATAAGATTTCATAGGACTAAGGAGCTAAATGTCCTTTCAGTCTGACAGAAAGTACTTCATGCACCAAAGAAAATGCAGAAGCGGCTTCATTTAAAGAGTATCTAATAATTTATTGTCTGGGATTTTGAACAGTAACTCAGTCATCTCTGGGACTTTTTGTCTTTGGTCCTGGTCCTAAATGATATCAATTTGCTACTAAAGTTAAAAAAAATCAAAATATATATTTAATGTAACTTCCTACAGAAAAAAATAGGAGAGTTTGTTTATCCATCCTCTCTTAAAACTGAAACCATCGTAGGTATTGCTGATTATACGACCCCACTGGGAGCCAGGAATAAACCTGAGCGCAGGAGCTTAAATCACCGCTTGCAAATTCCTAAAACAAAGCAAAACCCGAACGCAGAGCTGCACCTCCCCGTTTTATAGCAACATGCAACCTAAAAGTGACAACAACCGCAATCCATAACTATGAATAAGTAAGAGGGGGCAGTAGATCTTCTGCAGCGCCAAAGGATTTGTTATATGAAGCTGCGGCGTGTTTTTCCTCGGAGAACCAAAGCGCTTCCCATTACGTTAAGCACCGCGGGGGCTCGCACGAGTGATCGGCTGCAAAGGGGAGACCGAGGGGATGGAGAGCCCCATTCCAGCAGGATTTCATGGATCCCACGGGTGCGCCTGGCTCACGGACACCCGCATGGAGCAGGGTCCCCTCCTGCCTCCTCCCCTCCAAACACAGGTGGGAATTGCTAGGAAGGCGCCTCGGGATGCAAAGAAAAACACTGAGCAACATCGGAAATAAATACGGAACGGGAAATCTTGGGAAACAGGGACACACGGAAACGCTGTACCATTCATTTACAGGGAGAAATAATATAACTATATAACTAGTTAAAGCATAATAGTGTCATATAATATATAATAATGTAGTATATAACTAAGAGTACACTATAACAGTATTGTTATATATATTATATATAGTTTTTGTATATATATATGTATAATATAACTCTAACTGGTGTGTGCTGCAGAGGCAGAAAGAGGCGACTCCTCTGCTTCATGTTGCCCTTGATGCCTCCTGCTCCCTCAAGTTGGACCCAGAATCCCTGCTAAATTTACGCTAGTTGTTTTGGGCTCCTTATTTTTCCTGTCGTTTCCCTATCCTCTATTTCCTGTTATCCCAACAAAATTTCTCCTGCTGCAGAGGGAGGAAACAAAGCCTCCCTAAGGATGTAAATCCTTAGCATAGGAGAATCCCAAAAGTCCGATGTGATGGGAAAGCTCGGCAGCTCCTCTGCAAACCCTGGGCTCTAAGGCTGCAGACAGACTGGGCAGTGGAGGCAGGAGATTTAATACCCCAAACAGAGACCCGAGGGTAAATAAGTGCCCACAAGCACCGAATTCCTTGGAAAAGGAGACCCAAGGGCGGGATCCCCCGGGAGCAGTTTCTCTGGGGCACATCAGCAGCAGCAATTTGCACAGGCAAATCTCCTCGCAGCAGGACAAGCCGCATCCCGTATATTTTGAGTCTGCCTCATATTATAAATCACCCATGAAGGTGATAAATGTGCACACTTAAAGCAAAATACGGGCTCTGCTCAACGGGGCCGTTCAGCATAACCAAGCAGCCCGAGGGCCACCGAGCTAAAATAAATGTTTTGCTCGGTGCCACCGACTCCCTTCATCTCCTCACCCAGAAAGCTGGTTCTCCGGGCGGGATAACCATTGGATTCTGCTCGGAGCCACTCCATTTCTGCATCCTTTCTGCAAGGCTTCCCTGCACGACCCTGTGCTGATGCACAGTCCTCTGTGTTGCCTCTTCTCTTTGGAGGAAGCACAACAAATACTGCTGAATTAAACCTTTGCTGTGGAATAAATAAGTCCGATTCCACCCAATTTTACAGCTAGATAAAGGCACATCCTGGGGATATTTCATGACTTTCTGCACCACGACAGAGCTGGGGAAGGCTGGGACCTGCTCACATCTCTGCTTGGAGAAACCCTATTTATTAGGTTAAAATGCTAAGAATATGACCTCCCAACTCCAGCCTTACCAGCCTTCCTAATTACATGATTATTTATCTGCAAAACCAAGCATATTTCTGGTACCAACCAAGGCAGGTGACTAACACCAACCCACGTCCCATCCCCAGCACACGAAGCCCGTGTCCGCCCCCGGGGCCGTAGCTTTTTTGCCCTCCGAATTGAGTTTTTGTGCTGAAAATCCATTTCTCCTGGAGGAACAAGCAAAGTGTAGGGCAAATTCTGGCTGCCTTCCCGCGAGCTGTAGCCATTTCAACATCATCCCGAGATTTAGAACCGAAAATGAATTATAAATGGGCCAATTTTGTACTGCTTAATGGAGGCTGGTGCAAGGCAGACGGGGGACTCCAGCTCTCGCCAGCTGGGACAGGAGCCTCCGAGGCACCGTGCGTTTTATAGCCTGGAAATAGCTCCCCCGGGATGGCTTATCGGCTAATTCAAGGTGCCCATGAGCCAGAAATGCCTCTTATTTGCACCATCCCCATCCCGAATCCATCCGCTAAGGCGTGCAGAGGAGGGAGAAGAGGAAAGCAGGGCTGCAGCTGGGGCAAACCCAAACACGGAGCCCACATCAGAGCCTTCCCCGTGCGCGTTGCACAAGGGAACGGGCTCTATTTCACCCCATTTGCAGGTGGAAAAGCCAAATATTAGTGGGCACAGCTGCAATCCGGTCCCTGCAGCGTGGTCTGATTCCCCGTTCCAGCCCAGGAGAGCAGTTGGGAAAGGATGGGAATAGGGAAGTTTATGGGGTATTAAATGCGCAAACGGGATGAATTATTCATTCTGCAGTTGCACTTTCTCCTAATCCACCTTCAGACCTGGATGTTAAGAGCTTGTTAAAGCCGAACGGGAGGTCAGGGCTGCACCAAGCACTGAGGACGGGGACACCCTGGCATTACTATAACCCCATTCCTCCAAGCACAGCCCTCTTTGAATGAATTTACAGCTATTGAGCTTGGAGACAAGCGCTGATTTTAAGGAAACCTCTTTTCATCTGATTTTTCCCCCTTTTTTTGAGCTAAGTACCATGAGAGAACGGCTATATTTGCAAAACCCTAGGGCAAACCCAGCCCGCGATGCTTGCCCTGGGAATGCCAACAATAGGAGCGAGCCAAGGGATATTTCAGCTCAAGCACCTGCAAGGTCCATAAAGATGAACCGCGCTCCAGGAAGCAGCGGCAGCTCCGCAGTGCGGAGGGATCCGCTGCATTAGGTTTATCTGGCTACGAGGACGAGGCCCCATCGGCTCCCACACACGACGCAGGAGCAGCCGCTGCTCTGCTCCATCCCCATCCGAGACCCTCTTATTGGGGAGGCGAAAGAGCAGCCAGGAAATAAATGGAATAGGAAATAAATCGGGAGCTCCGTGACAAAGATGCCGAGGACGAGGGACCAGAAGAGCCCCCAAAGCAGGAGCAGTCCCAGGAGCAAGCTAATGGGGACGTATTTTTATGAGGTTTGCTAGCACATTAATTGATTTTATTGCAATCTATGATGTTTGCATAAGGACGTGAGTCGATATGAAGATAGCGGAGCAGGAGGTTATAAAAAGCATCTCCGAGTCTTGTTATCGGGGAGCTGAACCCAATCCAGTGCTTTTGGTGTTTAATTTTCTTATTTTCGGTCTTGCTGCTGTTTTGTGTGGCCTCCCCATGGCGAGACTCACATCAGCAGCACCTGGCACTGCTGCCTGGTGCCCGATACCCGCAGCAGGTTGGATGGGATCTCTGATTACGGGATTTTTGGACCAAGAAATCCCGTTTGCACAGTTGGTTTAGGCGTTCTCCATCCCTCCGTGGCCGTGTCCAGGGCCAGGGAATGGTCCTGTTGGGATCCTGGTTGTGGGGCAGCTCCAGAGGACACAGGAGGGTCCAGACCAGCTCATATAATAACAATCAACAGGCTGGATTATTCCATAATAAAGTTCTTTTTAGGTATCTCAATAGCTCAATGCTGAAGAAAAAACATGCACGGTCACTCAGAAGCCGTTATCCCTGCGGGGAAAATATCACATTTGCACTGGGGTTGGGTGGCAGGACACTGTTTCCCGTTATTTTCCTCTTCCAAGTCCTTTGTGAAGGCAGGACAGGACCTTCTTCATCTAACAACCCAGAGGCGCCTCCGATTCAATAATTCACAGAGCCCCAGGGGACCCCAATGGGCTCCATTGGGCTCGTTTTACAGCTGGAAAGTGCAGGGACAGTGAAATAAAGGGACAATTTCCCAGTCGTGCGGCATTGAGAGCAGCAACAGGGACAACAGGGAGGGAAGAAGAATTCCAGGGGCTTCGCGGGGCCAGGAGCCTTCCCCGTCCTCCTCCTCCTCCTGCGGCCGCTCCGTGCTCCGGCGGGACGCGCCGCGGGATGGAACTGCATCCGCAGATGGTCCAGATGGAAAAACTTCCATCTATCTGGGGAGATAAAATCAGCTGCACTTTATGCACCTCCTGAATTGCCAAGAGTTTACTCCGTAAATAAATACCCGCCAAAACCTGGTCTCGTGTCTGATGTGGTGCAGGTCGGTATTAACTATTTTGGGGACAAGTAGCAAAAAAATGGGAATTTCTCGCCACACATCCACATGGACACGTTTGGAGCTGGGTGTTTTTTGTCTAGCTGGTAGAATCCCAATATTGCAACGTGTCCCTGGTCCCCTTTATGGATTATTCTTCTCCTTTTCCATGACCCCATAGTCTCCTTTTTCTCCTTTTCGTGATCCCATAGTTTAATAGTTTACTGAAAGGCATTAGCACTATCTGGATGGGAACAATGCGGATTTTCACTGATCCTCTGATTCCTGTTTGGACCTTTCAGCTCTGTAGGTGTCTTCTGGATCTACTGAATAAATTAGTATTTTTATTAAAAAATATGTGACTGATATAATTGCAGCCAATTCATGCTGCCCTGAGGTATTGCTCATGGTTAAATGCTGGGTTAAAATAAATGTTCAAACCGCTTCATAGCTCAGCACAGCGGCATCTCCGTGATGAATCATCCTGCATCCACACAGGTATAGAGTGAAAACTGAAGCACGTTTGGAAACACCGCCCCTTATTTCTCATATATGTAAAAGTCACGTTGCTCATGCACTTGGGAAGGATGTAATTGCAGAAGTGCACTGCTATTTTGACGGCAAATTTCAAGCAAATTTTCATTCTCAGGAAAAGTTTGGGGTGCTTTTTCCCCTCTTTCTTTCTTTTTAAACCAAACCTAATAATCTACTAACAACCTGCTGCTTCCAGGGATGTGGAAATCCTTGGAAGCATCAAGACGCTTCTTCCATCATCGCTGCGGCGTCTCCCAAAGCCGAGGTCTGTCCTTTGGGGCTGCCCTGTGCACTCGCACTCGCGTTTCCCTGCTCTGTCCCCAAATCCTGGGGTCTCCATGCATGGAAAAGCGGCATTCTTGGATTGGGACATTCCTTTCACCCTCATTTTTCTTTTCCTTAAAAATATATAAATATTAAAAATTTCGTAGGAAAACACTTCCCAAGTTTAGCTCCGCCACGCTTGTAGCTGCACATTTGGATTTGGAAATCTGCCTGGAAACAACTTGCTTCATTTCATAGCTTAATTTTTCCTGTTTCCTGGCAGGGAGGAGAGAGCCCCTTGTCCCGTGCAGAGCGAGGAGGTGTCGCTCTTTGATACCTCTTTATTTTTATTATTTTTAAATATATTTGTTTAAATATCAGAGACAAACGCCGAGCAAAGGCTCCTCGAGGGCCGATATGCTCGGCCGACTTTGCTATTTCTGTCTGGTCTCACTGAGAAGAAAAGGTCCAAATCCTTTGAAATTATCAATACGCATGTACACGCAGAGGATAATATAGGTTATCCATCTAACAAAGCCACCTATCCGAGAGGTATTATCAACCATTCGGCGCACAAGGCACAAGAAGTGGGCATTATTTCATGCTGAGAGGTATTTTCTAGTTATATGTCAAATCTCTCTTTTGGATTTCAGCAAAATCTTATCAGAATAAATAAGTCATTTATATGCAGCCCCGTGTAAGGGCTCTGCGCGCGGCTTTGTGCTCCCACGAAGCCGCTCGCTTACCCGGGTAAACACGTTGCTAATACAACCAATCTGCGGGATGAGATTCCCAAAGTATCGTTTTACAAAAGGGCAAAATTATTTGACCCAAACCCGTTCCCGACGCGCTTTGTGCGTTGCTGCCGATGGAAAACTCTCCTGCTTTGCGGTTTAGCGGGAATGAAAAAACAACCACAACAAGAAGCAATGATGTGCAATGCAGACAGGACACTGGCGAGGATCCCGGAATTATTTCCTTGTTGATAGGAGGAATTCCGAGCTCCTCGCGGATCTGGGGTTGCAGCGCTCCGTTTGGAGCCCTGGATGGGGATCCAGTGGGACAAGCGACTTCTGCAGCCCCAGGGACCAGCCCCAATGGGAAAAGTGCCCAAGTCTTTCCCTGGAATTAGATTCTTGAGGGATAACGCTGGGAATACTTAATAGGGACCAATGTCTAATTATTGGTCCAGTTAAGAGCTTATTGGAACAGCAAACCTGAGCCTCCCACTGCCTGGGCCCATCCGTGTGGGATTATCCAGGCAAAACCAACCAAAATAATGAATTCCTCACATCAGGAATACGGATTTAGTTTAGGAAGAAGCAATCAGTGCAACCAAACCACATGCAGACCCTGCGTATGGCACCAGAGAGCTGAAACGCTGCTAAATCACCCCAATTCACGCTGCAATCCCATAGATTGCAACGGGCTGCATAGGTTGCACGCCTATGGATTGTCATTGCTGTGTCACCTGTCCCACAACACATACCGCAGCCTGGGGACATAATCCTGGCAGCGCAGAGCCTGCGTTCCCATCCGGATCCGGTCCGGAGCCTCCGGACACTGGGCAAATCTGTGCAGGCTTCGTTTTCATTAATAGAATCAATATGCATGCACGATCCGTTGCAAATTAATTAAAAAAAAAAAAAAAGAAAAAAATCTTATCCCAGAATCATACTCCAGGAAAATATTTTCATGTAAAATATTTCCTGCAGTCACTGAGCCACAAAATGTGCAATAGTCACATTTAGGTGCATGGGCTGCTCGTACGCACACAGACAGGTCCCCCCAGCTGCATGTTCCAATCTGATATATGTTAAACCCAGGAGGTCTCAGAGCTGCATTAAAGAATAGTATTCACGGGTGGAAATGATTTCTTCTAGCATTTTTTAAATCATTATTATAAGCGTTATGAAAGGTCTTTTTGTCCTTGGGAAAATCATACTTAATAAACCATAATATTGCTAATTTGCCCTGGTTTCTAATGAGGCTGCTCGGAAAAGCTCCAGCCCTTTACTCCTGCATATTCCCAGAGAAACAAACCTCGTTCCCACCGTCTCCTTGCTGGGGTCTCCCACCTGCTCTTCGG
The DNA here is from genome assembly GCA_034781795.1 of Crypturellus tataupa. Taxonomy (NCBI): domain Eukaryota; kingdom Metazoa; phylum Chordata; class Aves; order Tinamiformes; family Tinamidae; genus Crypturellus; species Crypturellus tataupa. The sequence goes on from JAWLRI010000995.1 coordinate 6,663,132, forward strand.
CTTTGGGGCCACATTCCCAGTTGCGGTGCCGGAGCCGCCGGATCCGCACGGATCAGGCGGTCGGGATGAGCACCCGAAAGGGTGAAAAAAACAATAATAAAATTGGAGAAAAACTCCTTCTGCCTGCGTGCTTTTCCATCAGCGTGATATGTTATTAGTTTGGAGATAGGGATTATTTTAGCTAAAGGCTTTTTTATTTTTTGGCAGCAATTTGGCCTTCGCAATAACGAACTTTACGCAGAGCCCTGGGAGACGGAGCGAGGGCGAGAGAGCCCGGCCGCGCTGCGTGGGAGCAGAGTGCCACCTCTCGGGCTCGGAAAGGCTTGTTTTGCCCAAAATCGCGGTAATTTCTAGATTCGGAGTGTCCGGAAAGGCCGGGTCATCCCTGCACCGCCTGCCCCTGGCACGGCCACCGCCGCGTCCTTGTCCTTGTCCTTGTCCTTGTCCCTGTCCTTGTCCTTGTCCCTGCGCTCGTCCAAGCCCTCTAGAAACCCCTGCAAGAGCCAAAGAGCAAATTCTGTCCCCAGGATCTCAATTAACCGAGGTTCCAGCTGGGACCCACAGGACGAACCCTGGGTGTCCCCCAGCACCCAGTGTCCCCCAGCAGCTCCACGGTCTGCAGCAAATGGACAGTAATTTCCTATTAATGTCTAGGAAATTTTTCCCTTTTTAATGCCATGAAATTGCCAGGCTGCTCCTGGAGCATCGCAGAAGAAGAGTAAAAGTCAAACCGGAATCCTAAGGCTAAAGCTAAAGTATCTCGCTCCTCCGCAGCACATCCCGCTCAGGGCTCGGAGTAACCAGCTATTTGGATATTGCACCCAAATCTGTGTATTTAGACATTCCCGCACAAAACTGCTTGGATTTTACTTGTCCCTGCGAGGAAAGGGGACGTTCCTCCCCTTTCTGCAAGAAGAGGGGACATACAAATGTCACACATACAAATGTCACACATACAAATGTCATACATAAAGGGGTCCTTCAAATGGCTCCTGAGGCATTTGATTCCCAAGACTCAAAGCTTCAAAAATGCTGCTCAAATTATGGAAAAAAAGACAGAAATTGGGAAAATTAAAATGTAAAGACAGGATTGTGCAGCCGTGAAGCCGGAGGCGGCTCCTGCGCGGGATGGAGAGGACACGGAGAGGGATCGGCTCCTGCCCTGCTGCACTGCAAGGAGCTCAGGGAGATCCCGTCCTCAGGGCGAGCAAATTCCCCAAAGCTCCAGCGCATCCTGCGGCGTAAAGGGATTGCGCTGCCAGCCGGAGCCTATTGCTCCAGGAATGAGGAGGAAAATATAATATAATATAATATAATATAATATAATATAATATAATATAATATAATATAATATAATATTATTTACATACATATTATATAACATATAAGAATAATTATAAAATAATATATATTATTATGTATAATATATATGCATATATATGTGTGTGTGTGTATATATATTATCTCCTGCTGGCAAACAGAAGGGTAACACAGAATAGGGTAACACATTCGAGCAGACTGAAGAACTTGGATTCCCATCTTCCAAAGCCACCTCTTCCCGCAGGTCACGTCCTCGGGATGCCGAGGGGCGGATGGGAATCGGCAGCCTCCGGGGCAGGAGCGTTTGGGCTCCCCAAACCCCTGGGAATGGGGCAGAGCAGCATCCTCCGGCCTCACGTGGTCCTGCACGTCCCTGGCTGCTCCTTCGCTGCCCTCGGTGCCAAAGCGGGGCCTCATTTGGGGGTCACCTCTTCAATCACGCTTAATTATGTTCAATTAGCACCGCTGCAAAGGTCCCGGAGAGACGGGGACGGGGAGCAGCCGAGCGGCTCCATCACCGCTCGGAAACACTGCAAGGCGCAAGTGCAGAGACTGGACATTAACTTGGGATGCAGGGAGACGTGGGAAAGCCCCAGCGCCTTCCCGGGAGCAGCGTCTCCAGCCGGATCTTGCTCCGAGCACCGTTAATTCCGCTTCGTCCTTCCCGGCCCAGCCCAGGGCCGTTGCTCCCAGTGCAAGCACTATTTACTATTAAATTGCCTTGAATTTATAATAAACCTGATGGTACCTAAATAACACAGCTAAAAAAAGGAGAAAAAAGCCAATTATCTGATGCTCAGCAATGATCCTAAAACAGATGTTTGAGTGCATGAAATGACGTTGTGAGGTTTGGAATTGCAGATACAATTACAACCTTCGCTTTTATTGCTGCTCGTGAGTGCTAAATGCAGCCAGATCTATGTCTGGAACTCGGTTATTACTGAGTTTTCCTGCGTCTCTCCCAAGCCGAGAGCGACTCGCAGGATTGTCACCCTGGTCATTGCTCGGCCGACGGGCGCAGCGGGACGAGTGGTCCCGGGGCACCGTGTTCACCCCGGAGCAGTGACGCCGATTCCCCCAGGAGCAAAGGGATGACAGCACAAGGAGCAAGGAGGGAAACAGAAGGAAAAAAAAGGAAGGAAAAAGGAAAATCCAACCGTTTCCCCCTGCTCACAACCCACGGGTGGCACCGGGAGTTCAAGCGCTACCTCCTCCCTTCCCGCATTTCCCTGTTTGTGCTCCCGTTTCCACCGTGCTGACCCTGCAGAAGGGGCTGGGGTTTCCAAGGGAGACGGTCCGGGATGAGACACGGAAACACGGGAGAAGATTCCAAGGGCCTCGGCAGCGCCGCGCGCTCGGGGAGCTGCTGTCCTCTTGTGGCCCGCGTCCCGCACGGCATCGTATTCCACCCGATCCTGATCCTCAGGCATCCGCATCCCTCCTTCCACCCGGGCCCTTTGGAGGGACGGGGACACCGGGGCCCGTCCAGCCCCTGCCCTGGGCGCCCCGATGCCCCAGCAAGACCTTGGGGGGGGACCTTGTCCCCACCGATGACAAACGCAATTTCCTAAGTGTCCCAAACCACCCAGACGGGTTACTGGGTTCAGCCAAAGGAGGAGAAGGTCTGGAAATAGCTAAATGTTCCAGATTCAAACCTTGAGAATAAGATGGGCCGAGTTCTCATCCCCAAATTAGACCTTGGGGAGTTAAGTAATAAAGTAACAACCACCAATAATGCTGGAAACACCCCGAATTAGGCGCCCATGGAGGTGTCTGCGGCAGCCCTGACCGAGCGGCTCATCCGGACCCACTGGGTGCTGCAGCATCCTGCAGCGCATGGAGCATCCACAGGGAATCCCGCTGGGAATCCCACTGGGAATGCCCAGGGCACACAGGTGCCCTGGGGACGTCTCCCCCGGCCGCGCTCCCCGGCACCGAGGAAGCCCCCGACCTTCCGTGGATTGTTTATTGATTCCAACATATTAATAGATTGGATAATAAACAGTACTTTTAAACATTCTCTTAACCAAAAATATAACAAATATTTACAATCACTCAGTAAAAATACAAAAAGCATACAGAGGCACTGTCTTTCTAAAAGACATAAGTGTAAGAGGTATCAAAAAATAGGAGACAAACATTGCTTGTTACAGAATACTTTACAATCACTGACTTGTGCAGTACAATTGCTATTGGAATATCATTACATCTGTGCAGTTTTGCCAATATGCTCACACATTTAGAACTTAATTAATACCAAGCTCAACTGCATTCCAGGGCTATCAAAAAGAAACATAAAACCATAAGAAGCACAACGGAAGCAGAAGCGGGACAGGGAATCCCAGGGGGACTACCCTCTGTACAAGCTCTAAAATATAATGTGTGAAGCTTTTCTAAAGAGGGAGTATCCCTTTTTTCTCCTGTTTTTTGGGGGGAAAGGCTGTGGTTATCGTATCTTAACAAAACCCTCGTGTTTTATAGGAACTGGATGCTGAGGAGGACACATCCTGGCCCCGCTGCCGATGCAGCCCCATCCCTCTCATCCATGCACATCTCCAAGGGAAGGCGCTGCCGGAATTCCCGTTTCATTACACTGTACACACGGGAGCACAGCTCCGACTATCCAACATTCCCTTTTCTGCTCTGCTCCCGGACCTGGAATGTGGATTGGGAGCCATTCGGAGGATCAGGATTTCAGCACGTCGGGATACTTTGTGGTGGAAGCACAAGGAGTCGCAACTGATCTCAGATCCACCACAAGTGATGGAGAAGCGAAGAGCAGAGGAGCGAGTTTGGGTCCGGCAGCAGCAGAACATCCCACCGGGAATTGCCCTCTCCATCAGGAGGCAGATGAGGGAACGGGAAGGGGAGGAAGGGCAGTAGAGCAAGGACTAACCACAGCCTTACTTCCCTTTTAACCACTGGAAAACAGGGATACTGGCTCTCCAAATCCATACCAGACACACTACATTGGGCTATTGGCCCCGATCAATGTGATCGGTCGATTTAAAAACAAACAAGCAACAGAAAGGCGGGAGCGGGGAGGAGAGGGGCCGGCGGGACCCTCTGGAGCGCGTTCCGCGGGAGCCGCCGCTCCTGGGCACTGGGAAACCCCATTAGCAGGACGTGCAGTCGCGTTGGAAACCTGCGTGTCCTGCAAAGCGACACTGCGGACGGGCAAACACCGGGGCCAAAGGGGCAACCTGCAGCGGAGGCGGCTCCTGCGGGACCCGCTGCGGCTGCGCCGACCGCTCCGTCCCCTCCGCTGCTGTTCTCGAGGCCGAAGGGAACGAAACGCTGGGGATCCGAGGCCGCGGCGGGGCTGCGGTTTGATCGACCTGGCACAAAACACAGGGGTTTGTGAGGAAACGTTAACGCTCCGAAGCTAAGCAGCAGCTCGCCGTGGGATTGCCAGAGCTTCCAATTCACATCCCACAAGACATCAGGTTAACACTGAGAATATCGACACCACCTACGCTGAAAATAACTGCTCTGCCCTGCATTGTTTTGACGCTTATATTAATCTTTACTCGTTAAGGCCTGTGCAAGTTCATTATATTCATTAAGGCCTCAAAAAAGCAAAATACATCTAGTATGAAATATCTTTTTAGCATGATTTTTAGCCGTTTGCTCCTCAGATGCTCGTGCCGTTAACAGAGGCAACGAATTGACTACGAGTTGGGCACCCCGTCCTCAGCATCGCGGCTGATTGAAGACTTGGTTGCTCAAGTGTCACCATGGGATGGGATTGAATCCAGCACAATGCGGACTCGGTCACCTCTGCTGCCTGTTGGCATCGTCCCCAAGCTGATATAAGCAAAGCCCAGCAAAGGCTTCGGGGTGTTTTTGGTACCTGGTGGCGTTTGCAGAAACTGCTGCATTCACCCTTTGCCCCACGCACACGCACGGAACACCAAGATCTTAAAGCTCTTCGCGACCGAGGATGTAGAAATAATTTCTGAGGCACTGGAAAAAGGACAAACATCTCCCTAGCTCAGGCTGTAAACATCACAACAGAGATTTACAATTAAATGTTTAAATACATATTCACACATTCATGTCCGATTTTAACACTAGATGGGGCATCGTGTGCTAGAGGAAAGAAAGAGAACGCAGGGATTTCCAGTTCTACCCCTTCGCCTCTGGTTGGCTAGGTAAAAATCAAATGAGCAATTTATGGAATTAGGAAACTGTGAAGCTATCCCATGTTAATACTGACTGCAAGGCAAAGCTTTGATGGACATCAGTAACACCAGGATTTTCGCTTAAGATTTTAAACTAAAATGGCTTGAGACCATCTGTCCCCTCCAGACGAGCACAACTCACCGGGGACTCAAGCACACACTCTTACACGTGTGTTTGGGTATCCTGTCATTGCAGGCTCCGTTTCGGAAGGTTCCTGTGCAAACGAGACGATGGCTTTTCTTGTTTTTTTTTTTTTTCTTTTTTTTTTTAAGCTAACCTGTGCACCTAAATCCTGGGTTAGCTGGGGAAAGGCTGGATTAGAGGGCATGATGGCCAATCCCAGGACACAAGCTCCACTTTGGGCTTCTAGCAACGTGCTCTGTGTGCTGGGGGAACTGAAGCTCTTCCCAGTTGGCTCCCAATTTCCCTGCTCCAGAGCCCATATCCCATCCAAGATCACGGTGAAGACTTGGGAGCTTTGGGAATGTCCTTGGAAGAGAAGAGGCTCCCGCTCCCATTACAGTCATCCTGGGCAAGGCTTCTTCCTCTGTTTAGTGCTAACCTGCCCAAAATGCCCTAAACTCCCGATATTTCTGCCCCGACACCATCCCACCACACGGGCCCCTGGTTTTCTGTGGCTGTTTTGGGAGCACAACGGTTTACGTGGAACTACCTCCTGCCACATTGCTTAGATGCTCATTAGCCAACCAGAGCATTCCCGACACAAATAAAGGAACTTCCCATCAAAACATTTTTAAATTAATAAATTACTTCTAGATAACTGCAGCAGTGTCCTTCAGTTTTGCTGACGACTCGATTTTTCTTTTTTCAAATGTGTTCATGAAATAACGCTCTTAGATTTGCAACGTAGAAAATAACGACGATGGAAAACTACCAAAGGATTACATGGTATCATACAGAAGAAAGCCCAAGAGCCTCGAGCGCTCTCGATGACTGCTCCTCCCCGGAGCGTGGAGGCTGGTGCATCCCGTGATCCTGGTGGTGGTGGCTCCTTTGCCCAGCAAATGCTGCTGGCGATGGGGGCGGATGGAGCAGGGCAGAGCCGGGGCTCCAGGCTTGGTCCTGCGGAGGCGAACGCAGCGTCTGGGGGAGCGGCGGCGCGTGGGGAGCGTGGCCGGCGGGACGGCGCGGTCCTCCCCGCGGTTACACGGCCGAGACCTGCTCGTCTGCTGCAAAACAAGAGGAAATTGAAGTTAATGACCCTGCTCCATCCTGCCAGCACAGAGCAGCCCCAAGCCCCCTCCTAGACCTGCTTTACTGTGGGGTTTCAGCCTCCGAACAAGCCCCCACGACATGGTGTGGCCCTTCTAACAAATATCCCCGGTCATCTAATACATATACATCTAATACATCTAATATACATCATATACATCTAATACATATTAACACAGATAAAATCCTCCTTCTGCCAAATATTATACAGCATGCACCTCCCGACACCCAAACCCCGTGGCTTGGGAGAAAAGCCAGTAAGGTCCTTTCCGACATGCAAAGGAATTGCAGATAAAATTAACCAGACACTTTAAAAACAGCAGAGGTGCATCTAAAAGCATATGGTTAAATTTAGCTTTTAAGAAATTTTGCATTATAATGTTTGAAGCAATTACTTTTGTATTTTCTTACAGAAGCATTTAATAACACAAATCAATTAGTGCTGGGCAATTTTAAAGTTTTACCCTGAATTGCAATACTAAAATGTATGTTAAATACTGTTTAAGTATTATAAAGGTTGGGATAGGATCATTTCGCTTGAGAAACCGTTCTAAGTCATGTTCGTTTTAAGGCTGAAATCCAAGCAGGCGACCACAACATTCTATTAAAAATTAGTTCATTAGCAAGGGGTACAGAGAGATCACATCAGTGCACAAGTATTAAAAGCAAATCAGCAGATAAATAATTAAGTGGCAATTCTCCTAGCTTGACGTTAGCGTTGACACACAGCAAGAGTGGTCTTTTTTGGAAAAATCACTTGCATTTTGATCACAGGAGACATTCTGCACTTGGCAGCATCGCCTGTTGCTTCAAACAAGGTCAAGAAGAATTTAACAGGAAGAGACACTGTCAGGCCAAGGCGGGCTGGGAAGTCAGATTTTATTAAGGGCATTTTTCACAAGAACAGACATTTATTTTGTTCAGTGCTTTTTAGATCCATGCTCCCAAACTGGCCATTCAGGAATACTGCTGCTTGATGCTAGCACAGGAGACAGGAATCAGAGCAAGCGCTGAACAAAATCCCAGTGAATTTGAATTAAAAGAAAAAATTAGGTCATTACCCCAACGTCACCTTAAACAGGATATAAATGAATGATGCCAAAGGGATTGGAGGTTTTTGGCACACAGCTCATGGCCTGAGAGTGTCCCGTGCGTTGTCCCAGCACTCAAGGGGGGATTTCTGGAAATCCAGCCCATTTGTCCCAGTGCCACGTGAGGGGCCTCCTCCGTTTCCGTGGGATGTTGTTGGTGTCGGCATGCTCAAGGCGTTCTCTCTGCCACACGTGCGCACACGCGAGCGTGCAGGTGTGTGTACATGCACACACAGTCACACGTATGCACACATGAAGGTGTAGGTGTGTGTATATGCACACACATCCACATGTGTGCACACGAGTGTGCAGGTGCACGTGGACACACATCCATATGTGTGCACGCATGAGCGTGCCAGAGTTTGTACACGGACACATCCACACGTGTGCACACATGAGCGTGTAGGTGTGTGCATACACACAACCACATGTGTGCACACACGAGGGTGCAAGTCTGTGTACACACATAGCCACATGTGTGCACGCATGAGCGTGCAGGTGTGTATACATGGACATACAGCCACACGTGTGCACACATGAGTGTGCAAGTGTGTGTACATGCACACACACACGCATCCCGTGTGCACACGAGTGCAGGTGTACATGGACACATATTCACATGTGCACACACAAGTGTGCAGGTATGTGCACACACACACATCCACACACAAGTGTGCAGGTGTGTGTACATGCACACACAGCCACACATGTGCACACATGTGTGTGCAGGTGTACATGGACACACAGCTACATGTGTGCACACACGAGTGTGCAAGTGTGTGTACATGCAAACACAGCCACACGTGCACACACGAGTGTGCAGGTGTGTGTACATGGACATACACCTACATGTGTGCACACACGAGCGTGCAGGTGTGTGTACATGCACACACATCCATATGTGTGCACACACAAGCATGTCAGTGCATGTACACATTCACACATGTGCACACACAAGTGTGCAGGTATGTGCACATGCACACACATCCACACGTGTGCACGCACGAGCGTGCAGGTGTGTGTACATGGACATACATCCACATGTGTGCACACAGGAGCGTGCAGGTGTGTATACACGGACACACAGCTACATGTGTGCACACACGAGCGTGCAGGTGTGTATACACGGACACACACCTACAATGTGTGCACACACGTGCGTGCAGGTGTGTGTACATGGACATACAGCTACATGTGTGCACACACAAGCGTGCAGGTGTGTGTACCTGCACACACGTCCACATATGTGCACACACGAGCGTGCAGGTGTACATGGACACACAGCTACATGTGTGCACACACGAGTGTGCAGGTGTGTGTACATGGACACACACCTACATGTGTGCACGCACGAGCGTGCAGGTGTGTGTACATGGACACACAGCTACATGTGTGCACACACGTGCGTGCAGGTGTGTATACACGGACACACACCTACAATGTGTGCACACACGTGCGTGCAGGTGTGTGTACATGGACAT
>JAWLRI010000995.1:6672541-6714323 GCA_034781795.1 Crypturellus tataupa
CGCGAGCGGCTCGCGCGCCGGCGTCGCACGTACCATCCTCTTCACTATCCGCGCAGGGCACGGCCGCTAGCTGGGGGCTGCCCGGCTGCCGACTATGCCACGGAGGCATCTTCGAGGCCGCCGCGTCACTAGCGAGAGGAGCTGCCGCGAGTCTAGAGAGGTCCCCGTGCAGCATCCGGGACCGCTGCACGGCCACGCTATAGTCGGGAGGTTTGAGGTGCGGGTGGTGGGGCGATCCTTCCTTTATGTCCGCTAAGGAAATGCCCAGGTAGCCCGGAGGGGTGGGCGGTGGCTCCCTATACCTATCGTCCTTCTTAGGTGACGTGACACAGTACACTGGGCACCAGAAACAAGCCATGGAGATGTTAAAAGGAGAAAAACAAAGAAAACAAAACGTTAAAAAATCATGAAATGTTACAATGGCAAAACAGAAACTGATAACAAAAACGCAAATGCGGAAACACCGGTTATGACGACAGCAGCAGATACTCGGGCTTTTCGTTTGCGCTTTGGACTTCTCCGGAGAATTTGAGAGCAGCGAGAGAACCAGCCAACTCGTTAGGCGAAACGCCAGTGAAGCAGACACAGAGCTAGAGACACAACCAGGCTCGCCATGGCAAGGGGCCACTTGCCCACGGTGGCTTTGGCCAGAGCAAGAGGGACCTTGATTTTGTGATATGTAATAGGAGGTTAAACCAGTCGCTCATCTGTGCTATAGGGAAAGAAGAATTACTACTGCATGGAACTGCACTGAGGAGGCAAAGTGTGTGCAGAGCCTGCAGCCAGGGTCTGGCGTTTTCTAATACCTGTTGCTTCCCAATTTTTTAACCAGCATCCTAAATTTTAAGTTCTCTATTTACAAGTGAGGAATAAGCATCTGCACCTTTTAGAGTCGTAAAACAGTTTATAATCCATACTATTAATTTGCAATGTCCATTCCACGAAGTCTTCTACATTCCTTCCCCGTTCACCTGCAGGTCAGGTCGCATGGGCTAGCAAAATTTAACTTTTTTTTTTTGTAAATCCTGTCTCCCTCCCACGCACTCCCGATTTTAGGACTAATATGCATGTTAAATCAGGCTTTTCCCACGTACGTGTTGCAACAGGGTAATTTCAAAGCCAGGATAATTTTAAAACTCTATTAGCTGACTGAATTTACATTCATGTTGTGAATGCATTTAGAATACTTTATGTTCATTACATTTAACAACTGTGGTAATTTCTGATCTTACAAAAGTATAAAAGAATGAAAATAAAGCAGCATTTTTTTGTGTGTGTGTTCTGGACCTGTGAGATGCTGGGTTTGGTCAAAGCAAGGACAGCCATTCTGTATTTTATCCAAGACTTCCTGGGTTTATGGTAGAATAAACAAAAGTAAATTGATATAGTCTGGGCTATATGTGAATAGATTTACACTGCTGATTTAAAGAAATTATTTTCATTCAAATAGCACTGGGCCTCTAGGAAGCAAGAGGAAGCTTTGCTTTCCCCAAGGGGTGGAGAAGGGCTGGTCCTCCCTCATCTTTGCTCCTTAGTGGTTTTGCAGCAATATTTACAAGGGTGGATGCAGTTTTAGGGAAATCTGTTACAGGTTTCCTAGAGCTGCTATCTAGCAGGGAGGAGGAATAAGATCCACTATTACTAAGTTCTAATTCATATTATTTTAGAAATATTATTAAAATACTCTGTATCTCTGGAACTTCTGTTATCCACCACAATCTCAAGAGGCTACAAAAACCTTCATGAGGAACTGAACCTCGTTCTGTTGCACCAGATCCTTCTCTGTGAGAATCCTTTAGCCTTTCCTGCTCTCCACTCTTTAAAAACACATCCGATTCCCTTCCTGAAGGAAAACTGGTTCTCCAATATCCTCCTGCTCCCTGTCTACTGACAATCAGAAATAAAAGTGCTCTCTCCCTCTGCTCAGTGTTGTCTCCAGGTCAAAAGCAGCATTAAGGTGCAATAGACAGCTACATTATTGCAGGTAAAAGCTATGAAAAACCTTTCTCACTTTAATGTCCTGTAGCAACAGGTTAAAATTGCACCCTTCTTGGAAAGCAGAGGTTGCACTGGGAAACACTGCATGCTGCAGGATGCAGAAATGCCCCAAAAATAATTAAGTCTCCACATTTATTGATTCTGCCAAGGCCACGCTCTCCCCTTAGCACATGGGTACTGCTTTTCCAGCTCTGTTCCAAAGGTTCCGGGCAGTAAAACTTGGGTCAGTTCCTTTGGGGGACTATTCCACACCAGCACTCATTAAGCAAATGAGCTGCAGAGTCTCATTTTGTTTAAGTGTTATGAATTCATGCAGTTTTTACAGACTGTGGTAGCAAGTTGTTCCTAGAGGATAAGCAAATGGCAAAATAAAGCTAGGTTATCTTTGGCATTCTGTAGATGCCTAAATAACAGATTTGCATTTGCAAAGCAGAAATCATATCCACCTATATCAGATCTGTGTTTAAATGGGATATATGTGGTCTCTGCTGAAACATGGCACTGAGTATTTCTTATCAATGTGCAATGACCACATGAGGAAGTGCAGTATGAAAACAAAACTAAGGGAAAAAGTTGTGAGAGAGGACAGGATATATGGAATAGTTAATGTCATATCCTAAAATGGCTCAAGGGCTTATAAGCCATTTTAGAAAGGGTATGAGGGCAAAAACAAGCTCAGGGAGGAGCTGTGAGCCAGAGCCCATTGCACTCCTGTTCTGCTATAGAGCCAAGGAGGAGGAATGCAGCCTGCAGACCTCCACCCTACAAGGGATGTTTATTCAGGCATTTACCTTTGATAATATAAACTCCCTCTAGCAAACTGCTCAGTAATTAACTAGCATTGCAGCTGCACCCTTGCCTTAAAGTTTAGGGCTTGCACACCATGTTTTGTCTTGTTCACAATCTGGTTCCTTCAGTTTTGGCAGTTTGGCAGCTGGACTCCCTAGGACAGTGGAAGTGCATATTGCTCAGTAAAACTGTGCCTTTGGAAAGGCATTTTATCAATTTCTCTTTTCATATGTAGGCAAACTGCAGGAGTCTAACTCCGTGATAGCAGAAATACAGGAAGATGGGAAGGGAATCTGCTCCCGCCCTGAGTTTCTATGAAATGTGCCGCAGCACTGGAGAGGTGGGAATACTCTGCACTGCTCCGTAATCCCGTTCTTCCCTTTGCAGTTCATGCAAGGTCTGTATTATGTGGATGTGCAAAGGAATGATGCTCGCTGCTCCTTGCCAGAGGAAAGTCTGCAGTGAGAGGGGCTTCCAAAAAATCCAAAAAGCCCCATAAAGTTGTACAGAGAGGAGCTGCCTGACATTTCCAGGAACACAGTTCTCCTGCGCACCCGTGAAGCGTCTACTGCTCTTTTCATTTTCCTAATCCAAAAGAAAGTGGTTTAAACACCACAGCGTCTGAGGACTGTTCTGATTAAAACCACATGCTAAAGCTGCATTTAACATGCAATCCATCCCCCCGATCTGCTGATGTCATTTCTAAACAGCTTAATACCAAAATACAAACCAGATGTGGGAGCTTTCACAAGCTGCTGGTCTGGCTTACCTATGAGGCCTTTTTCTGTACTGGAAGTAACAGTTTTGTATGTTGTGTCGGTGCCTGGTTTAGAGTCCAAAACCTCCGTCTGCTCCGTTGCCGACGTCTCCAGGCCCCTCCGCTTAATCGTCCCATAGTTTGTCTCGTACGTGTCCGAGAGGGAGCTCGAGGAGGCCCAGCTCTGCCGAGACTGATCCCCTTCCAGGTTGGCTTTCGGCTGCCTGTTATTTTTGGAAAAGGGTTCGGAATATAAATAAGCCTCCTCCGAGTAACAATTTGCGGGATCCACTTCAGCTATAGGTCCGTCCAGCTGGGTGTGCCGGTAGGAATTGAGGAGGTCCCAGCTCTTCTGGTTGGGGATGTTCTGGAAGTTGTCGTGGGAGCTGCTCGAGCACGACGTCCAGCTGCCCCGGCCGCTGTCCGCCGCCTCCACCAGGATGTGCTCGTGGGAGATCTCCTCGCTGCTCATGGACGACGTGAACGCCATCCCTCTGAGCAGGGCAGGTCTGCTCAGCGACCAGCTGCGGCGGAAAACAGACAGAAATAAGTCTCGCTGGGTATTGAAAGAGCAGAGATGTCTCGGAGCCGGCTATCTGCATGAGACGAGCAGCCACGGGTGTCAAACAGGGACACAGCAAGGCCAAACACAGGCGCTCTGATAAGAAACCCCGTTATCATCCCGCTCTGCAGCAGGGCCTGTCCCCAAAGGGACCAAGTCTGCAGCCAGCCCCAAGGGACCTGATCGCAGAGACAGAAAACGCTGCTCCGTAGGGCTCCAACACCAGGCAAACGGTGCCCGGGGATAGCTCAAAGTCTGGCCAAAGGCACAGGGTCCACAACACCTCTAAGCTTGTTCCTTTCATTTACAAAACCCACAATGTAAATATTTGCAATCCAAATAAAAGCATTTTTGGTTACAGCTACAAAAACTTGTTCAGGCAGAGAGAGGCGGGGTTATATTTCAATGATGCCTGGAAATATTGGACATAAGTAACATTTGTGGAAAGACATTGAACAGGAGAAATTTTGAAAACATAAGGACAAAAATGCTTTTTTTTTCCAAGAAATCTCTTCTAAAAGCTATTAATCACTGTTAATATATAATCAGGAACATAATAAAGTCAGGTTCACTGACTTTAGCCTTGATTTAGAATATAAAAATATGATTGCTAGACATTATTCTGAAGTCTTTTTCTGGTTGCATTAAAAGGCATGCAAAGTGCAGGCATTAAAATTCAACGTCACTGCTCCTCAGTTTACTGACACATTACGAGATCTAAGAACATTTCTTAGACATGGGCAAATAACTTTTATTATTCCTTTGCTTTTCTATTTTATGAATTCTAGCACAGAAACTCTTTTGTAGCCACCAAAACCCACTGAAACTAAGGCATAATAAACTAGCCACTCGCTTTGAACAGTCTGCTTCTAATTTACAAAAAAATACTGAGTTGAGAAGGCAGCGAGGTCCTTGGTGCGATTCAGTGTGATTCATGGTGCCTTTCTGGGGGTCAAGTCTGACGATGTAGTAAAACAAACCCAAGAGCCACATCTGGGGACCAGTTCTGCTGGTGCTGAGGTGACAGCACCACTGTACAGACACTCAGCAAGAGAAGGCAGCTGTTTTCCAGTCTGCCTGAGTATGGATTAGAGAAAATAAATTAATAAACAAAAGAAAATCCATTGAGGTATTTTAAGTGACCGATATCGCTGATGCTCAGAGATAACTGGGAGCATCCTGCTCTTACCGTGCTGCTGCTCTCAGCACCACCTAGCAGGTCACTTGTTAAATATTATCCTCGCTTTTAACGCATTTGCAATCTACTGCCTGTCCATCCGAACCCCACTGATGGGCACAGGCTGTTTCCATCTAAAAGGCCCCACAAGTTTCTTGGAAAAATATTCTCTTCCCATATACTTCAGAGCAACCAGTTCGCTACATCTGTCAGTGCTTTAATGACCACAGCGCAGCCTGCAGCCACATCCCGATTAAACATGTCAGGACGTTCCTATTTTTATTCCTTTTTATTCAGGACGCTCCTGGGTTTTGTTCCTGTATCTATTCCTATTAATCCTGGTGTGGAGGCCGAGCAGGACGGCGCTTACCCCGGGCACGGCTGCGCGAAGTCGGCGAGCGGCTGCGGATGCTCCTTGCGCTCGGTCCCCGCGGAGTCGCCCACGAGGAGGGACTGGGACAGGCCCCGCTCGTCCTGCAGCGCCGCCGACATGGAGTCCACGGAGCAGTTGCTCACGATGCTGGAGCGCGAGGAGATCTCGCTGTGACTTGAATCCGAGAAGTTGTCGGATTTGGTGGAAGGTATGAGGGCATAGCCTGAGGGAGACAGCGGCTGTTAGTATCATTTCTTAACGTAAGAAATGTTATGCTACCAGCTGTGAGGATGAAGTGCTGATGCACCTCGTCCAGCAAGGATGTTTAAAACCAAAATAACAACATTAAGCAACATTAAAACAACAACATTAAAAACCCTGCTGTTCTTAAATGGATCACTCCGCCCAAATTTTGACAGTACTGAAGTTTTTAGCATCAATCAGCACCTAGAACTGGTGCAACACCAATACCCTCAGTGGCTGTCCACCACAATGCAACCCTAACAACAAACCGACACTACCAGGATCAGCAGAGTGGGGATAAATTGCTCCAACCTTGCCAAATCCCCTGGGGTAAAAGCCCGTTATTCTGTCAATAACCTGCCTGAGCCTATCATTTTGCTCACCTTAGAGAAGCAGGGCAGGAACTGCAGTGAATGCAGCTCGGCCAAGGGCAGCGTTGGCACTTTGAGGGCACCGATGCTCTCTAGCAAACGCTCCCACAGTGCAGCCTAGTCCATCACCCCAGCGCAGTCACACACTGCTGTGTCCTCCCCACCCTCCTTTCAGGCTGGTCCTACACCCCGTTTCATCCTAGATAGCATTTTGGCCAGATAAGAGGAAAATTCCTAATTACGCTACACAAAGGATTATAATTCACATTCCCACCCCGCGAGGCCACAGAAAACAAATGGCAGCCTAGCAGGGAACTACTAAACTTGAGTGATCCCATCTGACCCGAGAGACACTAAATTGCTTTCTCAAGCTGTTCCTTTCTTGTCCTGGCAATAAACACCGACTGATGGGATGTTGCAGGGTGATTAAACCCGAGCTCTCTCTTTGCTCTTTGTACAAAATAAAGCCTCAAAAAATGGTTCTGAGCACAGAAACGATCTACTTCACCATGAAGAGCTCGTACCCCGTGTCCCTACCAGGTCCTCCTGACCAGACCGCGGCATTAAGGACACGGCAGCCTGTTGAGGACCAGGATTTTGCTGCTATTCCCTGCAGGAAAGACCCTGCACGGGGCATCAGCCGGTTGTGTCACTCCCTTGTGTCTTGGGGTGATGGATTCCAACAAAACTCTCATTCTGTCACGGGGAAATTCCTTTACAAGGTGATGCCGGGCAGAGGCAAGCTCTACCCGACCTATTAACCGTGGGTTATTCCCATCAGGCACACTGCGGGCAATAAACCTTGGATTCATTATTATTTTTTCCCTTGATTTTTTTCCCTTAAAGTTCCCATTGGGTTTCTGCATATCAAATGCATTGCATCTCAGGGAAAAATAAATGCCTGCCTTCAGTGGGAGGTGACAGACTGCTATCTCTTGCATTATGGGCATAAACACACTAAATTAGAACCCTTATTGGAAAGCCCTTTTTGTAATCCATAGCTGCTGCACTGATAGAAGAACAAGA
Organism: Crypturellus tataupa; assembly: GCA_034781795.1. NCBI lineage: Eukaryota > Metazoa > Chordata > Aves > Tinamiformes > Tinamidae > Crypturellus > Crypturellus tataupa. The sequence continues at coordinate 6,679,838 of JAWLRI010000995.1, forward strand.
GCCTGGAATTAATCAAAGCTTATTTGTCTGTCTTTGTAGGAGATATTAACACCTAATTGATGCACAGGCCTCAGATGAGCATTCTTTTCCCCTAAATTTCTGCCAGTCACTCAACTTTTCACTTTTTCTACCTACCTGTACTTTTGAGCTGGACTGTGATATGGGACCTATTTAATCTCTTTATATACCTTTGCCATGATTTAATGTTAATCTTAGCTTGGCTGAAGGGCAGAATAGATATGGCCAATACAGAGGAAAGTGCAAACAAATACAGTGAAACCCACTCATGCTGGCAATGGGCATTTGATTTGCATCACCCTGCAAATTCTTTGGATAAGCAAAAATAACACCCTTATTCAGGCATCGAAAGGATGCTTGAAGTTATGAGGTACCATCCTAAGGGTTTCCTTAGTGTTTGCAAAGCACCAAGCGACAGAAGTTTTGCTGCACCTATTCCTTGATTTTCTAATATTGACATTACAAGCATTTGCCTTGCTGCACTGTAAGGGCGATTTATTATGACCAATGAACGCAAAAATCTCCTACTCTTAAAATATGAATGGAAGCGAGGTACATTAAACAGCTTAAAACATATATTAACAAATCTGTATGCAAATGCATAGTGGTAATATAACTTCGATTATGCTGGTCTATGCGACACAAAATGGATATCAGTCTGTCTTCTAAAAATCAAATCGTCTTCCTCCTTCTTCTAGTCCTCCTCTGCAGACAGTAAAATGCCAGCAGGCTGCTGTTGCCATAGATACTTGCTGTACTCAGAGCATCACTGTCTGTGTCCTCTTGCTTGTCACTCCTCTCTGAGGCTTGCGAGTGCTCTGCTTCCCTTTTGGCTGCAAAAGCTGTTCTTTCCCTGGAGAAACTTCTTTCCCTAAGTCTTCCAAAGAGGGTTCCTTTCCTCGTCCTGCGCTCAAGCTCAAGGTCTGCCTTTTCGCTCGCCTCCTTGCTCTCTCCCTTCTCACCCACGCCAGAACTGTCTCGTGCCTTGACAATCATCTCCTGAATTTTCTTTTGCAAATAAGCCCCACCTATTCCGTAGCTGCGCTGCCCGCTGGTCTTGTTGCTGGCTTCGCTGGCAAGCGACGAGGAAGACCCGGACAGATTCAGCTGACTGCAGTTATCAGCCCTCTGGATGTTTCCAACTGCAAGAAAGTGCACACATGCAGACCTTGATAAATACCACAAGCAACAGCAAAAAATACGTGTGGATTTTAAAACTTTTTCTTCACTCATAATTGCATAAAGGTTTAGTAAAAGGTGTTCATGCCTGATTTTTTTTGCAGCTATCTGTGAAGCACCTGATTTTAGGTTAATGAGTTGTTAGCACTATGCAACAACAGGATACTGAATGCCTTAATGAAATTAGATCAGTGCTAAAAAATGCTAAAAGCAGCAAGTTGAATTAATCAAATAACCCACAAAGAAATAAAATAGTTTTCTTAGAACCAGATGAAATTAAACACAAATAACTTGTTTGCATAAATAAATAAAATACAGGAGCAGTGATTCTTCAAATCTCAGTGGACCTCATTTCAGCAATCCAAGCTTTTTCTTTATACATATGCTGTGGCTAAGTAAAATAAGCGGAAAGAGAGAAGGAAAGAGCATTCTGCTAAAGGAAAGAGCATCCTGTGAGGGCAGAGGTGGGTTCCCGTGCGCCCTGGCAAGCTGGATGTCCCTGGACGAGTGGGACAGGCAGTCAGTGGCCGCGCCGTGCCGTGCCAGCCCGGTGGCTCTGGGCCTCAGCGGGTCGCAGAGCAGCAGAGGAGGCAGAAACTCCTTACACTGTCCAACAGGGAGCACAGGGGCTGCCCACAGAGCAGAGCTAAGAGATTTCACATCAATTCCCATCCGAGCTTGGCTAACGCTGAAATGATGCAGGTTTTCAAGATGAACGTATCAAAAACCAAGGGATTCTCAGGGCATCATGACAGACAGGGACGTATACAGAGCCCTGTACACAAGAACAAGAAGTGTCAACTGGAGCTGCAGGGTTTGGGAGGATGTGTTATTTCTGCACCTATCCAAACTGCTCTGCACAACTCACAGAGTTCTCTCTTCAGCTCCAATTAAAGCAGATTTGCACATAGACATCAAAAATCCAAAGTTTTGATTATATTTTTGTGAGGGCAAGAGGTTTTTCAAAGCACCGTGCTTGACCAAAATCAATAATAAAATATATTGAAGTATTAAAACCAAAAGTGTAACCTAAACCAGTAATAGGGTTAGGAATGGAAGTAGTAAATTTCCGGAGTGATGAATTTAATGACAAACTTGGATTTGCCTTGACTAGTACGTGCTAAATATTTGCAAAATGAGTGAGCTGGACTGATGTTCAATGCGATAGAAATAATAATGACACCCAAACAGGTTTGCATCTGCAGCCAACACCTAAGTGAATCAAAAAGACCATCTAATTAGCTGGTATTTCAGCTGATACCTTTGGCAAAAAGTTGTTACCTTAAGAAACACAATTTCTGCACATCGCAGTCTTCAGATTTGTGATTCACAGTTACCTAAGTATCCGCCTAAATCTGAACTGATATGCTGGGGGTATCAACATACTTGAGACCTATCAGGAATGCTGCCAGAAGCACTTACACAATTTCCAAGACACAACTACTCTACTTCCTAGAGTACAGGTAACTTTTAAGTCTAGAGAACATAAATACATCAGAAAATGTCTATCGTCAAGCCATACGAAGTCATGATGCTTCTTGACACTGGAAGGCTGCAAAGTGTTGTTTCCCAGAGTACATTTAATTACACCAAATATTTGTGCCTCTGCACACCCCGCTTTGCAGGGCACAGACAGAAGGTCCCTTGAGGCACACGCACCTTTGCGAGGAGAGCCCTGCGGAGAAGCAGGCGGGCTGGAGTGCAGAGAAGAGGCCATGGACAGCGTGTCGTCTGTTTGCTTCTTGGTGCTTACTTCCTCGGACAAACTTAAGGACTTCTGTGGGGAGCCTGTGCCTGCGAAAACAGCAGAATCGTTTACCACACATTTGCACACATGCTGGTCCAATTTGACAATAATATTATTATAATGATATTAAATCATTATAATGAGTTGCTTGAAGTATTTCATTATTATATATTATACTTCATTTTGTCGTGAAAATATATAAGCACTGTTAATCTGCTCTGTTTGTGCAAGATCCATTTAGAATGCAGAAATGAGCAGCACAGGCTTAACGGTGCATGCCTGCTCTGTTCAAAAAGTGGATAACAGTCACTTCAGCTATGCTCGTTCAGGAAAAAGGAACCTCTGTAACTTTCCAGGTGTGGAATGGAACACGATGACTGTCACAGTAAGCGACAGGTTACAATAACGGTCTATGATACTGAAGCAAGAAAGTATTTATGGACAGCACCTTGCAGTTAACAACAGATACTAAATACCTGTTGTGCAAACACCAGGGCAAATTACTCCTGAAACACACAGAAATGTGAAACTATTTTTAAGTGAGAAGGTACATGAAGCCTTGAAGTGTGAAGCTAACTGTGACCCCTGCAAAACAGCATCCCCAACGAACCGCCCAGCTCCTCTCCCTGATTTCTGTAGCTCTCGAGGCCGAGCTGCAGGTACTCACTGAACGTGACGTGCTCCTTCGTCAGCCCCTTCTTCCGGCTGGGATATAAATTCACGGACGGAACCTGCAGGACTTGGCTCATCCTGTTTTGCTGATGCTGATGGGCTTTAGTGCTCTGCCCAATTGATCTCATTGGTACCGGAGACATCTCTGAGGATTTTGCTCCTCTTCTCTCACTTAAATTCTTTGTCACTGGAATGGAAAAATGTAAGTATCAATACAAATTACAGTAGTATTACTATCATTCTAAGCTCAATCAGATGAAGCAGATGAAACATTCAAAGAGTCTTCCATTCCTGTTATGTGGAAGAAATTACATTATTTATTTCCACCACAATTTAATTCCATACTTTGCATTCTATGAACACCTAAAGACATAACAGCATCTCTTTCAGAAATACGTAATAAAATACATAAGGGAAGAGATGCGTGTTTTGCAGCTGGCAAACCTTTCACTAGATGGCACAATAGGCTTCCAACAGGATGTTCTTGAATTTCTGCTTCACTTACAGAGAAATTAATAAACTGTTCGTAGAGTGAGGCCATCTAACTTCTTAAATTACTGTGGAAATACCTGGATTACTCAATACCTGTTGCTTGGTCTTCAAGCAAAGTTAGGACAATCTTGGTACTGAGAAAAGAACCTCCTACTTCCTGAATATGAGCAAAACAAAATCTTTTCTTCATAAAAAAGTCTACAAAGCCACGTACCAAGCTCCCTGATTCAAAGATTTAAATATTGGGTTGGAGACAAAGCTACGGAGTGCAAAAGAGCTCCCATCCCCTGAGCTCCGATCCCAGCGGAACAGAGGCTGGTGCATCCCCTGCTCTAACCATATCCATCACTTCTGCCAGTGCAGCAAAACCAGAGCTCTCAGGTCAGCAAAACTGATCAACCAGATGAGTTCCACGCTCCACACATCCAAAAACAAAGTCGTAAAAAAAAGTGTAACATTTTAACATTTAACTGTAACATTTTAACATAAAAAAGCCACCCTGGGAAATAATATGAATTCACAGTCTTAAAATTTTATCTTCAAATTGTCACTTCCTACTTGGTCTTTTACTTCATCTCGTTAATGGAGAAAAATGGTCTTTGAGAACAACAACAACAAAGAAATGCTGCATTTAGACAAGGGACGGGCAAGAAATGCTGTTTTCCTAGTAAGATTATTACTTTTTCTTTCAAAACAGTCCTAACTTTCAAGCCAGTTCCTCATTATCAAAATCACACGCAACTGCAAGTTTTTATATTCAAATAGGAATTTGCTGAACCGTGTGAGACAGAAGGCACCGCTCGTGGGATGGTGTTTAGTCAGGCAGCTTCACAGGAGCTCGATTTATGAAAACTGTCCTGCTGCAGCCCTCAATTTTGGGCTCTCAAGCCACACCAATCCCGCCTGTCAGAACTGCCCTGATTTCTCCTTCTCAATCATCTTTTATCCTAAGCTGTACTCCACCACATTTCTATATTGATTTTGTCTTTTCATTTTCTTGCTGTTCATATGGTAAACGTTACTTTTATCCTTCCTAATTCCGCACAAGGACAGAGGGGCAAGAACAGATCTAATGTACTATTGAATTTCCTTCCAGACTGATGAAAAGCCACCCAGTTGAAGAACTAAAGGTCAAAAACTCCCACAACCCTCAGTCCAAAGTTTTGTGAGCTCAGCCAAGATCAGAGGATAAATGCTGGCCTGCTAAAACTGTATTACTTAGTCTGTTGATATATGAATTGACAAACAAGCTTCTTATTACAGCAATTTTTGCTGGAGAAAGTCCTTAATTAAAGACATATTTCAAAGGAAGGACTTTCAAAAACTGTGTAGATCACGAGATCACCGTACTCACAAGTGCTATATGCAGGCTCACACTGAAGCGACAGTATCTGGATCTTCTCCTCATCCGTTTCCACGTTGAGGTTGGACAAGTACTGCTTCACCTTCCTGGCCATCTGGGCATCCTCGTAGAGTTTCTTAGCGTTGAGGAGCGAGCTGCGCCGGGCCCGTTTCTTGTGGGCGCCCCCCTGCACGTCCAGCATGTTGGAGTTCGTACTGCCCTGGCTCAGGGACCTACAACACAAAAGAGCAGAGAACCTGATTTTGAGCTCTCGGCAGCAAGGAGGAGCAAAAGCAGCATATGCTGAAGCAGATTAATACCAAAATTCTTCAGTTAGGGCTAGTACATGCTGATGCGAATGAGTTAAGAAGATGAACAGCAGTAAAACGAGATTTGTTTTAAAATATTCTGGTAAAACTGAGAGCAGCATTTGGAATCTAGGCAAGAATTGCTCATGAAAGTGCAGAACTGGCAAGAACGAGGCACAGAGCTACATAAACTGCTCCCAGCTATCTCTGCTAATGGATGTTCATCTCTATGCAAGACCCAAATTATTATTTCCACTGCAAATTGCAATTGCAGACGTGCTCCTAACACTAGGTCTGTCAGTTAAGCAGTTTGTGACCCATCACTGGTGCCGGAGCAGAACTTTTTGCAGTTCCATTGACCACAGAAGGGAGCAACCAGCATAATCCTCTTGGGATACTGAGCTTCTCCTAGCGGTCAAGCAAGAGAAAAGCCTATCTTAAATATGCAAAGTGTGTTTTATTATGCACTTAACGCCTTCCTCCCATTAACTAAAAACAGAGATTTATTACTCATGAAGCATCCCAAACACAGGTCATGGAGACAGTGCTAAGGAACATTACAGATGCTCAGATTTGAACAGCCTTGTGCCCATGATAGAACACGACTTCTGAATGCTCCTACTTTAAGCTGCCAGTTCTATGGGCAACTGAACCAAAAACAGGTCACGCAATTTGTTTAACTTGCATTAATTACTATGCAGCACAGTCATTTCTATTCTTCCTCATTTCAGTGCTCAATCAGTGACCAAAAGACTGATCTTGATATAGCTCAAATATACCCATCTCCTCCATTTCAACTGACAAGTCAATCCAGATGCACTGGTTCTAACCAATATCAATTTTTTTGATAAATGAAACTTATAAGTAAATTCTGATAGAAAATTTCAGGAAAATTATTTCAAGCTTTTTGTAAACATTCAAGGGAAACCATTTTAAAAAATTCTGCATAAAAATATTCATCAAGGTCAAGCATTAAAACTAAGGAGCGGAAAAGAGCTACCTGCCATATTTACAGTTTAAATAAAGTCAAAAAAAAAAAGAAAAAAAAACACTTAGTGCAGCAGAATTGCATAGCTTGAAAATAAAAGCTAATGTTACAGGTAGAGAGCAGCATATGGCAGTATGGACAGCTTGGCTTACCCTTATATAGGAGGGCTCTGGATAAGCACAAAGCTAATATCTAGTATATAAGGATCTGGGATATTGCACATATGGACCCTGCGGACACCCTGGGGCTGGGCTGCCTTCCAGCCCAGCCCACAGCACCCAAACAAGCCGGGTTTGGAAGCGCAGAGGTGGGCAGGCTCAGGTACACATAGGACGGTCTTGGGCAAAACCACAAATACACATTAAATATGTGTATTAAATATGCAATATGTGTATTAAATATGCAAAAACACATTAAATACAGCTTCATGTCAGCTAATCACTGTCACTGCAAAGTATCGGGGAGCAGCTGCATTAGCTCCTCTCATCACGCTCATTTGTGGTCATTTGGACCCCATGTCCCTGTGCAATTAAAATCCCAGGGAAATTGGTGAAGAGTTCAGTGTGGGTTTACACTTTTCAGACACACATTAGAAAGGAAATTATTTGTTTCCAGAAACAGTCTGTCTTCCAGTATAACTGAGCATCAGTTTATTTTATAAAGCCAAAACGTAAACAGCTTATCTAACACAGAAAAGCAACTCAAAAGTCTTACAGCTGCAGTACGAAGTTGACTGTAAACCACTTATTCCTGTTTTCCAAAAAAACATGTATTGCAGGGTTAATAAAATGCATGCTGTATTTCAGGTGCATGCACTAAAAAGGAGGATGCAGTATGTTAAGAGTTGCATAATCTTTAATTATCATAGTCGCATTCATCTCTACACTTACCCCAAACTTCTCCACCTCTTCTTCCTGTAAGCAAGAGCCATATACATTGAAGCATGTATTTGAACAGAAAAGCACAGGAAAAAATAAAACAGTTGAGAGTCAGGAAGAAAGATGTAGACAGGAAAGAACAGAAAAGAAAATTTTCTATACAGCAAAATTCTTCTCAAACAACAACACGATGCTTTAATGGAATGCAAGGGCAGGACTCACAGCACTTTGACATGGAGGAACATCTATCAGTTTTTTTTTCCCCTTCATTTTTTAAGTTCCACCTATATATTTATAAACCAAAATATTTTTTAATTTTCTCATTAATTATTTTGCATGAGTCAAATTTGACTTTTATGGAGTGAAAGTTTAACTTCTTTGTACTGCAAAAATGTAATTAAATTAATTTATTCTGTGCATTAGGTCACAGTACAAGTCTGAGATTATCAGCAGTATTCGAGTTTACGATTTTTTTTCCTCTTGATTGCTTGCTGGAAAACAAGCCGTTTGCTAAAAATAACTGAAAAACTAGATGCCCTATATTAATTGGTAATGAACTTGTTAGCAAGTCTCATGTTGCCACTAAAATGTCTTTTCTTGTTCATTTTTAGTCTTCTTCAAAAAGATCTTATTGGTAGCTTGTCGCACACAAACTGATAGATCAAACACCAGAGGCAATGAAAATGAATATAAATGATGTGGAAACACAGAATGATTTTCTTTTAATCTTTGGCACCAGTGCTAATATTAGCTAAGTATTTTACGTCAGCACGTAGACTTCAGGCTGATGTGGTCATTAAAACGTGTTCTGTAATTCTGACAGACCTACTCAAGGTAAGCTATTTATTTGGTATTCAACCCCTTTAATGATGGGAGCTCATTGGGTCTATGACAGTAAAGGGTATCAGGGAAATGTATTTACAGAAAGATTTCATCTGGTAATGCCACCATTTCTGAAAAGCAATTAGGGCTTAACTAACTGAATAGAATTATCAAATAATTAGCTTTATCGTTTTATATTAAACAGGGAATTTGCTAGGTCAAATACAACAGTATCTCCACTTCGAGGGCTGTAAACAGTGTTTAAAGAAGGAGAAGGGCTCTGTGGTTTCCCACTCCGCAGTGCTGCAGGACAGGACAGTGGCTGCAGCCTCCAACACGGATCTGGTGCAGGGATCCAGGGGCTCCCAGCCCCAGCCCTCCAGGCCATTGCACTTAGAATGAAGATAAAGATATAAAAACATTTCTATGACTCATTTGTACTACCTGAGATCATAGAATCATCTGCAAACTTGCTGAGGGAGCACTCTGTGCCTTCATCGAGATTGCTTTAAAAGCAACATTTCCGATTGGTACACGGGTGGTTTAAGGATCCTTATGGATGCTTTTCCTCCAGCCCTTACATCTCTCCTGAAACCCTGACACTAATGCAAAAATATGAAGCGCTCAAGCTAAAGCCTATTTTTCTCTGCTTTCTAAACCAGCAAATTGGCTTAGCAGTCATTAAAAGCGACTCTTAGAAGCACTGATGGTATTTCTGCAATTCGATAAAGACTTCTGCTGTGATGGCGAGCGTTAATGGGAAGTTACACGATGAAATACGAACACGTTTACGCACACACAACCCCGGGTCCCTACCCACGCCAGGGCCGGGGCCTTTGGCCTTCGCGCACCTTTGCCTGAACATCACGGCCGGGTCCATGTTGGCCGAGGTCATCCTGACCACCTGGCGGATCTCCTTGGCGATCATCCGGAGCTTCTCGAAATTCACCAGCCCGTCCACCTTGGAATCATTCCCTGGGGAATTTAAACATGCACCAAAGAGAAATAAGAAATATTATTTTTTTTTATTAACGCAATGCAATTATTTTTTTATTAATGCAATGTTACTAACCCCCTACAGTAGCTTCCCTGCTGCTGCACTGACACCCCCAAGACTGTTTTAATCAAAACAGGAGTAAATGAGCAAATGGCATCGTGATAAAATACAGGCGCCAGCCAGGCCCACTCAGCCCTCCAGCTCTACCCTTGCTAATCTAGCAAGGGGGAGGAATAAGTGAACTCTGCCCAAATTCACTGTCACGGATGTTAGTGATAAATATAGAACTGGTATCAATAGCAGTCATATTCTGAAGTTAGTTCAAAGGTTTGAAATACCATATCCAAGAACTTGGAATATTTTTAAAACCATAATCGTAACCAATTTTGAGCAGAACTTTGTGTAAAAGAAAAAAATGGAAGCGTTTTTTAAAAAAAAGAAAATGCTGAAGGCAGGAGTAGGAGGTGTTACATCATTGTAGCTCTCTGAAAGCCACAACATAGAACTAAGCTTAGAAACACTGTGGCTTCAAGGTTTTGCAATAGAAATATGTTTGGAGCAGTCTAATTTCTAGTTTGTGCACTCACCATTTCTACCACCCATATCTTTGATGAAGATTAAACACTGCTTGTAAATTATTTAAAATAGGCACTTTTTTATTTTTGCCTAGGATCAGTCTCTTCTATTATGCATTCAGGATTATATTTCTTTCTACTCCTACAAAGGACACAGCAAAAGCACCACACTGGTGGCAGCTCCCTTAGTCATTTGCTGGATCACAGAGTGCTAAAGCGAGGCCTTAAATAGACTCAGCGCTTGGTTTATCATTTCTCTGTGCTTGACATTACCTTCGTGCAGAAATGTAATATCCTTCTTGACAACAGGGAAGAGGGGAATAATTGGAGGCTGCATGCTCTGACTGCTGAGGATGTTGCGGTATTTTGCCATGTTTCTGGATGGATCAAAAAGATCCTGGAGGTCTCGGAGGTGTTTTTCGTACTTGCTTGGTAGCTTTTCCCACGTACCTCTGAGACGTGCGACTGGTGCTAGATTTAACCCGCTGCAAAACAGATGTATTTCATTAGTGGCTGTTAAAGGGATCCCTGCGTTTCATAAAGTGGGCAGAGTTTTGTAGCGTTTTTATAGATTAAAAATAGTTTTCACAAGGTTAACTGCAAAGCTAGGAGAATGCCGGGCTGCAAGGAAGCTCATCACGATGCACCACTCTGTTCACTCTCATGAGCAAGCAAAAATGAGAAGCCTGGAGAGCACGACTATTTCCTAACCAAAATGCACTGATTTTAAGCTAGCCTGCCCATGCGATCTGCCTGCAACACAGTAGTGATGCCCACCTAACTTACGTCCCATTTCATTCCCATAAAAATCTATACCAAAGTAAGGAGAAAAAACAGTGAAAAATTAATGAGCTAATTACCTAATTAGTGTAGCAAGTGAGAACAGTAAACAGAGCTCATCACAAACAGAAGTGAAAAGACTTAAGAATAACACATTTAGAGTATTTGTAAACAAGTACCAGTAGATGGAAAATTAAAATAATAAATATGTTAAATCTCATTATTGTATCATCAGTCTCATTTAGGTGCTAAAAATGTAAAAATATACCCAGATTTAGCTGGATATAAATTAGAAATTTAATTGAATATATGCATAATTGAATATATTTCACCAAGTCAGCTCAGTGAGGCTTGCAAGGATTATAAAGTTTTTGTAGCTGCAAAGTGCATTCTATCCTGCAGCATGCACGAACAAGTTGCAAGGTCAAATCTACTTCCCGAAAACCCCAGGGGATTCCCAATGGGTAACACCCTCGGTTTGAGTCTACATACCTGCTTATAATTGCATTTTTTACAGTTAGGAAAAACTGGCTTTGATTAAGCATCTCTGGGAAGACAAATGAGCTATTTCGTACAAAGGGCCGAAAAGCAAAACTATTGGAAAATACTTTACCTTATAACCGCAAACATGGAATTGAAATTCTTGCATTCTCGACAGTGGAGGGCAATTTTAATGAAATGCTTAATAATCTTCATTCTTTTGAGTTGGTTGGGCTCTGCTAAAATTTCCATGGCAACCCAGAACGTCTCCTGATTTATGACATCCTCAAACTGTTTGAGGCGAGCGTTCCCCGTTTTGGAGTCCAGCTTATAAAGGTCATCAATGTACTCCGTAGGCTCAATATTCCGAAATAACTCGAAGTCTCTCATGGAAAGCTGCGTGGCCACCTCAATGGTGCTCAGCTGCAGCAGGGAAATCTGGCTTTCCCTCAGCAACTCCTGAGCATCCTCATCCGAGCACAGCGTCTCCGTCTCCATGTTGTTTTTCAGGTAGTACCTGTCGATTAATTGAATCACAACGAGACATTAGGGACAGTATTTTGAGGGAGGACCCAGACATTGAATGACACCAATGAACTTGGTTGCTCTTGGCACCATCGAGGTGCATAGACAAGAGCACTTTTGGGTGACAATTCGGAGCAAGAGGCAAGAACAGACAGCATAACCCCGTACTTCAGCATCAAATGCCATCATTATGTACGTGAAAAACAGTTTTCCATCATTTCAAAGCCATTTTGATCATTTCTACCTCTTCGTTAATACTATTTTCTATAGAGTGCTCTAATACACAGTAGCTTTCACCTTCAGAAAAAAGGTCAGTCACTTCTCCATTCGTAAATTCAGCAGTGCAATACCATTTTAAGCATGCATTAGCTCTGAGAAATGTTTGAAATCTGTCGTTAATGTATTTCTCCATTTCTCATATAAATTTAGCATGGCATGTTAATATATACATGAAATACACAATATTCAGGAAATGAAAAGGTATCTGGAAAATTCATTTTCATGCTCTAAAGCAGATCACTTAAATACAGCAAAGTCTATTCCTCACAAATTCTCTTTGTTGCCTAGAAAAGAGAACTAAAGAATTCTTTTACTTAAGAAACCCTCCAGTATGGATCAGATCATCAGATGAAATGAAAGCACTTAAATTTTCAGAAAACATTTGTAGCAGCTCACACGAAAAAAGAATTTATCTCAGGTTAGTATCAGTTCATTGCCATATTGTATCATAGAGAAAGAAATTACTTGTATCTTTTAATCACAAAGTACATATGGAAACTGTCAGGAAAAAAATATACATTTCCAAGAGCAAGCTACTACATACATTATCCTGATCTGCTAAATTTCGTTGTCATCAAGTGAGCTTGGGATAGGTTTGGAGAAGTTTATTTTAGAGTGGAAGGGAAACATAAGACAGGAAAGAAAAGAGGAGAGTGAGAAATAAATCACTGGATTTATTTGCCTATTCTTCTAGTTGTCCTTGCTCCCTCGCCGGAGCTGTGTGTAACCTCGGAATTCCCAGCAAATGCATCCTTCAGGAAACTCCCATTTGTGCATGCAGGGAGGAAAGCAGCTATTTATGAGGCTCCCACGCACTGCAAGAGTCGCTGTGCTCTGGGAAGGCTCCCTTGCCAATTTGTGGCTCAATAAATGGAGGTTTTCACAATTATGGGAATTCAGGAGAGGAGAGGTGTTACTCCAGCCCCTTTAGCCAGAGGTATATCCAAGCATTCTGCTCCTATCTGGACTTAGAAGGAATTGCTCCCCCAATGCTTCTTTCCAAGGTTTCAATCCTAAAAGGCCAAGCCAAATGCAAAACGCGATTAAAACCAGGGTGCATTTACCGCCCGTTGAGCTGAATCCTGTCGGCGAGTTTGGAGAACTGGTCGGGAAGGCGCCGCTGCTTGATGACACCCTCGGGGCTCACGGAGACCTCGCAGAGCGAGTAGGTGTCCGGGGCGCCGGTGAGGTTGAACTCGTGCACCGCGTGACTCACCACCTCCTTGGCCGTCGTGTCCTTGCTGATGATGATGTAGCAGCTCTGCTGATCCGCTTTGAAAACTCGGATTACTTGATCCGGAATATCTAGAACAACAGAAGAATGGCTTTAAAGCACAAAGTTATTTTTCCCTGAAAACACGCAAGGTCATTCACTGCGTTGCTTGACAGCCAGGAAACAAAAAACAGCAAGCAAGACAAAAAAACATGCTGGACTTGATAAACACCTATAAATATTCATTAAAGCATCCAGTTTTTTTCCCTCAGCTGCAAATGAAACAGGAATTCTTTACTTCTCTCTGCATTTCCACAACAGAGTTAACCTGGGTACTACACCATGGCCACGATGAAGGTTCAAGACATCCGTACTACAGGCATGTCACTAGGATATTATTATTTTGCACATTTATACTTTATTATTTTACACATTTTTGATGCATCTCGGAATTTTTGGAAGCACGGCTGCCTTCTGGCAGTGAGATCCAGAGGGATCCGGAGTGCCTGTTCACTCCTCCATGTCCCCACGTGGTGGCACAGGCCAGCGCGGGGCACAGAGGAGTGTGACCTGCACCAAGTCACCTGCCACCCCTGTCACTCGCGTCCCTAACCCAAAGGGCTGAGCTGCTGCCAGCACACAGCATCCTCATTTATAACACATTTTATGGCTAAAAATACGGTTTTACTCAGAAAACAGCTTTATCTGAGGCAGATTAGAGCAGATAATATATTCTCATGCATCAAACATGTTTACTTTACAGCTTGATGCTTGCGATAATTCACTTTGTTCCTATTATATAACGCTCGACTTTCAAAGCGACGGTGACTGGAAGACAAACAAGGTCAAAAGCACCTTGTTAATTAAAATTCAAGGGAAGGCAGGGGGTTTTGTTGGCTTGTTTATGTCCCATTCCCAATGCCTGAAGACCAAGCCTAGACTCCACCTGTAACGGCCCCTTTTGAGAGCCTAAAGCTCCTCAAAATGCTGTCTCTGGGGCCAACGTGTCCTAAATTCTGCATCAGTCGCCTGCTTCCATCTCCAAGGCCTTAGGTGGGATAAGAGCCCTGCATTCCTCCTGCTCCTACTAGACTGAGTTGCAATAACGGAGATGAGAAGTGTCACATCGATCCATGGAGGAATGGAGCTCCCATGCCAGGGTGCCAGGGAGCCTTGGGGACAGGAACAGGCAGGTCCCCATCTCACCTAGGTGGAGCCAGCCCTGCAGCTAGACCATCTCCCTGCTCCTCTGCACATCAAGGTGCCTGTACTGGCCAAAATACTGTAGTGCGCAATTGAAATGTATTTGAAATGTTGCTTTGCAATCCAGATTTACTGCAACTGACAAGTGACAGATGACAAAAATCGTTCCCAGGACATGCCTGCATTTATGGTCTTTTTCTTTTAAGCACGTAAACATTAATAAAAATTACTTCCCTCGCCATGATTTGCTGTGTGGCTACAAAACAAAGGTGCACATTTCAAGGCAGCATGCATAGAATTTGAGTTATGCACCGTCCTACAGAAGAACAAACTAAACCTCAAACTCTTACCATCAAAACCAGCAGTTTCTCTAAGAGGGATACAAGCAACTTCCCTCCCTTACAGCAAGGTCACTGGGTAGCAAAGTAACTTTATGAAGAATATTCAGTGTGTCAATGGCAGAAGTGGGAATCAAATGCAGGGCACTGCCATGAGATCAGAGCAGGCACCAAGCAAGCCCACGGATGTGTTTTAAGTGAATATTTACAGGGCCCTCGCTTTGGAATGTCCTAACAGTAACGACCGTGCCAATAAAACGCATGAAAATGTGTTAGGTTTAACAGGCAAGCCATGCAATATTAAGGTCTCCAGGATGCCACACATCAAGATACTTACAGTAAAACCCAACAGCTGCAGGCAGGAAAAAAAGAGAAAAAAATGGTGTCAACACTAAATCCAGCTTTAGATATTTATAAAACTTATCAAGAGTATGCAACACACTGCCACGCCGAAGAGATTCTGATGTGCCAAGTATGCCAAAAAGATGAGTGAACTTAACAGAGTAGAGGTAAGAAGGACTAATTATTCACAGCTCATAATTATGCAGCAAACTGCAGAAATATTCAGGGAAGATTCTTAGAGACCATGTGTGTAGCTCTCATGCCGACAACAAGAAAGCATATTTGCAGCAAAAAAAAGGAATTCATTTGTCATGAATATTGATGAATAAAACAGGATATACTTGCGCGCATCCTTTTTCGGGGAAAATATGCAAGTTTACATAAGGATAAGTCTTAGCCACAAGGCAGTTTACAGAATATATAATTATGCACAGAACTTGGAACAGAGAAACATGATTCTGACTTGACATGTTTACAGGCAGCTGCATATAACAAATACCTCCTGCAGCCACTCCATTAATGTTAGTCCTACAGTAGCAGCAATGGAAAAACAAGACTATAAATCTAAAACCAGTTATTTTTTACAGAAAAATAACTGAAGAAACCTCATGTTTGTAATACAGGAGGCATTAACATTGTTACCGTGGTAGCAATAGTGGTCCTATGATACCCACAATGCTGCTTGAGATAGATATTCAAAGATGATGGGTGGACAAGTCAAGTCAGCAGGAGAACCAGTTTGGGGAAGGGGTGATACAGGGAGAAAGGTGCAGACACGGGAAACCCACTTCCACTGCAGCTCTGGTAAAGCCCAGGGATTAAAAGGCACCTTAGGTGTGAAGTTACTTTTCTTTGTGAGATTACAAAAAAGAGGCCAAAACAGCAGGTGAAAGTTTGGGCAGTTTATGCATTTGGTGAGTCTCCAAGCCTAGAGCTTTTAAGGTCATGAGATAAATACGTAACTTGCATTCAGCACGTTTGCAGCTGGTAAAAAATGCAATTCCCCTCCTGAAAGCAGCTGCCTTATAATTACAGTCATCACATAAATCAAGGCCATGCAGCTGTTTTACCTGAAGGGTTAGAGAAATCCAGGATGCTCGTTGTGGGCTGCAGCAGGTCCGGGCTGCTGGAGGAGAGCGTGCCAGGAATGGGCATGATGGCCAGGCTGTGGCGGCACTGCCGCGTGCCCACGATGCTGTCGTCCTGCGACTGGCTCACGCTGCCGTCGCTGCAAAACAACCCGGGTTCTATTATGAGCATCAGGAGCCTTATGAGCACCTCGGGACGGATGAAATGGGGAAATATTGTGTATTTTTGGGTGCAATTTGGGTGTAATTACACATTGTACGCAGGCTTTAAGAGCATGGAGAGAGAAAAGCAGATTTGAAAGTGTTCACTGGGAGGAGAAACGTATTTTGGTGTGAAGATACTAAGCAGTAATATAGCAGTTTAAAGGGAAAAGAACTGTTTTAGCAGGAGGGCCTGACATACCTGAACAGTTTTGGAGGCAGGATGCTGAACCGTGTCTTATCTAAAATTTTCCTGATTCTGTTTCTCCCACCAGACACTGTGTTAGCTTTGATTTTCTTGTTTGCTTTTTCCCGTGGAAACATCTGCTCCACGTCTCCAGGCATATCTGGGATGGAGTAACGGTTGTTTTTCTTTTCTGCAATTTTGGGAATATGTGGGATCCCGTTCTTTTCTTGTCCTATCCTGCAAAGCAGCTCTTTGAACACTGTAAGAGAAGATGAACATAGTCATTTCCCTCCACTCTGTCAAAACTTACACTGCACTTTCCTCTTCCCAACTCTGTTTCCCTCATTCCTCCAGGAAAAAAAAAGCTAGAAAGATGCAAACTAGGCAGCACATTATGTCTTAATTTAGATTTTATGGGATCTTTTCCCATGCAAGGGTTGTGCCATTAGATTCAATGGTAGAAACTCTACATGTTAAAGGAAAGCAAACATTCTACATAGTTGGGCTCTTCCAGCCACTTTTAAAATTAATAAATTTTACAGCAAATTTTGTAGAGTCATGCTACCATTCACTCAGTGTAGTCAGTATCAATTCAAATCAATCAGCTCAAAGTATTTATTAAAAGTCATATTTATGTTATTTGAGTTTCTTTCTAGACTAAGATCCTTCTCAGCACAAATTCAGCTATAAGAATGGGGATTGTTCACTGCCAACATCGGGTACTTAGCAGTCAGTTAAAAAGCCATAATAGTAAATACTGCTGTGGAAAAAAACTAAGAGTGAATTCATTACGAAATCTCTGAGAAATTGTCTTGAAATTATAACAGTGAGCAGGAAGAGAGCTCCCTGCACTCATAAACTTACATTGCTTATATTTATTAAGCAAAATGTGCAAACTATCACTGCCTCAGATAGCTTTGACTCGTGTTACTCTGTATTAGTCTAGATCACAGATTACCACTGTTTCAAATTTATTTGAAATTAGGATGTTAGTTTGTCATAGTAAAACAACTGCTGAGATCTTGAAACATCTTGTCTTTGCCTAGCAACAAGCAGAAAATTGTAATTAAACAAAGAAAAATCAACAGTGAACAAGGGCAGGTAACTGGAAGAGAATAAAAATGCGAGACCATCAGAAGGTCTCAGATATAAGTAGAAAGAAAGAATCTATCCTGCAGACACAGCCCTGTTCTTTCTGTAGCTATGGTTATTTTCTTGCCTGAACAGGATTATGGATAAAGAGCAGATGGTTTGACTGAGATTTTAAAGAGGTATTTATGTGTTTATATTCACATTGACAATTAAGAGCCAACATTTATATATCATACCACTTTTTATACCCCGCTTTCTATTTTAGATCTAAAGGCAATTTATCCTGTCATTCTCACAGCCATTATAAGAAGTTTTACGCAAGGCAGCTTTCACATTTCTGCAGTTTCTTGGCACGCGGTTTTGGCCCCCGTCCCTTGGCTCCGTTTCAGCCGTCTCACATGAAGGGGCAGCGAAGGCGCTCGCACATTCCCGGGGGGAATTCTCGGGGAGCAGCGCGCTGGGCACGCTGGCGTCGGGCCACCAACGCGCAGGCCCTGGCACGCACGGATCTAGCCCAGCACACGGAGGTGCAACTAGGGAATTCCGTGCAATTTGCACTCCTAGAATAAGTTAAGGGAAGACCGTATCCCTAGGGCAGCTCTATGGTTAGAAAGATTGGATTCTTCCTTTAAACTTCACAAATACAAAGTTATACATACACACACATATATACACACACACACATAATATGAAGTCCACTCACCAAATATGTTTGTTTTTACAGTAATGGAGAGATGTGTATTGTTCCTTAAGATTTCCAGAGCTTTCGCAAAAGTAATGTTCTCAAAATTCTGCCCATTTACTTCCATTATCTTTCAGAAGAAATAAAAACGGAACTATTAGGAGGATGACTATTTATGATAGATTTACAAATGCTAATGTGATAGTACAGGTAGAAGGAAGAACATTTCCAGAAATTATATCATCTTGACCTGCAGCATGAAAGCAGTCCTTGCAAAATGAATGTTTTGATCACTTCTACGAAATTCTAACCTGGAAATAAGAACTGCATTTCTATCTGTCAATTTTTTTAGCCAAATTTATCTCACATGATAGTTTGACATTCCTGCAATTAGGAATTGCACTTTAGTCAAAACTGGATTGCACCAGGAGTTGTAGAACCAATACTAGAATCACAGGCCAGACTTTCAGCTGGTGTCACTGTCACCGCCCCATTGAGAGCAACGTTGAGGTGAGAATCAGGGCCTCTACTGAGCAAATACACACAACAGCTTCATGGCTTCAGCTTGAAAAAGCTTCCTAAGTTAACCAAAGCTTGTCTTCTTTTCCCATTCTATTCTTTGAACTATTGCAGTATTTTGAATATTTGTGAATATTTAAATATTCAGTAGAATGGTTATCCCTTACATAAATTTAAAGCTGAAATATAGTATTCAAAGTAAAATATCAGTCAGAGGTTTACTGCTAAGTAAACAGTCTAATATTTTTGTTGGAAATATTGCAGCTGGTGAGCCAAAATTTTTTATTAAAATAAAAGCTCAATACTTTAATTTCTGTTTTTCTTTTTACCTGATCACCACGCTTAAGTCCAGCTTCTGCTGCTTTACTGCCCATTTCCACAGTCTCTACAAAAATACCAAAACCTTTATCGCTTCCTCCAAGGAGGCTGAAGAAGAGTGGCGAGTCCCTGGAAGGTTTCTGCAGGGTAATTTGTCTCCATTTTGCCTTGGCAGCACAAGCAATATTCAGCAGTCTGAGATGTCCTTTCATTTTCTGGAACCCAGAAGACACACAAAATGAATGTAATGTTCCCTTACGAGAAACGGGAAAAGAGGCGAGAGGAAGAAAGAGTGACGGAAAAAGAACTTATGAGCCCAACTATCCAAATCTTGCTAAATAAACCTCGTCCCCTTCTGCATTTATATCAAGACAGGCAAACGAGTGCCCATGTGCCACTTTCCATGTGCTTTGTATCCAAATGGGTATTTAAGAACATGTATAACCATATAAAAAAATCACCTGTAAATGGTTATTTTATAGACTACAAACTTTTAGGCACTTGTAACACAAGAGTTACAAATAAAAACGCCCAGCAGCACCAAGCTGGTCAGTCTTTTGGGGTCTCACCGTATTTTCTAAGTTTTTCTCAAATTCTTCCAGAAATCGTGTCATAGCAGGATCGCCTTCAAAGTCATTGAAATGGTTGTTCACCCACAGCAAGACCACTCTGGTAACCTGTGAAGAAAGATTTATGTAAAGATATCTGTGTTTTTTCTTCTTTATGGTTTAATCTGAAGTAAATAAAAGAATAAGACAAAATGCTGTTTGCCATAGAAGAATCTGCTCAATGAGCAATAACCACCATTCTGTTCTTTTTCTGGATTAAGGCTCCAGCCTTTCAAATTCATCAGAGTCATTTATACTTGAAATAGTCTTTTTGTCTTCCACTATAATTGGAGTTTAATGAATTATAAAAACACAATAGTAAGAACAAGAAATTGGTCACGTCACCTGGTACCTCCAGGTGCTCCAATCTATCCCCAGTTATCTTTCCCTTCACGTCACTTATTAAATGCATCTTTTTAAAGTGTCTCAGGGGTAATAAGGGATACAGACTTACGGAAACTTCTAGGAAATATATTGTGATAATAAAAAATTATCTTGTAAGCCAGTTAAATTTTCTGGCTGCCTTCGTATGTGCTCCAGAATTACTTTACCATTCATAATAAAGGCAGGCTGCCAGCTCCTCTATCCATCCATGTTATACAAAAATGCTTATCTATAGCAGTTTCTCTCTTCTAAAAATAACTTCCAGTTTTATTTGCCAAGACAGGTTTTTTTTTCCTTCCCTTTCTTGCTTGCATACAAAGTGCCGAACTTCAGCTTGTTAAAAATATTATCCAATATATCACTAATTACCTGGGTGGAAATCAAGATGTCCCATAGCTAAGGTGCTAAAAAACAGTGCTAAACAGCCAATTTTATGCAAAGGAAGAAAATGCCTCCAAAGCACTTTAGTTTTTAGATTTCCCTACTGGTAAATTATTCATTTAAATCATTTAGAATTTAAGCAGAAATGTTTTACGCGGAACCACACCATCTATTTCTAGCTTAAGAATATGAGAAATCAGAATAGTAGAAGGAAGCAGTAGATGCTTAAATAGGAGAATATTCTTAAATATGAATAAGAGAAGCAGTAACTATGAGACCCCAGACAATTTTCAGTGCATTAATCGTTATGACAGTCCATTGGGTTTCCTTCAGCTCAAAGCTGGAACGTATAAAACTGCTGGCTAACAGTTTTACTGCCATATTTCTTAACAGTTTTTATGTGGGAGAGGTTCCAAACCATGAGAACTTGCACAGAGCTCAACCTGGCCCTGCTTACAGGAGATTTTTCTATCAATTGCACCTGCCTGGAACAGAGTGCAATTCAAACGCAGTTTGCAAAAAGAAGCTCAAATAAATTGTGCTCAGTGCACTAGAAAGCCCTAGCGAAGAAAATTATGCAAGACAAACACCATGCTGCTGCGAGAACAAAGCTGAAATGCCCAAGAAGTCACACTTAATTCCTCTGAATTTCTGGCAAAAAATGGAGTTCAGAGACTGGCATTTGCATTTTAAAATTAAATACAGAAACGTTTTGGAGAGGAGGTGCAGTGACATAATTTTGAACAAAACGATATATATATGTACAGCAACATGGAGGAATATTTCTTTATGCTACAGAAAAATACTGTGCTTTAAAATAAATTAACATAGTTGCATATAATTTTAGTTTATATTTATATATATATATTATATATGTACACACACACACACAAAGGCACAGACAGAAACAGATAAACAGACCGACAGACCTTGTCACCACAAACTACTAATCTCTCAGTTGGAAACAAACCTTATCCCTGAGGCTGTCCACTTTGAACCACTCCAGGAGCTTATTGCCAACTTCTAAGGGGCTCGTCAGAAAAGTTCTGTACGTTAAAAGGAAATCCTCTATGTAGGTGGGATCCACAATAGAATGTTCTTCTATTAAATGCATGATGAGCCGCTCAGGTGTTGCCTTGAAAAGTTAAATGCAAGTAGTGATTGACATTTCCTACTGCAGATTTGCTCACATATAAGCACTAACCCATGAACAGTATATTTTCTTTTCAAGTTTCAGTTATGGTAAATGCAGAAAGGAAAAACACGAAGATTTTTAAGCTACACTTTCATATTTCTTCCACCCCATATGTTGTACATGGGTAATATCTGGCTAGAAAAATTAGTAACGTTTCATAATTTTAAATAACTTCCTTTTCAGATTCAGGAGGTACGCGAGGTGCTCCCTAAATAAAACCTAAATACACGTGCTGAACAGATCCTGCTCTATTAAAGGGACGATAAAACTTTATATAATAATATAAATTCCTTCCGATCAAATCTATTTGTGTTCCAGATTCAACCCAAATTTTTATTTATTTTTTATTAATAAATAAAGGCTTAATAGCTGAATGGAAAATTAAGCAAAGAAAATCACCTTGATAACTATGTGTCCTTTCCTGGTGCCGCTGCGATCCAGCTCCCTGTGTTCCTTCACCATAACAATTTCTCCTTCCTCCTCCACTTTATGAGTGTTTTTTTCCACGTGGTTCAGAATCCGCCAGTAGTCTTGCTGGGCTATACACACAAACTGCCCCCCAGCATCATTAATAAACACCCAAAACATCAATATATCCCCCATGTCCTCGCTGGGGTGATTCCACACCATCCCAGTCGCAGTTGAGAGCAACCCCTTTGACCAAAGCAAATGTTATGAACAGCAGACAAATTGGGTTGATCACCATTTTCTTTCACTATATGGGCTATGCATATGGAAAACCAGGTCTGTAAATACAAAATCTCCATTTCCACTGTTTAACTACTCTTCCTGCACATCATGTGTGCTCACAGAGCAGCACGAGGGGTGACTATGAGCTTGTGCTTCAGCACAGAGAAGTCCCTCCTTCTCAGGAACAGGAGTCTGATATAAATCACAGCTACTAGAACAGCATGCAACTAATTCAGCACTAATTCAATGTCAGCAGAGCCTCTTGCCCACCAAACACCAACTTCTTTTTTCTGTCCCTACAATAAAGATCATGCCTTAATATGAGAGTATCCTGATTTCTTTTTTTAGAGGCTAAATATGAGACAGTTGTATAAAACTAGTAATAAAACTGTATAAAAATTACCTGGCAATCATCAACTTTGGTTCTAACCACGCCATTCATGTACTGCTTGTCCAGAGAGGGAGTGATCCCAAAGCTATTGCCCATACAGAGGCTCTCGCTCTTCCCATCAGGATAGCTGATTTCCACGGTGCCATTTAAAATAACATACCAAGAATCGAGCTGGAGGGAAGAGAAATAAAGCATGAGGTTCATCCAACAAATTTTACCCACTCTCCACATTTCAATGCCCTTCTCTGAGAGGCTCATCCTCACGGCCTCAGGTTTGTTGGCATCACAGTATATAAATATTTTGCAGTATCTACTTCATTAAAGGCTGCAGAGCAAGGAAAGCAATAGAGATGACTACAACAAGAACAAATTCAGCTTCCCAGTACTAATTTGTAGGGAGTAATGCTGGTAAATAGATTGTTTTTGAAACAGTTGGATTAATCACTACAAAATATTTATACTGTTTAGTGAGAATGAAGCTAGAAAGACATTAAAACAGGACAAGTGAATAATCAACATTAAAAGAAAGATTCAAATCTTACAATCAAAATGGAAGTTGTAGAACAGATATTCACACAAACTGATCCTCAATCCCAATCATACCCCTCCTGAACAAGTCTCAATTAGAAGATTAAAGTGAAAGAGTTAAAATGATGCCCCTGCCCTGTTCTTACACCCTTCCCCAGAGCATCCATCCTCGGAGACGAGAGGCTGGGATACACATTTCTCTTGCCATGGCCTTTTTGGTCTTTCTATGTTTTGTTGGTGCTCGTTTTGGTTTGTTTTATCCAAGGACAGAGAGGTATCTTGCAACAACCATTCAGGGCAGCTACTACAGGAGTCGCAACAACTGCAGCATAAACTACGGAGTGCTGTTTTATGCCTATACTTAATCATACTGAAATCTTGAAGGAAGTTAAGAGGATCGGCAGAATCTTTCAAACAAATGGGACACAATCTGTGGATTCTGGATATGGATCAGGGTAAGAAAAGAAGATTTCTCAGATTTCTCCGATTTTTCAGGTGTGGGAGAGGTGCAGAGATGGGAATCAGCTTTTTCAGAGTCCCCCTGCTGCCTGTGCTACCCAAATTGCACCACATTCAGTACTTACTTCTTGCCCATCTTCCAGGATGATGGCTCCTGCTTGCTCTACCACCTCAAATATCATCACAGAGCAAAGCTCTCTTCTCACAGACATAGTCATGTTTGCAAAGGCAGGGAGCTGGTGCATAAATTCCAATAATTGCTCTGTTGGACAAAAGAAACACGGATATGAAGCCTGCAAGGCCCAGGGCCTCCTCCCGCCCTTACCTTGACAATTTGATTAAACATACACTCAATTTAAGGTACCTCAACAGGTATATTAAACCATAGCTACGTTCACTGAAGGAATTGCTCAGCTGCTATTACTACCTGTGGCTACATAAGCCCAGGAGGCACCTTATCCTGAGCTGGCAGTGCAGCTCCGCCGTCCTGATCATGCTGGCATTGACTATTACGGCAGCAATTTAGCTAACTGTAAAAGCACTTCGACTTCAAACATTTGGAAGAATTAAAAATATCCTTACTATATGGTTAATTATAAGCTTGTTAATAGCATGAAGTGATTTTCCAACGTTTAGAGAAGTAATCAGAGGGAAAAAGCACAGCGTGGCCAAATTTACCGCTAAGCTAATACCACTTTCTGGTTGGACTTTGCATCAATTTTTTCCCATATTAAATCTTTTGCAGTTTAAAATTAAGCATGCCTGAACTGCACTATTAGTATGTTCCCTTTGATACTGCGTAACAAATTCAACAGTTCCCGGCAGTCAAAATTACCTTGGTACTAATTCCATCCTTTTCCCAAGGGATAGGATCACTGCAATACCTCACATCTTAAGGTATCTCAATATTGCAAATGCTGTTTATTTAAAAATTACTTCATTTCTCCATAAAAAACTTCTCTCAGAAGAAAATCATTCAATTAACAATATCATTAGAGCAAAATGTTCTGTAGAAGCAATCAATTATACATTTAACACTATGAATTAAACAAATTTAGATAAACTTCTCTTCCTGGTGCTACCATACACAGTTTCATATGGAGATTTTTTTCCTCACCGATATCATCATCTGTTTTATCCGCAGGCTCCTTCTCAAGGCACTCTCGCACAACATCCCGCCCGAGAAGGGGGTCTGAGGTTCTGTCAATATCTTCATCTTCTTCTTCTTCTTCATCTTCAGAGTCTACAGGTGCTTCTGGGAGACCTGTCAAATCAACATCTCCCATCTCACTTTCTGTAGCCTATGGAGAAGACATCCAGCAGACAGAGAGTTCAATGCCTCCACTTTCACGATTTACAGACTTATCTTAGGTATTTACATTAAATTCTACAGTTAAAGGAAGGCTAACATAAATACAAACCATTGGCATAAAATAACACCATGCTACATGAATTATAACCATCACTTCTGAAAACAGAATTAACATATTGGACCATTTGTTCTCTATTTATTTTTATATCTAATTCTCTTTTCCCTCCGGCTCCACTGAACTAGAAGCTTCATAATCCCATTAATATTAACAGTGTGACAAGGAGGAAAAGTAACCAGACTGAATAACTAAAATTAAAGGGCCTTGATCTTGCCTTCAAATTCAGTAGTTATATGCTGAATTATAATCCATGTTACAGGTGCACAGGTTGAATAGATACAGCTGAGAAAAGGAGATGAAGGCATCTTTTTTATTCTACTTTGGGCCAATTCTCTGCTTATAGGCTTTAGTCTTTCTTGTGAATTCCCATAAACAATAGTTTTTTCAAAATTTATGAGTAAAATGTACATAGTTCTATAACTACATTGGCTACCCAATGTCTGTAGAAATATTTCCACTGTCATCAATAGATGGCAATAGAGACATCACGCTGAAAGGACAGGTTAAGGCAATGGAAAACACAATCACGGAAGAAACATGTAAAGTTTAAACGACTTAAATGCATGAAAATAACTTCCCAAACAGATGGAAGGAAAAGAAGAAGTTAAAAAGTACTTTCAGTTCTTCAGGCTCTACAGAATATTTCCTTAATCGTTTCCTTTTAATTTAAGCCAGCACGCAAATGATTTTCTCTTTGGCTTACATTTTTGGAATTCGAACAACAAGATGTGCCAGGGTAAAGTATAAGGCAGTTAGGAGACATGCACAAAAATGCATGATTTTTAAAGAGAAGGAAAAATAAAAGCCCTACAGCATTTTCTCTTGCAAAACCAAGACAAATCCTTAGGATGTTTGGGGGATAAACCCATGCACCACTCTCCACGTCCATAGGCCTCGCAATAAAGGCCTGGGTTTGAAAAAGGCCTAATAACATGAGCAATAGTGAAATTTCCATCACTAGATCACCAAATATTCCTCTCGTTTGTCACTGTGGCAGCTCTGATGAGCTTCTGGCAACAGGAGCTAAGTCTCTGTGCTTTATTTATTCCCATTATCCATTAATAAAGATTATTTATTTTTTATTCTGTTAAGGGTAATCCCTTCAACTAAACATCCAAAATATCCATTTTATTGAATAACAAAACCCCGTAACGAGGTCAGACGAAGCCATAATGAACAGCAGTAAATACAATGACTTTAATAGAAGACGACAAAGTACTAGATGTTAACACAGCAGTAATCCTAGCAACTGCATTTTTGCACTAAATTAATAGAAACCCTATTCTAATTTTCTATACATGCTCTCCCACTGGCATTGGCAGAAATTGTAAAGTTGTGCACTTTTTTTAATGCAGTAACTTACATCATTTTATTAAAAAAAGGCACAAATGGAGGAAGTATCACTGCAAGGAAGCAGTGGTGCCCTGGACCAGGCTCCAGTAGGTACAAATAATTAACCATTGCAAAGCTCTGTCCACGGTTGAATATTAAAATAGTAAATAAAACAGCAGAATGGTTATTTTACTCTTCTTAAGCTCGAAGTGTTTCAACCAGATCAGTAACTCGATGCAATTTATCGAGCGGGTATTTGCCTGCAGTTTGCAGCAATCTGACCAGAAGCTGCTAACTGCTTTAGAGGACCCAGTTACATCATAGGAAACACCGATTTTTCAGTGATTTAATCACAGCAGACTGTGCTGTCTCCCTATTCCCACACACTTCAAGCTGCTAATGCAGCCCTCAATACTTTGACAGAGTCAGCAGCATTTTTCTTTCTTTCTTTCACCAGCCAGAAAAACAGCGGTTTTTACATGAAACCTTGGACCTTCCAGCTTGTCTTCATTTCAATAATTATCCATTAAACCTGAGAGAGAAGGCTGCATTGATTGAACAAGTGTTTTCTTCCAAGGAGGGTAACAATATACAGGGTTAAATCCTTTCGCATTACATCACTTCGCTGGCTTATGTAGCTCACATTAACAGCCCTGGAATTAAGCCCAAGTGCAAATTGTGCTTGGAGAGCCTCAGCAGCACATGATCAGCAGCACAGCATTTTATCCAAGGACTTTTCTAGCATTTCTTCATCAAAACAGCCGTGATTCCCACTAGCTTCCGCAGGCAGCGTTAGCCGGAGCACTGCACTAATTCCCACCCGGCAACCCCAAGCAATTGGGGCACTGGGCTTCTACGGAAAAGTGATTTTACCCACAATTTCCCTGTGCATGTTGCACAGGATGATAAGTCAATCTCCTCTCTTCCTGCTTTTCAAGCTGCTTCAAGGACACGAGATCACAGGAAACCAGCACTTTCCTGCCCGCCGGCCGGGCACGGATAACGCAGCCGATTCCACGAAAACCACCGGCAAAACGGGATCGACGGGCGTCTGTCCGTCCCCGCCAGCGCTGCATCCCTCCATGACCCACTAATCTACACCTGCTGTCAGAACAGACACAAAAACCTTTAATAAGGGGCACTCCCTGATGCATATTTTATAGATCACCCATTTCAGCATCAAAATCTTAACCGCAACCGGAATTACTGCTGGGCAACGATGTCGGTGCCCACAAAGGGTATTTACTACCAAAGCGATAAATGAGAGATGGCAAAAAAAGAGAAAAAAATCAAGCAGAGCACTGGCAAAGCTAAACAGGTAAAAAATAAATGAGAATTTGTCGATCTGTAAGAGAAGGGCAGCTGAGAAAGGGCAGCAATGGGCTGGGGGAGACGGCTAATTCGTTAAACTCCAAAGGAGCAGAGACAGGTCCTTTCTCCATGTAATACTTCTTGAATCATTTTCCCCTGGAGATAGCTGTCACAGGGCACAAGAACAGTCTGCAGGAGTTGTAATCCCTCACTCCAACCATACATGCAACCACGGCGCTTCCCCTATTTCTGTCCTAGCACCAGCGCTCAGCCACTAGGGGTATTTTAAGAAAGAGGTTAAAGCAACTTGATGCGATCGGATCCAAGAGAACCAACCACCGCACGCAAATTAAGTTGTTTAAAATTTAAAATAAATCAATATGTATGATTTAATTAATTCCACATTGGACATACCATATTTAAGTTTTAAAATAAATAAATTGCAATGAGGATGTCCAGAAGTTTCACTATGGAGAACCTGAAAGCGCCACCGGCCACAGCAGTGGTAGGGGAGAAGGAAGATGCCTCCATTCATCTGTTTCCATCGGGCTGCTCAATTAAGCCCCGCTTTAATATAATACGTGCAGGGCAGTGCTTAAGGCAGTCATCATTTTCTGCTGATCTCACCTGATGCTTTATGGCCATTTCCTGCTTAGCAGTCCGGACCGCGAAGCAGCTGCTGCAACTGAAACCACATTTCAGCAGCGCTGAGGAGCACAGTGCATAGGGACCAACAGAAATTCTTCCAATTTTAATTAAAAATAATGCTTTTTTTAAAATCCTACCATTCTAACCATGTTTCCTCATTTCCGAGGTCACATTTGCACTACTTACTGCATAGATTAATGTAAAGATATTATTAATTCAAAAAAATCATTTCAAGTCTGCCTCAATCATAAAATTATTCAAAAATACTTTTCCTTTGCCAACGGTAGCGATACATCTACAGAATTTGTCATGTAAGAAGGATGAAGAGGACTACCAAAAGCAAAGCATCGTTTTCCAAATATTTTATGAAAAGCTGCATTTTAAGGCACCAGAAACATTTTCCTATACCGAGCCAATGCATTCTACTTAAAGGATATTCCTACTCGCTACCAGACAGCTTCTCTATCTTCTTAATATAATTAAGAATTCTGGGGGAAAACATCCCTTTTATTCTTTCAGAATTGGCGTGTACTGATGCATCAGGGCACACGTGTTATCTGAAATACCACGCCAGGACATTATTAAGCCATATGCATCAATCTACTTAAAACCAGATAGCAAACAATTATGTCAATGAACTCATAAAGAAACCCAGCATCTTTTCCTAAGTTAGTATTTGCCTATTAAGTACAAAAGGGCTAGACATGAAAAAATACACTGAAAAATTAAGGATGAAAAAAAAAATCAGGGCCTTTTTATATACTTATTTAGTGCCTGTTGCATCTGTTTCTTCATCCATAGAGTTCATCCAACGCCTGACTATTCACGACATCCTACATTGCTGCTCCACCCTTGAAGGTTTCCAAATTTTGACATTTCCCAGTTTTCCAATTTTTCCAAATTCTCCAATTTGAGATTGACAGAGCCGAACCCACTCCTGGCTGGCCCGGGGGACCCCCGCTCCCCTTGGGGACACGGAGCCTCCCTGCAGAGTCCTCCCTGTGCACGGCTAATGGCAGCGCGCGCCTGTTTGCACACTAATAAATTATTAATTCCTCCAAGGATACACAGCACATTTCCCCACTGTTTGCGGGGCCACTCAATTGTTTAATATGCTGCTCCATTATTTCTTCTATTCACATAATTCTTATTTGTTTAACCTCAGCTATGCTCTTTCAGCTTCTTCTGAAGAGTAGGCACATAACGTTTCAAAGATGCTAGTTAATGACACAGGACAGAACATTGACTTATTTCTGGAATATTTTCTTTATCCATACTCTATTTAAGCACTTTTCCACTTGGAATAACCTCCCCAAGCTGCACCAAGAGATGGTCAAAGGAAAGTGCCTATCTGTCTCCATATACAAGATGCAAGGGGCCAGAACCCAGACTAGTTCTGTTGACTGTTTTCAAAGCCAAAAGAAGAAGTTAATAAAATCCAGATAATTGCCAAGGAAAAATAAGTCTGCATTGTGCACAGTATGGCACTGAGTATAGCAGAACTGAACCCAAGGCTCACGCTGCGTCCTTACCTGATAGATATCAGAGAGGCTGCTGCTCCCCGAGTCGCTGGCGATGCTGCAGCCCGACTGGCTCGAGGGGACGTGGGTGACCTGCGGGTGCGGGTTGTCCGTGAGGTGCATCTTGGTGAGATCCGCCGGCAGCTGCGAACGGAGTTGGGGAAAGAGGGGAAAAATAAACATTACATATCAAAAAAGTGCAAGTCGCTAGTGCACTTGTGAAGAATCAGAACCACAAGAAATACTAGAGAATGACCAGGTCTCTAATTCAGCAGTTCATTTGTTTTCTTTCATGCATATTTCCAGAATTGTTTGGATTTACACCCTATTGCACAGAAAAAAAAAAAAAAAAACACATAATTATTTTACAAAATTTTTCTTTAGAAAGTGTTGTGACACAGGAGAAATAAAATCCCAGGTCACTTTGATGGCACGAACCTACAGGCAAAACTTGAAGTAGGTTTGTTCTGCTGCAAAACAGACAAACTCCAAAAAAATGTGCCCATCACTAGCTCAAATATTCAGCCCTATTAACCAAAGCTAGCACTGTGCAATGTGAATAGTCCAAGGTGAATATTAGCTTACAAGAAGTGGGCACCGGTGCTTGGAATCCCACCTGTGATGTTCATTATTCAACTGGACACGAGTGCTAAATCCATGGCCAGCTCCGTGAGATTGCAGCTGCTGCCCTGACACATCCAATATTTGTGTCCACAACAGTTTTAGGGGTCCGGAGGCTACTGCAACACCTCAAGTGCCACTTCCATGTCTATACCCCAACACGGGCTCCACACCAGCCAAACCCAACTGCTTCCAAGGAGCTCCCAGGAGGACCAGGCTCTGCACCTCCTTCCAGCCGGGCCTCAGCATCACGCTATTCCCCTGGGCTTGGAAAGGCAGGATTTGTTTTTAACTGAAATCCAGCAGATTGCTGGAATCTAGCCGAACTCCCAGCACCGCCACCTGAACAGCAGCTCTAGAACCATGAACCTACTCCGTGCATGGAGGAAACGCTGCGCTTCGAAGACTAGATTTAGGCACGGGAATCTATTTCCACGCTGGAGCTGAGTGCGAAGGCCTTGAGCAGAGCTGGTGGGACCAGGCACCGACCGGGCAGCTTGGCCCCTGCACTGTGTGCTGTAACGGACACTTAGTGCCCATTATGTGCAGGAAACGGCGCGATCTCGCCCGGAGTTTGAGCGAGATAAAAGCTCTAGTTGAGACAAGTGACCTTTAGAGCGCTGCTGCCGCTCTACTCCATCTGCCCAAATAAATCACAGCTCCCGGCTCCTGGGTGTCATTTTTATTAGCCACAGTGATAGCTCTCCTCCTCTCAGAGCTCCCTAAGCAGCAATCCATGGGCAGGGTGTTTCATGGATGCAGGGATGACTTGCTGGATGCGCTAATGAAGTTGCTGCAACAGTGTCCAAGCTACTGGCAAAAATAATCACTCCTAATGAGACGAGGAGTTTCTGTAACAGAAACTTGGAAATCTTGGAACTTAGTATCTGGAAAAATCACACATTAAAGAAGCAGGTTTGAAATAGGGATGCTCACGTGTATGTCCACACTGCAAACTTTCTGCATGGAGACATTAGCATCTGCTCCTGTTGTGACTAGTAAGGTGCCCCAGGAGCCACAGACACCCAAAACCTGAATATCCATGGAATTCTGGTACGGAGTCATACAAAAATGGACTATTTGTGTATCACTTCAAGCAATAATAATATTGCTTTTTAGAACAAGTCACAATCTGGAATAAAAGTATGACTGCATCTGCTTTCTGGAAATACCCAGGCCTTAATTTGCTCATATGCACATGCTCATTAATGACCTTTTCTACCAAACAGAAACCCCTCGGAAATGCCAGATTGTGGTTCAGGGCTGTACGTGCGAGGAGGCCAAGGAAGGAGGCGGCACGGCCGCTCCGGCTGCCTCCCACGGCGCTCGGAGCCTCCCATCACTCCCGGGAAACGCATCTCTTCGGAGCCTGTCCCGGCGGGAAGGTCGCTGTGCTTGGCCACGCGGACCCCGAGGTGACAGCAGCCTGGTCCTCCTCGCAGGGAGCATATGCAGGGCGCACATGGTGCTCGCAGACGGGCGCCCGGCAGCTCCAGGGCCGGCGGAGACTCCGGTGGAAACCAGGAATAAAACTATGTGCAAAATGTCCAGCTCCACGCGCAGCTACCTGGAAAAGGCCCCTGACGGGAAGATGCCCCAAGGGCCAGCACGAGCCTGGTTTTTGCCATCAGCTTCCTGCAGGCAGCGGTCGAGCACTAAAGCAACAGGCAGCAGCGCGTGCTGTTAGCAAAAGTTTTCATGACCAACTGAAAAATGGTTAGACAGGAAAGAATTACCAAGGAGAAAGCTGAGTAATGCGGCTTGAAAGCTGTAAATGGGGCTCTGAACGCAAACAAACTGCAGTCTAGCAGCAAATGAACTTGTCGAATTCATAAACCCAATATTCTGTTCGAAAAATCACTGATTTTCTAATTAACCATTCAAAATGTGCTGTATTTCAATTATTTATTGCAAATAGTCTGAAGGAGAATAAGAAATTTGGGAATGGTGCGGAGCGAGGGAGCAGCAGCAAATTGGGAACATCCCAGGTTTGGGAGTTGAACTACGCCCCTGAGCTCCCTTTTTGCTTTCCAACAGGATAAACTTGCAAAGGATCTTTGCTTTTTTCCCCTTTTCTAAGCAGACAATCGGGACCTCTTAGTCAATATAGAATTACAGTTTTCTAAAAGGAGTTTGCTAACAAGGGCAGACCAATGACACGAGGATTTCTCCCGGAGACTGCGGACGGGTTTTTGGGTTCCTGGCCAAGAGACGGATGAGCTGGTGCAAACGCGCCCAGAGGGCTCTGCACCTGCAAACGGAGCTGGCAATATTTCACTCAATGTAGAAACGCGTCTACAGCAGCATCCAGACACCAAAAATCACAGCAAGTTGCATCTCCCCTTCTTTACCACAGGTGTCAACCAAGGTTTCACCTCTGTGTTTTACCAAGAGGCATTTGCAATATCATGGGGGTAAAATAAAGCAGGGAGAAGCAAAGCAACACAAGGAACTACTCACTGCTACTAAAATTCTCAAAGAAGTGCTGCTGCTCCCCCCAAACATAAAAATCTTCAGATTTAGCCTCAAAATCTACCAGCCACTCACAAATATCTATATAAATACATATACACAGAGAGAGACAGGGTAAGCAAGCAAACGTCAGTCTAGGAAAAGGACTAATCTATTCAGTATCTTGGCTTTCTTCAGCTTTGTGATGGCTTTTTGCATAATCAGCGGCATCCAAAATGTTTTTCTTGTCATAGGAAAGTGGCTGTTTCTGGTCTTACCATTAAAGGAATTAATTTCCATCTCGTCTCCGAGTGGAGACATTTCACGGCGTGGTGGCATTTGTGAGGTACACGAAGGGAGCCCTTCCTCTAAATTATTCATTTAGCCATATGTGCTCTCCAGCTACAATGCTTAGCATAAAACAAACATTTGTCACCATAGGAAGAAGAAAAACTATTAGTAATATATGCATACATGTATGCATGGTAAAAAATGCTGTATTATTCTAAAAGGATACTTAAAAGGCAAAGACATTCATTAAAAATGACAGTGTAGGAACACCCTACCTTTAGCCTGCATCTGTTAATGTCTCTTCCCAGCACAAATTTCTTGACAGAAAGGCTGAATCGCATGGAAATGTCCCCAAAAGACATAAGATTCTCCTACTGTTCTCAGTCTCTTCTGATTACCCCTTCACTTGGGCTTGCATGCAAGAAGACCATGCAAGAACATGCATCTTTTTATCTAAAATTATTTTGAGGGCAATAATTCTGCTTGCAGGTTTTACCATAGCAGTCAGCCACCTTATGTTTCATTAAAGACCAGGCACATTTAAGGCATCGTTTTGTGCATCTTTCTGAGAAGTTTATTAAAGTTGCTTTAGTAAAGTAAAACAATAATAGCAATACCAACAATTCCAAAATAATTAAGCAAACATATGCTTTATTATTTATATGTAGCAAAATATTGCTTCTTTATTTCTAGTTCAACATCCATGAGCGATATGATGCTAAAGTGACCCATATTCTAGGAGAAAGATATGGCTGAACCCAGATTGTGGAAAAACCTGGAAAAAAAGCTAAGGAGTCATCACAATCCTGTCTTGTAAAGGGATAGCAGCAATTAATTCTGACATCAGCAGCACTGCCCATGTTGTGATGAAGCCTTGATCTCTCTCAAGGCATGAAGTAGTCTGCGCTGCAGCGGTACCCGAGTCCCCACGACGCTACCAGGAGCGTCAGGTTTACTCGGTTTATTCAGTTTTCTGTGCGA
>JAWLRI010000995.1:6717140-6758576 GCA_034781795.1 Crypturellus tataupa
TTTTTTTGCAATACAAAAAGAGAGAAAGAGCTTAAAACAAAACAAATTTAAAGCTGTAAAGCCTGTTCCATGTCCCCAGCAGTCAAGAGCTTTCTAATCTTCATGGCTCATATATCGTGCAGCATATAAAACCCTCAGCAGTATTATGTTCCCTTAGTTACAATAAGGTGACATAAGGACAGAATTTCAAAGTAAATTCTGGCGTTGGCTTAAACCACATACGTAATGCAATTTTAACTTGGCTTTCGTACGTCTAAATTATAGATTGCTGCTGTGCTTTAACTCACGATAACGCTGAGCATCTGACACAAATATCTCAGCTTTGCAGGAAGCAGGGCTGTGAAAATTCACCTTTTTTCAGCATGAAAAAAAATAGCTATTTGCATCAATGAGAACTTATTTACGCTGAGAAACTCTGCCATGAAAGGATGACTTCCATTTTTATGGGGAGTCAACCATCAGTGAAGACAGGCGATTTCTCTGCTCTATTCAGAATAAAACAAATAAAAAAATAATAATTACGTGCAGGGCTTCAGGGCGCACTGAACGCCAAATACACATTTTTTTTTGCATTTTTTTGAGCCGCTGCGTCCCTCACACCAAGGGTTCCATCACCCCAGCCCATTACAGCTCCTGTTCCCTGGTGTAACGGGGCCCTCAGACCACTCGTATGCAAAAAATGAAGCGAGAGCAAATGCTGCATCTACCTTTTCTTTCTGTGGGCATTAAAAAAGAAAAACACATGGAAACAGGAGGAGGAAACCAGGGAGGTGCTGACCTAGCAGGTAGCTGTAAGCAGAATTGTAACAGGTTTAAAATGAGCAGAGCCTGGGAGAGGAGAGAGAAAAAAAAAAAAAGAGAAAAAACATAGGTGTTTGTTTGCATATTAAGAACCAATTTATGATTAAAAGAGTATTCAGTGATAAACTTTTTCTATTGACTGGAGAGATTTTATTTGCATTTAACCTCATCTTGTTATAAGCTGGAGCCTCAGTTCGGTTCAAGCTTTCTAGAGTACAAATGCACAGTTGCTATTAAGCTCTTTTTATCTTAATAAAGAATCGAGTGAAAAGCGCACGGAGAAAAGTTTTGTAGCGAGTATCACACAAGTTGTTGTAGGAAACAAAGTTAAATGCTAATGAAGAGCAGCTGAAAGTGGCCTGCGCCAGGGCGAGCGCTTGAAGGGCACTCTCAGACGGCTCAGACATCAAAGAGTATCGAGCAACTAAGAGGCTGTGCTTGTATAAATCGATTAAAATAGAGAAACAAGGCAGCACTTCCAGTGCCGAGGGTGCAGGGAGAAAGAGCAGGAAAAATAAAGGGAGAAAATCCCTGAAATATTCTGAAAAACCTCAGGACGGTGCTAAAATACGTCAAAGTGAAGAGTGTAGGGAATCCTGAAGCGATGGGAAGAGGATCCTGCTGTGGCAGCGGAACCCAGCACCGAATCCCTCCATATGGAGACGCAAACACATCCCCGAGCACGGGAGGCCAAGGAGAAGGGAGAGACACTCAGAGACCGAAGAAAATAAATTGAAGGGTCAGTTACTCTATTTGAGCTGAAAACATTAAAAATTCATACCATCAGCGCTGCTTTCCATGTAACTAACCAAGTGCATTAGTGGAGACAAGGATGACATCAAATCCAATCGAGGACACACTATCCAAGCCCTGTTTTCCTTTTGATGAGCCGAAAATAATCTGTAATTGCATGAAGGTTTCAACTCGTGACCTCCGAGATGAAATTTATGTCCTTTGGAACAGGTAGGTGAAGTTGTGCTTATTTTGCTGACAAATAACGAAGAGGCAGACACTAAGGGAACCTGCATCAGCTCCCCATGAGACAACACCAGGAATCGCATCAGGAGTGAAAAGCGGCTCCAAGTCTTCCATTCTAAACACAGGAGAAACTTCTACGCAGCAGCTAGATCTCTTGTTATTAACCTTAGAATCACTGGATTGTATTTGAACAGCAAAGAGGGAACAGAACACAGAGGCTACAAAGAGGGATAGCATCTATTTTAAGCTTGACATATATCTGAATCTTAAATGAAACTTCTTGCATGAAGGAACATTTTTGAAGTGTGGATCTTAAGTCCAAAACCTTTACTATCTATAAAAGCGTATTATGTTAAGAAGCCTCCATTCTAAAATATCTCCTATAGCCTCATTACTCAGTTGCGGGGATCCACAACTAATTGCGTGGAGATCCCCACAAGACCCACAAACAAAAGTCTCTTGACGTCCTTCGTACCCCTCCTCGGAGCTCTCCTGGGTCCCAGCTCCCACCAAGTCACAGCAATTCGGTGGCTGCTCCTGCTTGGACCGTCCCTGCTCATTGCACCCACCACGCTTGCCCTGGGATTTCTCCTTATTTTATCTTCCACTGCTCATCGTTCTGCAAAGACCCCATTGCAAAGACCACTTCTAATCTGCTTCCAGCAATGCATTCTCATCCTTTATCAGTATTCCTAGACAAAGCGGATGCAAACAGCCGCCCTCGTCCTGCCAACCATCCCTTTGGACACGCTTCCAAGCACCAGCCCAGGGAAATCCTGGTGACCTCTGGAGCAATCAATCAATCAATCAGTCTTCAGGTGAAGGGCTTATATGCACTACACAAAGTTTCTCTTTCGTTTTATTCCCCTTTGGAGATCTCTTTATGCAGGAAAACAGTTTGCATCGATTATTTTTAGAGATGTCTACTCCATCTCTTTGATTTCCAGAAATCAAAAGTAACGAATGCCAGGAGATGGGGCACGTGCCAGCGCCAACCACGGGGGACACCCCTCATGGGCCGGGGGAATCCAGAGCTCCCTAAGGCACCTCCTCCTGTGGAGCATGAGGAAACATGAGAAAAATCCATCTCCCGAGGTCAAAGTTAACTTTTAGAAACATTCTCCTTTATGTATCCTCCTGCAAGCCTACCTGTGTGGTTATTCATACAAAATGTGACTTCATTTTAATGCCATTAGATGTAATGCCACCTCGTCCCACTGAGCCCAGCTGTAACTGCAACTCGGTCAGCAGGCCCTTTACAGAGGTGCCTACATCTCAGTTTAAAAACAACTGCTAAAAAACCCAGAGTTATCTGTATAAGTTAATACGCTGGGATGCAAAACCAGCTGCAAAGCTTGCACCATAAAAACAAAAACACACTTTTCACCTCCTCCCCAACATTTTACACAATTTCTTTTTGGACCAGTGGATGAGTGAATAAATAGATCAACTGAAACAGCAACTGGGTACCAGCCAAGGGCTGTACGGGGGCAAACTGTCTCTAAATCTCTTTATTTTTTTGGAATCTTTATTCAGTCACAAGGGTTTCTTTCCCCCTGCGGTTTCTCACCTTGGTCCAGATCCCACTGCCAGGCTCATGGAGCCGAGGCACAACGTGTGACTAAGCATTCCCATTTTTAAGCCGTATGACATGTCCAGCCCTTCTTAATAAGGGTGACGCGGCTGAGCCAAGCTTAAGTCAGAGGGTGCTTCTGTGCTTAATATCTGCAGACTTGGAAGAGAAGGCGGCGAAGAGCAGATTCGCATCCTGGAGACACGGATGATGTCAACAGGCCAAAATTTGCCAGTGTGAGCACTGAGGTCAGGAGCCTCCGTTCCCCTATGGAGCAGATCCATATCCCAAAGCAAACGGGTTTCTGCTGCTCTTAAACTGGAGCCAGTGACAGGGTGAGCACCTGAAGTTGCCAGAGTTGGGCTACGAGGACACACGTGTATTTATGGGGTCATCTCACACATGGATGACACATGGAAACCATAAATCCCAGCACTTCTCCCTCCCATTTTGAACCCTAGAATCTTTCATTTAGACTTTAACAGACAAAAAAACAGGGAAAACCATGGTGGACATCAACACGGCCTGCAAGTCGCTGCATTTCTCTCGTGCCTCTCCATGCTCCAGTGTCATTGAGATTCCAAACTTTGGGAGCAACTACTTGCTGCAAAGTCAAGGCCATTTTCCTGGGATTTCAATGGCACAAGGAATTTCCCGTCCACCTTCACACACTGTCTGCTTTCCTGGGCAAGAAAGTTCACAATCCTTTCCTAACCTGTACGGGCTTCTGCATTATAAATACAAATTATAATAAATAAATACGCCTGGTCTCAGCTTTACAAGGCAATTCCTGCATTTAGGATGATTACTTCCATCTTATAGGCTTTCACATTGATAAAACACCAGTAACTCAAGCAATTTTCTGAAAGAGCATAACAGATTTCAAGAGTCTAACAACAGCCTGGATATGTATACACATAAACACACACATATATATTATTTAACTTTAAAGGCTTTTATCTCAGTAGGTTGGTTTGCTCGAATGTTCTAGATTTCATTGCCTCCTTTAGAAGAAGCACCCTTGCCTCCCCAGTTTCACACAAATGCAGTATCTTCAAAACACACGGATTAATTTACGCCATTTAAAGCTGCAATTGGAATTACGTAGTTCAGCTAAATAATTAACCAATTCCACATTTCTTCACAAAAGGGAATAAGCAGCAGAGCTTAACAAACCTTGAAAATTCAGGACATCCAGTGGGTTGGTACACCGGTATTTTCAAGTTAGCAATATGTACAATCATAAAAATGTTATACTTCATATTTGCTTATATATTTAGAGGCTAAAAAAGGGAAGGTTTACAGATTCCACAAGCAAGTGAGATTCTCTTTAACACTTGCAGTTAATGTACAGGCTATCAGTATATAAAACAATTTCAGGATTTCAACATCTCCCCTTCCCGGGGAGGAATTCTTTCCCCAGTCCAGCTGAGCGCAGGCGGGAGGGCACATCCCACGCGAGCGGAATTAGGGCTTTTGGGAAGTGACCATTTAAACAGCATCACGCTCATCAATACAGGGCACAAACGCGTTACAGACAGAAAACTGACTTACTTTGGAGGCCCACGGCTGCAGGCAGTTGGCATAGCATCGAACCAGAAAAGCCATTTCTTAGGCTGGGGAGAAAAGTTTCCTTTCTCAATGACAAGCCACAGAAGAAAAATATTCAGCAAAATTCTTTCTGGATTCTCTTTAGAAATCATAAACCAAAGCAGTCAGCGTGCACGAATGCAACTTCTCAGGCTTGATTTTCACACTGAATTCAGTGACAGCTTCTACTAGATCTGATTAGTTTTCAGTGTTGCAGTGAGTTAGCAGCAGCAGCAGCGATTCCTATAGAAATGTTCCAGTTTTAACAAGCACACAAATTCAAAGCTGAATATTTGCTAGCTTTTGAAACACAAACATCCACAGGCTCCCCCGGGCAAGAGGCACAGACCTGGAAAGTGCTGCAAAAATTGAATTAATTCTGAAGTAGATCAGAATTGCAGGTTAAAGCAACAATACATTAAAAGGTGAGATACGAATTCTTCCAATTCCTTTTTTCTCTTCACTAAAACGCTGTTAGGAGCGGCTTATCTTCAGGTCCACTTTTCAGAAACTTCACATTCAGACCGTAGATCAGATTTTGCAAAGGTTCTTCAGCAGCATCTTAGGCAATTCGGGAATCCCACACCCAGCACATTAAAGTTTCTTCTTTATGCTCCTGTCCATCATAACTGCAAAAACTGAATTCCTGTCCAGACTGTAGCTCCAGGGTATTTGCTAACAGGTTTGCACTACGGAATGCATTAAAAGCCTCCGCAACGCAAACGCTTTTCTCTTTTGCCTCCCCCTCCTCTTTTTATGCAGTTTACAACTCTGCAGCGTCGCTTAGTATTCTAACGCATCAGGCAGCCCCGCGGTTAATCCGCGCCTAGCGTTCCCAATTAAAACGTCCCCGGAATGCCCGGCAAAACGGCACGTCCATGGCTCCGGCGAGCCCGACCGCCCGAGCCCTAATTCCTACTCTCTTCGCCTGCTTCTCAGCAGCTCCCTCAGGAGAGGCTCCCATCGATTGGATGCTCCGCAGCAAGATGAAATATCTAATAAGGAGGAAGGGGAGTGGGAGGGGAAGGCAGCTAAAAGGATGACATCACCTGTATAGAAAGCCTTTAGAAACTGCATTAGATCAATTGGCTACTGGATCTGCAGATGCAGCCGGCAGAGCATCTTTATTGACCTAATATAAACACACATATCAGTACCACGACTGCTCAGCAAAACAGCCCTCTTCTACATTATATTTTGTAGCATTTTATGATCTATTAAAGCATCTACTGGATCTCTGAATGTTTGTCTTTTCTGAATTGCTTTTTTAAAAAATGAAGCTCGTGTCTATTAACAGTTTAAGCTGTATTCGGGCAAGCCATTTCTCATCTTTCTGTTCAAATTTAGAACTGGGGAAAGGTAAAAAACATCTGCAAACATTTGCATGCGTGCAACAGAGACAACAATAATCAATTCACACTGAAATAATTCCTGCCTTTTCATATGTATGCCATACAATAACCTCAACATTTCTGTCTCACCCTACACAAAAAAAGGCGGATTTTGCCTAGAAAACACTTCATATTGAAAATTGATGTTTCAGAACCACTAAAAATAATGAGAATAAGCACGTTGAAAGTTTTTTTTTCCTCCCCACCCCAATCAAGGCTGGTCTGTTTCTAACCCAAACTGCTTTAGTTCTGCAGCAGTTACCTTAGGATACTATTTTTTTTCTGCAAGATCGAAATATTTGCGGGCGGCTCCGGGATCCCGGTCTGCCGGGCGCCCTGCAAGGGAGGCTCCCGCCTCAATGCTCCAAGTTTCTCCACGGAAAACGGTTCCCGCTGCAGCGCGGGAAGAGGGGCAGCGCAGGGAGAGCTGCGGAGGAGCGGGAGGCCCTCGCGCTGCCGAAGCCGTCGGGCGCTCCGGGTTACCCCTCTTCATCGATGCACGGGACATTCGGTGCTTCCACTGCGCGCTCCTTGGGAAGGATTTTCACCCCCATGTCTCATCGCTCCCTCTTTTCCTCGGGATGGAGGCCAGGGCTCCTAAGCTGGGCTGCAACGCGGAGGCCACGCACTGCGGAGAGGAGGAGGAGGAGCGCTTGTCCGGTCTGTGTCCTTGCTCCAAATCCGGGCTCTTGAGGGCACCCCCGGGAAGCTCCTTTGCACCTACCGGGCCAACGGGCACGCGGACGAGGATGCTGCTGCTTCAGGAGCCAGGTCAGCCCAGGCACCACTAACAGGACACATCCCAATGGGAAGGCTGCTCCTCGTGCTCATCCGGCCACAGGAGTCGTCCATCCCGAATGCCCCAAGGTCTGGTTGCAGCCTGGCCTCAAGCAAGGAGGAAAATCCTGCAGCGCCTTCCCAAACTGCTGGGGAAGCTGGCACAGACGCCCCGATTTCCTAACCCGCCGCACAACCCCGAAGCTAAGGGATGCAACCAGGCTTCATAACATGGGTGTTATTAATTCATATTTAAATACAACAGGAAAAGTTACATTTCATTCCTGCTCTTAAACATTTAGGCAAGCCCAAAGCCTGTTTTATTTTTAAAAGCTGAATTTTAACTAACTGAGTTTTCACAAATATCTCCTGCCCATGCTACAGCAATCCCGCTTAAATTCCCTGTTCTTTCCATACGATCCCGTACAATGGGCTGAATGTCAGCTCCACCTAACCCACAGCTGCAGCACAGCCACTCGCTCCGTTCGACTCGGCAGCGTTTGGGAGACGCAGCACAAAAGCCAGATCCCAACGGCAGCCGCTGCCCAGCCGCTTGCAGGCGGCTTTCCCGCTCCCTGCAGCCACCGCCACGGCTCAAAGCAAAATAAAGGAGCGAAGGGGGCGGCTGGGGGAGCCCCTGCGCCCGCTCGCGTCCTCCCCGCTCCGCAGCCCTGCGGATCGGGGCGCGTTCGGCGCCGCCGCAACGGGCCGAGCTCCATTTCCTCCCGGTTTTGCCTTTAAGCGCGGGTGACATCATCGCCGCCGCCACCGCCCTGGGGCCGCCCGGAGAGGGCGAAAAAAAGAAGATACAAATAAAAATGTGATGTCAAGGCGGCTCCCCCGGGACCACCAGCAAAACAGCAGCAGGTGCAAACAGCAACCTGCTAGTCTCGTTTGCAGCTGGATTTGGGGCTTTTACAGAGCTTGGGGGGGGAAAAAATGAGCCTTTCGGCTCCAATCTGATGAAAAAATGATCTTTGTTTGATAACACTGCTTGCTTTCCCTGCCTGAAGTACCACTCCTAAGGTTTCTGTGCATCTTTATCCGTCCCTAATGCTAGCAGCAGCCTCGGACTGTTAAATAAATCCCGTGTCCTAATTGTCTAGCAGGACTAAGACACTGAAAAAAGGGAATCGCGAGAGGCCTTTCATAATTTAAACGCACGTTCAGTTAAACAGGATTAGAGGCTTCTCTGCTTTAAAGAGCCCCAAAGTGGAGCCCTGCAAAGCGTCACCCCAAGGGCGGCACACACCTCATCAAACTGTGCTGCTTTTTCCCTGATTGAGGAAAAAAATCCGCAATCGGGGAGGATTTGGACCCCGCTGGACAAGCCCTGGGGTCACCCACCCATGGCAAGTCCCGCAGGAGCAGGGAAAGCAGCCTGTCATTTTACACATGCTGAAGCTTTTTGGGGTGAAATAACTCATCCGGGTGCAGCTTTGCAAGCGGGGGGTTCCCAATGCAGCCCTCGACACGGAAACACGGCAGCGCTGCCGGCGGCTGCGCTAGGAGGGGACGCGAATCCACTCGGGATCTGTTCGGGAAGCAGGGAAGGGCAGTGGGGACGGGACGCTGCCTCCCGAGCGGGATGCAGCCCCACGGGCACCATCCTCGGAGCTTTCCCCACCGTTTAACTTCAGCATCTTGAAGGAATCGCTGCATTTCTGCAGCAAGGCTGAGGCACGTCAGGAATTCCTGTTATTTTAAAAAGAAAAGGGGGAAAAAAAAGGCTCTGCACCCTGTTTGCAGCCCTTCTAAGCAGCGGGAGGGCGCAGGGCAGGACGGGGTGCTCAGGGGGTGACGCTGGGCAGGCAGGGGCTCAGGCTGCACGAGACCCCGCACAGGATCCATGAGGAGGCTGG
Organism: Crypturellus tataupa; assembly: GCA_034781795.1. Classification (NCBI taxonomy): domain Eukaryota; kingdom Metazoa; phylum Chordata; class Aves; order Tinamiformes; family Tinamidae; genus Crypturellus; species Crypturellus tataupa. Next base: position 6,726,113 of record JAWLRI010000995.1, read on the forward strand.
GAATGCGCTCCAGATCCATGCGGAGGGAAGGAGTCGGGGCGGGAGCGCGGGAGGGAGGGAGGGAGCAGCCGGCAGAGCTCGGTGATGTAAGCTGCTAAATTTAGCAGCAGCGAAACGGGAGGAACAATAAAACGGCCCCGCGGAGCCGCTCTCGCCGCGGCTCACGTGCTCCCTAGCCCTCCTTGCGCAGCGGCGGTGCTCAGCACGGAAAGGTCATCTCTTTGCAGCGCTGCGGATGTACGGACTGTAGAGCGCTTGCTCACCTGCATCGCAGCCCAACGCAGGGTTCGCTGGGGCAGTTTGGGTACAGATGATCCGTCTCCCTGTTCCTTCCTGGCATCTCCCCTCGGCAGGGCAAAAAAGGCAAGCAAAAAATCCCTCCTGGGGAGGGGGATACCTGCAGGCACACACGGGGAGCAGGAGGGCTGCTCTGTGCAGCTGCATCCCCCCGGGGACGCTGCGGATACGAAAGCTCAAATATCCCCTGTGAAAACCCCAGTGCATTCCCACGTTTGCTCACCTGGAGTCAGTCCCAAAGCTAAAGGCCCAGCCCAAAGCTCATACGGATCCAAAGGGAACTTCCCCTGCCCCATCTAACTGGGAGCGGAGCTGCAGGTTCAGAATCCACCGCTATATTTTCTCATTTAATTCTGAGGTTGGGAGCAAATGCAAAATCCTGCTTATTCTGCCCCACTTATCAGCACCGCTTCTCAAGATGAAACGAGCAGATTCAGGCTGCTTTAGAACATAAGGAACCGGCACATCCCACTGCAGAAAAAGGCTCCCCACTAAACGACCTTGAGAGCAATACGTTAACTCCACAGACGAGGTTAAAATCATTAAGATGCCACTTCGGATATTTTCTCTATCGTTTTTCCTAAGGATTACCATCAAGCTGCAAGAAGCCTGAAAGCAGAAGAGGGAGGGAGGGATCTGGTTGCTTCCACCCCTGTCAGCAGCGTTTCACGATCTCTCAGCATGGGTGATGGTTCTCAACGGTCAACTCTCACTATTAGTGGGCAGGTTTCTCCTGTCAAGACTATATATGAGTACTAGACATGTGAGTATTACCCGGAACAGATCCATGTGTGGAAGCAACACACTTATTTTTCTTTTTTTTTTTTTTTTTTTTGTAATAGATTGTAAATCAGAAGCCTTGTTTGGGTTCAAGCTTGCTCCATGCCCTCCATACACTCAGTTCTTGCTGTGCCCAGCTTTGGGTTGGGATTAGCCAGACCTAGAGCTTAAGCGGTAAAAACAGTAGGAAATAAAACAGGGTGGGTGTGAAAGAAGCAGCACTGCACCCAGGACCAGGAGTGGGGCAGAAAGCAGCACGGTACAGTTATTCATATCAAGTTTTCAAAATTGATCATAAATACAGCAGAAGCCTGGCTACCCCGTTTAGCTGCCTTTCCCTCTGATAAATCACTGCAGATATCTCATCACAAATGTTAGGGAAAATTCAAAAGAACACGTGAAAACTGTAACAGCAGTCAAGTTTCTAGCTTGCTGAGGCTATGGCATCTCGAATAAAACCTGAAGTCAGACATACAAAACCAAAAGCTTTAATACAAGTAATGAGCAATAAGCAACTCTGACTTGCAAAAAAAACCAAGCCATTATCAACAAGGAATTAAGCTACAACGATTGTCCCATTTACTGACAGAGAAAACCTTTAATTAAATACTTAGGGTATTTCATCTGTCAAATATTTCCCCGTCAGCAGAATTTCTACAAATCAAATATTAAATTAGGTTTGGTATTAAACTGCATTGGAAACACTGGTCAGTTCTATGTCAAAACCAAGAAATATTCTTCCAGCTCTTCAATATTATAGGTAGTAGCTTTCATGACAAGTTTTTCAACCAAAACAGGGTATCCAAATATCTGCACATAGGCCGACTTATTTTCTGAATGGTGATTTTAGCATCTGCATATTCCAAAGCTTAAGACAACAGTATTGCAGCCCTTTAACAAAGCCTTTCACCATCTGGTGATGCTCAATGCAGCAACCCAAACTTACAGTTTTGTTAGATTAAAACACAAAGTCACTTCTCACAAGATTCCTTCCCTCCAAGGTATGCTAAGCCTACACAAAAGTGAAAGGTTGAGCCTGCTGTAAACGAGACGATAATTAGGCTGGTGTAGCTCAATACAGTGTATTGAACTGCAACAGCCTGGGCTGAAGTTATGACACAGAACCCGGATCCAGCTCCCTGTCTGCGTGCCAGCTAGATGGCCACTACTCTGTCCTTGTCTTCCAGAAAAAGACACTCAGATGTCACTCAAAAATACAGAAAAATAGGAAGGATTTGCCAAAAATTTTAAGACTGATAACATGTTTATCAAGTAGGCAACATCGCTCTTTAATAACCTGTGTGGCTTAGTACCGTGACCATCTTTGGGGACAACACTTAAACACAGGCTCAATTTGTCACACATAAGAGGCTGCTTATAAAGAATTAATGATTTGGAACTGCCACCCAACCCCTCCGGTTCCATCAAAACTGAGATTAACTTCCCAGACCTGCTACATAAAACACTTTCTCAGGGATGTTCCAAGGAAGGGAGTTAATTCCTGCACTGGTGCAATTTTATGCAGTGAAAGGAGGAGGGAGAAGGGAGTGGGAAGGTCTCCCCGAGGAGGCCTAGACCTCCTCACCCATTTCCAAACAATCCCAGACTTCCTGGTGAAAGTGCTCAGTTGTGCAAACGCTCATGTGCCTGGAGCGGAGGGAGGAAATCGGTGCGGGAATATCCGCCGCTTTCGCTGGCGTTCCCATACAGGCAATTCCAGGTCCTCTCCCAGCCGCTGCTCCCAGAGCGGCAGGGAGAACTGCCCAAGGACACCAGGACCGGAGCGGGTCACCCTGCACCGTCTCGGTCACAACACGCAGCAAACCGCCCTCTCCTCACCATGGATTCTCTCATCAGCAAAAAAGGGAAGTTAAGAGCAAATGATGGTACCAAAGCAAAAAATGTGACCAGATATGAGCAAATACAGGTGCTTCCCTAAAATAAACCCTCTGCAGTTTCAGGTAACACGTTGCACTTGGGCACCATTCTCAAATGCTGCAAAACAGCTGCAGACTTCAGCTCAAAACCGAGGCGAATTTGGGAATTCATGATTTATATATATCACTATCATTATTTATATATATCACTATTTATATATACCCTGCGCGTCCAGTTTCTAAAGACTGGAGGGGAAACTCCTGAACAGAAATTTAAAAACTACAGACACTTTCATTATGGATAAGTCAAGGGTACAAACTGCATGTGCAGTTATGGAAATAAAAAATAAATAAAGAAAAAGGAAAAAGGCGGAAATAAAAAAAAAGAAAAAGGAAAAAGAAAAAAAGCAATTTTAATCTGAGATCATAGATTTTCAGCAGAACGGTAACCTACATTTTTAGTGCACGTTCTCTAAGCTGATCCATATCCTACGCACCATACACATCACTACTGGTACCCTCTGGAAGACGCGGATGCTCATTCCCGGGTTAGGGAAGCACCGGGCGACACAGCAGGGACTCCAATGCCCTGTTCCCTCGAATACTGGAGTTTTTGTCAGCGACCGCCACGAGGAGCGACACCATCTCGTGAAGCAGCCGTTGACCACGAGGCAGCCGACGGAAGCAGCGCGCAGGAGCAATAGGAAGGTCAAACCGAGAGCAGACGAGGCCGTGGTGGCGGCGCGGAAGCCACCGCGTCGCTCCGCGCACCGGTTCCACCTTAGACACGCGCGAGCTCGTCGCGGCGCCGAGCCACAGCGGCCGCCGCCACCAGCGGTGGGAGAACTGCTCCAGAGAGGCGGCCACAGCCGTGCTCCAGCTCCCTGGGGACACGTACGTCCGCGTGACGGTAACCGCGACCGGGAGCGCGCGGAGGTCCCCGCCGGCCGCCTTCCCTCCAGGCGCCCGACCGTCGCCAAGCGTGACCACAAGCAGGGGCGACCTGCTCCTCTGTGGTGGCCACGGGAGGAGGAAGCACCAAGGAAGGGGGGACACGGTGCCAAGGAGCCGGGGTGGCACACACCATGGCGAGGGGACCGTGCACGGGGCCCTTGGGTGGCCTTCGCCAGGCTGGTTTTACAGCAGGGTGGTTTTCAAGAGGGAACTTGCATTTCTTCTCTTTGCATCACGCCTCCAAGGAAGCTAGGAACACCTTTGGTACCCTTAACCAACAGCAGACAGGGCTCACGGCTCCAACAGGGCACAAATTTCATTCTTTTCTTTGGATAAAGCCAAGATTCTGCTCAATTCGGTGTCAAAAAGAGCAACCAAGAAAGCCCAGCATGAGCAATGCAGCTGCTCGTGGCTTGGACACGGCCTCAGAGCGACGTCCCAAATAACCAGACGCTGCAAAGTTCAGGAAAACTCGTCTGGAGGCAGGCGGGGAAATCAATAAAAGGTGCCGTTTCTGCAGACTCACCTCGTCGGTAAAAATAGGCCATAAAACCCCCGTAGCGTTCGACAGCATCTTAAAGGGAAAGAATTAGTGATGGGAAAGAACTTAATGGGTTTGATCCGGTATATTAGAACGTGCCTGAGCTCCTTTCCATGCGAGATATCCCGTGCCAGCGCCAGCCCCGATAGGATTACATTAAGTAACGATCAAAGAAGAAGAAACTTGCCACTCAAGCAGTCTGCAGTGACAGGCGCCTCCGAAGATAAATGTTCCTACGGGGCTCCAGGAAAAAATTACATGATGCAAGTATTAAGATACTGTCCTCAAAACTTAATTATGTAATAAATCTCTTAAACCTCATCATCCTCTTACAAGAATTTGAAAAGAAAAAAAGGTAACTGTGAATCTCCCACGAAGGGAATTACTATTAAAAGGTCATTTTTTTTCCTCCCTGTTCTACAATTGAAAAAAAATCAGAGAAGAGGAACTGTCAAAAATGTATGTAGATAAAAAAAATAAAAAGAACTTTCTAAAAAGCTACAAGAGACTTGAATTTATCAGAGCTTCTATCAGACTTAAACCCCATTTGTTTTTGCTTGCTGCAAGAAAGGGAAATGTGAGGCTTGCTGGCTCAGGTTTTTATTTTTTAATTGTGAAGATAAATATCTGAACACCAACCTGTTCAATATGCGATCCAAGAATGACCTAGCAATTTAAGTTTTACAACTCACCAAAATTACCATTAAACAGCTTTTCCTGAGAAGTGTTAGCATGAAAATCAGCCACCTGGTTCCGGAGCAGCTTTGGTGCTTACATCCCCATTGCAGGTAGTTCCTGTTCACTGCAGCTACTGTCCTGACGCCGTTTGGAGCATAAAGATGTATCAAAATAAAGATGATCGCACCACACTCAAGTGTTTTTTGTTTTAGGGTTTTTTTTTTTTTGGTAGTTGGGGGGTTGTTTTGTTTTTTTCTTAATACAAAGGATAATACAGTTGCATTATTTATTGGCTTGAGCATCAGAATAGGAAATAGAAATGATATAGACACTTCACATTATAATATCTGAAGTTCTTCCTTTCTCTTATGGCTGTCACTTAGGAAAGGAGCCTTAATACCTAGTTTATTTCATAGCCAAGCAAAGGGATTATTACAGAATTTGCTTCAACAAGAACAAGCATGAGACTCCATGCAGGAAGCAGCTGCACGTTTGCATCACAACTTAATTGGTAACTTTTTATAAAAATAAAGACTAACCTTAATCATAAATATGAATCACACAGTATTTAATATGCGGAGATTTACGCTTAAGTAGTAGAGATTGCACAGATGATTCCCCTTAAAGCAAATACATGAAAGCCTCTACTTAATCACATAAGGAAAAACTCTCTAAGCTGGGATAAAGAGACACCGTAGTTTGATAACCAGATGATTTCTGATAGCCAGAGTTTACTTCAGAAAGCAGAAAACTCCTTGTGTTTTAATGGTGCATTAAAAACCGGGGCAGTGCGTGCTGAGACCTGCCCAACATCAGCACATGGGCCCCGTTCGAGGCCGCTCGAGCCATGTTGGGCATCTGTCAGCGGCCGCAGAGCCGCCCAAAACGCTGCATTTATTCCCTAGCACCAGAGCAGGGACAAAACGCTGCTGGCCACTTTGTCACCGGCTTTCCCACCCTGCCAGCAACGTCAGCGCAGGAGGGGTCAAAGAGACGGTTCGCTGGGTCCCTCCTCCTCCTGCCCACGCTCAGAGGGGCTGCAGCAAAACCCGACGTTTCCCAAAGCCCTGGGAACGGGTGATGACATGTGAGCAGGTAGAGTTAAACCCAGCCGCCGCAAACACCCCATTCCTCTGACAAATTCATCATTTTCCCAGATTACGATAGGATATGGAAAAAAAATGCAGGCACCGTGGTTGTTTACTTGTCAAAAAGGCAGCTGGTTATCTTGTTTTGATTTCTTAGTCATCTGTTGAGTTACAAATTACTTTTCACTGCACAAAGTGCTGCGAATATGACGCTTTCCAATTAGGAGCTTACAGCCTGCAGAGAAGGGACCGGTATGGCAATTCAGAGAGCTGAGAGCCAACAGCTTGCAGATTTTATAGCAGAAATGTGGATGTTTACTCCTTGCCACTTAGCATGCGCTCATCTAGGAAAATGTCTAGCATTGCTAATAGGGCACTTTTTATATATTCCTGAAATAAAAACAGATTTAGAGGAGCATGCAGCTGATTTATGAAGTTTATACCACTTCCTGGCAAATGATATATACTCGTAAAACGGGAGCAAAAAGAGTCAGATTTGCAACGAGAAGTTTCCAAAGACAAAACACGCAGCATTCCCGACACTCTGCTCCCCTATCAACTGCTCCAAAGACCTGAAGGCTACGAATTACCAAGTGTTTATTCAGTGCTACAGCAACACCAAGGCGAGGGTGGAGGGGTGGGGATGAGATAAGAGGTTTTGTCGTGCAGGGATTGGAATTTAATTCCCAATGAAGCCCTACACACAGCTGCCCAAAGCTTTCGGATAAGGTATCTCCTTTCTACAGTAACTAATTCAGATTACACACTAATGATAAAACCAGCACATGCGACAGCTCTTGGAACGAGATGGCAGGGGATGTTAGACTTCAAGCAGCACATTCACGCCCTGGTAGAGCTACGAGAGCCCCTCTGCTTAGACAGCAAATGCCAACAACCTCTGGTGCCAGAAATGCTGCGGGGAGTCCAGAATCACCTCCCACTTCCAGCAATTAACAACATGCAAAACCCAGCAGCGTGTTCCGAAATGCAGGAAAGTTTTAAACTTAACCGCGTGCTTCACATGTTCTGAAGTGTATCGGCTAGGAGAGGTTTTGTACCTCTTAAGGAGGCGAAGAGGACAGAAGAGAAAAATAAAGAGAAATTACATTTACTTTATTTTTTTCTCTTTCTGGGTATGAAGGCTACTCAAGGCTTGCATATTTCAAAGTTAACATCATGTTTTAGCCTTTGATTTTCAAGGCAAATCAAAATATCCACAACAATTAATTAAAATCATTTGTATAAGGCACACATGTAGCCTGCCACTAGCAGGAAGTTTACATGCAAAAAATAACGGCAGAGAGAAACCTTCATAAAAGCACCGTGGCCTTGAAACCACAGCTCTACACGTCTCAGAAGAGCAGGGCTGTAGTCTGTGATCTTGCTTAAAAGAAGCAAATGAGCTGCCGTTACCCTTCTCAATGCTTGAATTAACATCCTGCTATTTTAAGCACGTAAACGTGAGCTGAAGTATCACGACAGCTTTAATACTGTCCTGAACCGAATCTGTGAGCGACTCGACTCCAACACAGCCTAAACGTGCTAAACGGGGAGAGGAAGGAACCGACCACATCTTATTGTGGTAATTTCAGTTAAAACTGTGTCAAAACCCCTCAGCAAGAATGAAAATTTCTCTGACCAAATACAGAAGTTCATCGCTGCGATGCTAGACGGTAAACCAGAAACCGAACAGCTCTTACCCAGCACGGCGCTTGCTTCACCCCAACCAAAGGGGCTCAGCCCCAACGCTGTGGTGCTCCCCACCAAAACGCCGACGGGAACCAACGCAACAAACCCAACGCACGACGCGTTGCAGCCTGTCCCTGCGCGGGACACGGGCGCTCACCGAGTGGTAGCTGCTGGCATCCACGTTGTCCGTGATGGTCTGCCGCTCCCCGCGCTGGTTGATCTTGCGGAACCTGCGGCGGGACTGCCTGGCGGGGACCTCCCTCTGCAGGATGCTCTCCTCATTCTCCTTGGAGTTCTCCACCTGAAACACACGGTCGGGCTCCTGGTTAAACATCCAGTTCTTCCATAGCACGGAGAGCCGGTGGAGCCTTAGGAAGCTCATGGGGAAGGAGCTGACATAAGTTCAGAGCAGCTGAGCTCTGCTTGAGAAACGGGCCGGAGCAGCGCCAGAAAACCAGCACTGCATGTCTCACATCGGTGTTATTACAATGAGCTGGAGGCCGCAGTTTCCTTCCAGGAAATAGGGCTTTTTTTAAAGAAAAAAAAAACTGCACGTATCCTCTGAACAATGTCACTGTGTCACCGAGCAGCAGAAACCCGGCTGCACCCACGCTGACTGCAACAAGAGATGCACACGCTGCTCCTTTCTACAATATCTTCAACACACACCAAAAAAAAAAACATTTGTTCCAACACTTACTATCCGCTAAAGCCTCTGAATTATGCCGAAACTTTTATTTATTTTATTTTAATATATATTCCTTGTACCAGTCACAACCAAACAACTTTAAACATCCTATGTATTGACAGATATCCCTCAGCCCTACTCTGTACTTATTCCCGGTCACTTCCAACTGGATCAAGAAGTGACTGGAATTTGGTTCGTGTGTTGATGTTCACAACAAAACATTAAAAGTGAGGGAGCTTCATCTTGGTAGTAAAATTCAACATGAAACATTTATCTGACTGGCTCCAACTCCCTTTTTTCTATAAAAAGCTGTCCCATCCTTCCACATTTCCTTCTGATGTGTTGGAAAAATACATCCTAGCAGGAAACGGAGCAGACGTGCCTACAAATATGCTGCAGCCAGGCCAGAAGCTGCAGTATATTTACGGACTGGATTTTCTACCATTTTAAGTGACTTTCCTTTCAGTTGAAAAAACATAAACATTGCCAATCAGGACTGAAACAGGGAAAGAACCTCTGTTCTGTATTGTCTTATGCAGCCTTCAGCTAAGATACTTGAGCAAATTAGCTCCAAACTCCAATTGGAAAGGCACAAAGGCATGAAAAGCAAAGAATTAACAGGGAGTAACAAGCACAGTGGCAAATACCTAAACCATTCACAGAAGCAACAGTCCTACTGCTTTCTGCACTGGCTTTCCCAAAGACAGAAACTTATCCAAGGTTGGAGGAAGACAAAGAGCTTGCTTGGTTATTTTTAAGTCTATAGAGAAGTGTCTATACTGACATCACAGCTTAAAAAATACACTGCTTAGAACAGCTAATTTCACATCGCAGCTTAGTCAAAAGGAAAGCAGCAGAGCCAGGCTAGCGAGCAAGAGCCACACAGCATTGAACTGCTGTGTTTGCAAAGGCAGTAGTCACCAAGGAGCAGTGGCACTGCCAGCACAACCCCATAAGCATGTAGGAAATGCATGGCATGAGGGGGGACAAAATAACTTCAAAATAGGCCATTTAGTATCGTGGTAGCAATCAAACTTTGGGCACTGAAGCCTTTCCTCACTTAACAAAATGCAGATTAGTTAGCAATAATGGTGCTAGAATTATACAGAACACTTCTCAAGTAGTTGTTTGGTTTCTTGGAGGTACTCAAATAGCAGAATTTGTGGCGATTTCCTTTCTCATTTTTTGTCTGCATGAGCTGCAGTAAGGAGAACTGCTGCAGAAAACTCATTACTTCCTTTTTTTCTTTGCATCCCATCTTAGAGGATCACAGAAACTAAACCCAGTGCCGAGCTCCTGCAGCAGAACAAGCTAAGCTGGAAACCAGAGGCTCTCCAAAATCACAAGACATTTGCTATTTTCATACCAAAGATCCTCGTGTTTAAGACTCCAGTAACGCAAACACTTACTGAACGACGAAGCTATTTTTCTTCTACAATTTTAACTGAAAACTAAGAAGCGAACAGAAATACATTATTTGCTAGCAGGAAGGCAAAACAGCCAACTGCTAGTGGAAACTAAGAAGCCAAGACCACCTGCTTCCTTCAGTTAGTAGCACTAGAGCGACTAGAAAGAAAACGGCAACGTGCACGGAGAAAAGACCTTCACTCCGTGCAATTTGCAACATACTATTAAAATGTGCAGAATTAACATTATCTCCTACTAAATCACTGCAGCAGCAGCAAGAGCTGCCCAGGTCTCAGACTCCGCAGTTGTCCCATGTCACATTTGCAGGTTGCTAACAAATTTTTTTAAAAATTTTTAATCAGCATTTGGAGTCCAGCCGACCATGAAGGCACTGGAATTTGTGGCTTATAGCAGTGGTGCAGGTAGCGACATCCTGCTGCCCAGGTCCCACGAACAGGGACCAGGGGAAGATTATGGGCAGATGGAAAACAGAGGAAAAAGAAGCAAGCAAGCGGTGGTAAAGGAAAAGGAGAAAAAGAAGCAGGAGAGGAGAAAGGGGAAAATACAGATAGGAACATGGCTGGTAACCAATAGATAGAGCCAAGCACCAGGAGAGCGTACACAGGAATGGACCAGGCAGGTAAAGAGAGAAGAAAAGAACAAGCAGGGCTGGGAAACTGGGCGAGCTCAAGAACGGAGGGACAGAGGAGGAAAACCAGGAGTCTTCCTGCAAAACACCCTGACCTTCTGTAATTAAAGATTCTATCATATTTGGTCAGCTCAGGGAGGTCAGCCCCGAGTAAGATAACTTCAGCTCTAGAAATTAAATTTCGCTCAGGTATTGGAAATGCAATAGTCTGTATAGGATCTACACCTCAATTCTGTAATATTCGTGATGTTCGCGGGGTTTATGAGGTAAAGTTTCACTGCTGCAGGTCAGTAACTGCTTAAAAATTAGAGCCCGGAGAACATCTACTACTTTCAAAACACAAGAAAAATATTGACCTCCGAAGCTGTTCAGATGAAGATGAAGGGATGCTAAAATGTGGGTGCAATAACAGGGATGCAGCCTTGATCTCGAGGTTGCTCCTGGCCCTCCATTCCTAAAAGCACCTTTTTCCTGTCCCGCTGCACAGCTGCCCCAACAGACCTCTCCGTATTTCAGTACGTAACAAAAAGCCTGGAACAACGTATTAACTGGCTAGTGTCTCCTCAAGGGTGTTTTATTAATCATGAATTCTGGCAGGGACGGAGTCCTTCTGTGCAAACAGCCTCAGCGCAGGCACAGGGTGCCGTGCAGCAACGAGGAGCATCCAGGATTCCCCCCATTTCCCTCTGTGCTCAGCACTAGCAAGGAAATATTTTCCATCTCCAAACATTATACTGCTCTTCTGGAATCTTCTGCATGAGTCTATAGAATAAAATAAAAGCAGAAGAGATTTCAGTACATTGAAATACACTGCAATTTGGGGCCATTTACTTAAACGATAAACAGGTCTATTAATTCAATACACTGTTCAGCCTCCAAAATACGAGCCTGTTCACATAGTAGCTGTTATCCTCATTAACTTAAGCCAACCACATCTTACAGCTTCCAAAATGGGTCAGTTCCCAGGAGATTCCCAGTACAAAAACTGATTTACATTCTAAAAGCAAAGAAAAAAAAAGGAATATTATATATAGATATATATATGCATGTATATGTATATACACACATACGTGCAGTGAAATCAGTGAACTATTGTGCACTGTGTTAAAGGGGCTAAATCTTTTGCTTGAAGATAAATATTCATCATGTATTAGACCTCAATCAGCATGCTGCAAATTAAAAAGTTTATCTCCTGGGGGGGCGGGGGGAAAGCGGGAAGAAAACAGAAATTAAAGAAATTAGTAAGAATTAATCAGGAAAATGCAACTCATACACTTGGCGTCAGAGCAAGTCATTAGTTTGCAACCAGACTAATGCCCTTTTCTCTCCCTATTTGAAGCCCTAAAAAGAAAAATGCCAGTAATTAGCTGCTTTTGCCAAGTTTATTGGTAAATATGAATTTAAAAATGCAGAAACATCTCTCCAACTTGGTGCTTCTCCCTCTACTCATAACAACATGCTCCTCTCCAAAGAGCCTCCGTGTTTTAGTTACTCAATTAAGAAATTTTGATAAAGTCACAGGATACCCTACAGAAAAGCAACTCCTGCATGTATCTTTGTGAATTTTTTGTAACAATGGCAATAAGGGCTAACAAAAAAGTTGGGATTTCCTCACGCTGTTACATAAGCGTTGCCCATGGTATCTCCTCCTCGGTAGCCTGCAAAACAACTCGCCGCCGGTGAGTCACGGCGCCGCGCGGAAACTCACATAGTTTCCATGAGCACTTCGGGCCGTTCCCACTTCAAAGAGCAGCAGCATCACAGCTCTACTACGTTTTTGCAGGAAATAACACACCAGGGCCATCAAATGCTATTCACACAACCAGCATTATAAACGTTAAGAGTTCTATAGCTAGTCTGTAACCAGAATTAGGCTAGAGCTGTTGCTGCTTTAGAAGCAGTTGGCCAACTTTTCCTTTCTGTTTTCAGCTTTAGAGGGTGACCAATAATTCAACGTTGGCCACGGGGCTATCCAGGTCCACCTCGGCAGTGGATGTTCCCGCATGGATCATATGGATCCCCAGGGAACAGCAGCCAAGAGGCCACAATGTGAAGGACAACAACAGCCAGAAGGACCTAGGCGCTCGCATCGCTGCTCGTGTCACCGTCACAGCAGGCCAGGGCCACCCCTCTGGGCACAGGGATCCCCCCCAAAACTCATTTTTGCGAAGGGCCTGGACAATTAGGCAACGCAAATGAACTATCACACTCGAGACGCCTGGGAGCCCACGCGAAGGGGCAGCTCCGCGAGCTGCTGTCCCCAACGTCACTCGTGCAGCTGGGGACACAGCAGCATCCATTTCACGCTGCTGCGCACGGCCGCGGGCTCCTGATGCAAAGTTTCCTTCCCAGCATTGCACAGCCCCAAACAGGCACCTGAGGGCTGGAAATCAGGCAGCTCCCCATTCAACAGAATCCAGAACGTGACACACTTGGTAAACTGGGGAAAGGGGAAGTATTTATCAAGTAATTCCATAATATTTAATCAAAATTTAACAATCACTCCCCTGCACGGGGCAGTGTTCTTGCAAGCTCGCAAATTGCTTCCTCTAGGCAGGTTGGCTCTGTGTCGGCAGGAAATTTTGGGACATGGGATCCCGAAGGGACTTTGTCCCCTGCCTCTGCACAGAGGCTCTCGCTGGGTTTCAGGGCTCTAAAGTCTGCTGCTTTCTTGGACTGGCTTCACGACAGCCACTTCTGAATATTGGTTTCCTCCATGTCACTACAAATAACTGAAATCGGGAGAGATCCTCACTTTTTCAAAGTGAAATATAATGGTATGACCTAGAAAACTCCTTGCTCCAGCTCTCAGAGAAAAAGATTATACCTGAAGTATCTGGACTAATGCAGAGCAAGGAAGAGAAAATATCAAATCAAGTGAAACACGATTGTGAGGCTGGTTTTTGTTTTCATCTCAAACCAGGCCTTGCAGACAAAGCCCTTCCCATGCAGCTGCTGGATAGGGACCATCCTCACCGTCGGGTCTGATGAAAATTACAGCTTCAATCACATCACTCTCAATTCATGAGTGCATTGCAAAATGCTCCAGGACGAGTTGCTCACACAAGACTGAGGCTAAAACGCTGCTTGCCGTGGCTAGCAAGGCACCAGGGCCCAAGTTTCATGCCACCAAAGGAAAAGAGTGCAAGGAAAGCCAGAAATGCTCCAAGAACTGCCCGGAGGGAAGACTCCAAGCACTCTGCAAGGCTTCAAACCAGAGCTGTAGCACCAAAACCACTGGTTGCAGCATCTTCAGAGACACCAAAAGTGTTTCAAAGTGCCGTGAACTGTTTGAAAAGAAACCCCAGGTAACCGTCATGAACATTTTAGCAGTTTATTAATCTGTTCATCACCTCTGACTGCATCTATATTAGCAGCTTAGCTTGGAGTGTGCATTTGAAGCAAACCTCTCGATTTTCGCAGCTTGCAATGCTATGATTCACGCTGCCAAGCAGGCTCCGAGAGAACAAACTGGATTCCCTCTTGGATAAAATTAGCCTGGAAGATGCACTTCAGAAGCACCTACCAGATGCTAACAGGCATTCCGTACATGGGGACAGATTAGACTAGTCCAAGGTCCCGAAACGAAAGGATGGGGATGCTGGATCCTCAGTGCCAACAGCAATGAAAATGGGCACACATGTGTGCAAATCCCACACGGACACGCGTGCTGCCTGGGCCAGTGACACCAGTTCCAGCTTCTGAAGCTCAAGGAACAAACGTAATTTTGGAAAGAACAACATAACCATTTTCCTCCTCCTCACTCACCTCCATTAAATTCACTTGCTGTTACAAAAGTAGCCCTGAGTATAATTGAGCGCAAGGCAATTTCACTGCAGTTTTTTATAGAATAGTTTACAATAAGGTTTCTGCAGAGAAAGAAGCTGATGAAACTTGCAGTAAGTTTAAATGCATTTAAACATCTGTCTTACCACAATCATTTCTGAAGGCTCCAGTATGATACATTCGCATCCCCGTTTTCCTCCAGACTGCTTGCCAAAACTACAGTGGGATAGAAGAAAAAAAAAAACGAGAGGAATGAGACGAATCATCTATTTCATTTTTTCAGCAATAAAAATAATTGACAATAGTGCATATTACAATAGCTACCCCCTCCTCCAAAAAAAGAGGGGCTAATGAAAATTATTGTGTTAAAAAACTAACAATACAGTAGCATTATGATGTTTAACTTACTCTGCACTTCTTATCACAGCTTATTACAAAAAGCCTAAACATAAAGGCTTTTCTTCTGCAAGATCTTTATTATTTGTAGATATTCAAAAACATTCACAATGGCTTTCACTGTTGACAAGAGCACATTAGTAAGCGTTAATTAGGCACTACACAGGCTTGGTAAAAACAAATAGACTGAAATTTCAAGAACTTTAACTGCTACTTTGGATAAAAAGGGGCATTTTCATCAGAATTCCCTCCACTCCCCGCTTCCTTCTCCCAGCAAACTCTTCCCTAGAAGTTAGCCTTAAACTTGTGACTTCTGTATGTTGGTTCTTGTACTGTTTAAAAATATGAAAGAAAAATCCCTAAAGATCTATTGCAAAGAGCAACAAAACCAGAGGGAGAGAGGTTAAGTCAATCAAATGCACTTCAGCTGAATCCCTTCAAAAAGATCCTGCCTTCACACCACCTAAAACACCTAAAGGCACCTACACGTAGCAAGATTGCTAAAACTTCCAGGTTGTCTTTCATGCTTTTTCCATACCGCACGCGACTCGGGCATCACAGGCTTCAGAATAGCTTTAAAAACAACAGCAGCAACAAAATCCCTTGGTTGCTGTAAATATTTAATCAGATTTATTTTTACAGGGTCTTAAATTTGACATAATTATATATTCTACCAGTTTCTAACCCTTTGAAGGCCGGAGAAGTCAGTACTGTAAACTTGATTGCTTTTTTAATTATATAATTTTATTGTGTGTGTGTCTGTCACTTAATATCCATCTATTGCAACTGCATCATTAATTTGCAGTCACTTGGTCATGCACTTGCAGCACTGAAATGGGAAAAAGCCTCCTGCGTGCCCAAGGCAGCTTTGTTTTTCCTTGATTTTCGCATGCCTCGTTTGCAGGAAGCCTTGTTTTCCAGATTCGCTGCTATTTGTAATTAAAAATGCTTAAGCAAACACATCATATGAGAAAGGAATGCAAGTTAAGGCAGCGTTGGATCACACAGCAGCCACTAACGGGTGCCGAGGCCTGGGATCAGCCCGGAGCATCTCGACGCGGGGTTTGTTAATGCAGATCCAACCGTTCGGATAGGATGGGTAAATAGATAATTAACACAGATAGAACCAGAGCCCCAGAATGTTAAACCTGCCAGCAGCCACAGAAAGGCTCGACTTAACCGAGACGGCTTCAGTGCCCAAAATTACTCCCTGGAGGGAACTGCAGGTCCCACCTCGTGCCTGCTCCCACAGGGCTGGCCTCCAGCAATCCCAGCTTTCCCAAGAAAAACCTTCCCAGCTTCTCTATCCTAGGGCACAGGAACTGGTACAGCAAGCCTTGCTCTTACCAAGTAGACTGCCTTCAAAATCCCCCAAAATACTTTGAACATAACTTATTTCATTAAAAGGGAGTATGCATAAATGTCTACTATTTTCTATACACAAATATTCAAAAATGCTTAATATTTAGCTGCTAAACTATTTAGGTATTTGGTCCTAAAACATCTGGAATTTCAAGAATTATGAGTTAAAAGAATGGCAGCCCTATTAACATCGAAATGGGTTAAGTTCTTCATTGCTTCATTCCTACAGAATTCTCAAAACATAATAGATACTTCAAATTGGCATCAACAATTGCCAATACCTTTATCAATAACTATGGCAGACTCTGCATTGTGTTAGAGGCAGGACTGGGGTAGGACAGGGACACCCCAGCACAGCAGCATAACAAGCAAAAGCCTTGTGATTTCCTACAACTATTTTGGTTTTATGCATATACTTTTGCCTCTCAAGCTGCGTGTTTACCTGTCAAGCGGTTTTCAAGAATATCCGACGTGGACGAACTGTACTGTTCCCAGCGACCCCAAACATTCAATCACCCTGGACGAACCTGGCTGCATCTCTCGGACGCAAACGTGTTTCCCACGCAAGCGAGAACGCTTTGCCCTGGCAGACGCAGGCTGCATATGGAATGCAAGAGTTCTTCGCTGTTCATTTTTAAATAAGTGTTTCCACACAGAGCCCCAAGCCAGAGCTCAGCCTTCCTTTGGCCAACGATGCATTTCTGTCCTCCCCAAAGAGCACCCTCTGGGGGTACAGCCATCCCCGTGTGCACCTAGGGCAACAGCACCATCCTCAGACCCAAGAGAACCCCCTGACCCATCACCTCTCCAAGCTAGCACCAAATATCCTACAAAACCATATTATGAAAGTCTTCGAACAACCACTTGTATTATTAAATACCAACTTAAATAGTCGAATAGAAAGCTCTTTTGTGCTTTATTTCCTCGCTCTTGGACAGGGAATAACACACTGAGGCAGAAAACTTCCAACCTACAAGCAGAACCAAAAGTAACTGCCAAGGGCAAAGCCATGGACAGGACTATTTGACTGCATAGCTGTAACAAGCTATACGACCCACTGCTTACTCGTTGGCTTTCCTAGCACGTTATTCCATGTCCAAAGGATGCAGCGCCAGCTGATCCCAGCTCTAACACCTGCCTAGCTCCCGAAGCCACGGGCAGCCCTTCTAGTCAGTCGTTCCTGCTTCTCTTCACGCTGCCTTATGCTGCCAGCGCGGCCTCAACAACAGAAGAATGTATTAGTTTTAAAAAATATATACGTTAGTAGCATTATCAACTTGTATTTTAGCTTTAACGTACTAGATACCACGCAATGCTAAATTTACAGCAACCACTTAGTTTTCAGAAACAGCTGCTCAGGTGGAACTATGCACTGAACTATCATCTCATCTAATGAGAAGTAGAAAATCTACCTAGTTCTGATAAGTGCATGGACATTAGCCTTAAGCAGTGTTTGTGAAAGCAGAAATATAACTCCAGGACAGTTAACTGCAAAGAGCTTTCAAGTGTGCAAACACATATTGATGCCATTTCTTTCCCAAAACTTTTGCGTTTGGGAACAAAAACGTTAAGAGATTTAAATTACAACTGTTTCAGCAAGCATCACAATTTGGAACGTTAGCGGCAGCTGCAGATCTGTCAAAAATTAAGCGCAGCATATGCCAGCAGTGAGCAAGGCATGCATATTTATCTAACCTTGGAGCCCGATGCAGAAAATGAATATATTTCCTGCTACAGCTATGGGGGACTCATGCAGCAGAGACTGCGATCAAGATGTGAGAAAGAGCAGCTCGAGGACAGGGTTCAGATACAGAGGCACAATCCAAACAGAAAGGCGCATTTATGAAAGTTAAATGGGAAAAGGGAATCGGTGGCAGGAGACGTCAGTGCCACTTTCATCCGCTGGGGTTGGGAACAGAGCAGCTCGGAGCCTCCCGCTTCCTTCTTCACTGAACTGCACAAATTCAGGAGAGTTTTCAGAAAGAGTCATACAGGAGTCAACCTGAATATATCCTCTAAAACCAGACCAAGGTACAAATAGATTTGAAAATGTAATTAAGTACATAGAGATTAAGATTTCTGTAATATATGGAGTTTAAGTTGTATAAACTAGAAGTCTTTAATCCTGTGTTTTTACATACCTACACTGACATTTATGGATTTTGTAAGGATTTACAGGATTTTCTGCACTTCCTATACTCTCACATACTACCATTTAAAGTGAACTACAAAATATATTAAAAGACTTATGTTTGTTATCGACAAACATTAATATAAAAAAAACTAAAAGGGAGGCCACGGTGCAGAGAGTCGGACCCCTCACTGCTACCTGCTTGTGGCTTGAGGCCTCATTACCCGCTGATCCACTGCTCCATGCCACTAAAAATCACAGTCTGCTTTTTATTTCCTTTTATTCCTGCCAGACATCCTCAAACAAGCCTGTTTCCAAAGCAAAAACCTGTTTGAGTTAATAGGTTTCTGGCCAAAAAATTGTTTTTAGCCAACAAATGCACTAACAGAGCAGAAGGGAGAGTTAATTCCTGTTTTCTCCGCTTGCAGGATTTGGGAAGGGTTGCTCAAGAGTTCTGTGGAAGGGACAGGAAGAGGGAAGAGCTTGTTTTCAATAAAATGACATCTTGAATGTTTCAAGACTCTGTGTTTTCCCCGTCAAGGTTCAATTCTCACATCTGTAGGAGGCTGTCACCCACATAATTGGCTTCAAAAGTTTCTCCTGGCCCTTGATGTATTTCCTAGGGTTAATCTTGCTGTGAGTAATCTCCTTCAAATATCCTGTTCACATGAATTATCTTGATTAACGAGCAAGGTTAACACACAAAACCCTCTAACTTCCTGAAATGCTCTTCTCTACGTGAAACCCCTCATTCTTGTTCTTTTGTTACGGTCACCACTTTCACATCAGAAGCATCTTCCTTTCCTACTGCACCGAACTTATTCATAAACCCAGACAACAGGGCAACCTTGGTTGCATCATCTTCATACCAGACATTACTGACTCATCTGCTGCTTACCTTAAAAATAATAATAAATAAGCTTAATCTTACGGGGCTTTCCTCACTATTGACTAGAAAAGACTCAACATTATCCTATCTTGCTCCCTGGATTTTTAAGCCAAGTTTTGAATTGCAGCTTGCTTACTACGGCATTTAAGTTCGACAGAAAACCTTCTCGAGCATAAACAGTCCTAAATTAAGCCCCAGCTCTTTCAAGTACCTGTAAGGAAGTAATGAAGCAATGACTGCCCACATTCTCATGCCTCAAACACACAACATGAAGACCATGCCAGGATTTATTTCAAGCCAGAATCCACTTACTAACTATGATCTGTCCCTGTGTAGCCTGCCTTCCAGCAGGAGCTGCTCCAAGTTGGGCTCTTGACCATTTCAAGGCACTGGGCTGTGTCCGTATCAAAGCCCAAACCCTCGGCCCTTGCAGCCTTGCCCACGCTGAGGATTCCCGTTTGCTCTCACACACCTTCTTGCTGGGATGACTCGGAGCCGGCAGCAGTCTCCTCCCTCAGCTCCGTGCAGCCGTCGCCCAGCTCCGAGCGCTCTCCTTGCTGCACTCGTGCCGCTCTCCAACAACCCACGTAAGGAGGCTGCAGCAGGGGCCACACTCTGGGCATAGAGCAAACAAGCAGCTGCCACAAGGGCAGCGCGCCACAAACATCCCCGTCTCCCTCAACAAGCTTGGAGCATCTTCAGGGACGGCTCTAATCCCTACATCTGTCCACCCCGTTCATCTATGGGGATTAATGACAAAGCACAGGTAGATCAGTGCTCTGAACACAGCAGCCTTTCGCAATGTTTATTGCACTAATAATGAACAAGTAAAACACGTTCATCAGGCGTACAGAGCTCTGCATCGCTCAGAGTTGCTCTCTGAAGGGACAAGTGTCCTTCACATCCTATTTTAAACCCACACAATCCATCCTCCCCACCAGCTACAGGGACTTACACTGTTTAACACAACCGAGCATTATTTCCTAAATCATGAAAGCATAGAGAAATCCTAAAATAAGAGGCTCTGTAATAAATAATTACTTTTTAAAAAAGCAATAATTCCCAGTAGTTATCTTCCTTGCTATCAACTTCTGATATCCCGTCTTTAAAGTTTCTATTCAAAGTTGTCTTTCCAAGATGATTTACACCTAATCTTATACTGTAGGTTATTTTCACTGTTACTGCTTAAACAAAAGAAAAAGAAACACACATAAAAGCATGGTTTGGTGTAGAATTCTGTCAAGAGCAGAAGAGCTGTATAACATTTGAGGCAACAAAAATGAAGGCAACGCTGTGTTTTCCTGCAGATGCTGACTTAAGCCTCCTTTGAGAATGACTCATGTAATCAGAAACTTGGTTAGGGATAAGAGATAATGCAGAACAGTAAGTATTACTTTAGATGTAATTAAAATGCTGCTAATTATAATTTTGAAGGAACACAGCTATGTCATCCAAGGTACCATTTCGTACCCAAACTGCCTGTAAAGGACTTGTGACTGCAGCTCCCTCAGCTGCAGAAGCGTGACATGAAGTACCCGGAGACCACAGAAAGTCACCGGGAGGATCACACAATTACAGAACGCTAAAATTCACACCGTGGTTTATTTTAAATGATAACTTGAGGTTCAAGGACACACGTAGCACAAAGCAGAAAGCTGGCTCTGTTCTTCCATGCCCTGTTTGCTTCTCCAGGCGGCACCTCTCCCTCTCCGTACGCACGATGGGGAAGGGAATGCGAGAGGGAGCAGCACAGGCGCCCGGTGGAAGTTAGGGGGAAACCAGGAAGGTTCAGAGAGATTCAAGCATCCTTTTGCACACCTTAAATTTAACTAGCAATAAGTTCAATTTACCAAACTGCAGAGTGTGCATTTCTCTTCTAAATGTCCAGCATATCACAATTCCTCTCGTATTCGAACTTTTTCCTCTCCCTTTCCTCCTGTCCACTATAATGAGAACATGATCAGAGGAGAATTTAGGTATCCAAAGAGAAGTGTAGTTATTTCCTCCTCCTGGGCTCTCACTACTTAAGTGAAGGATAAACCCCAGGAACCAGCCCAGTTCTCATTTAACAGAACTTTGGGATCCTTATTATCACCTAGCACATATTTTTGCTCATTTCCACTGTAGAACCAGGTGCAATCTCATAAACTGGCAACCACAGATCGGCATCACCCACACACTTTTTTTTTCTTTAAATTAAGCTTAATAATGCAAGTAAATTCTACACTTTTCAACTTTACCTAAACAACAGTTTTAGCTAAGCTTTATACAAAATCAACTTGCCGCATCCTCACTTCTAGCACTGCTAATCAACTACTGAGCTGAAATTTTCCATCCTATGTTTTCTAATTGGTGCTTAACATGAAATTCGAGTATATGAATGTATATATTTGAACCACAGTAACCTCTAACCTCATCAAATTATTGTCAATTCACAGCAAGTAAAGTGCTGATGAACTAATCCATGTTTCGTAAGGAGCTGGTACACCCGCACTGCTGGGGAAGGACACGTACACGGGCTGGGTATCTCCCCGGTGTTTATCCATCTCCTTGTCCTGCTTGACAGGTCCAAGGGAAGCGCTCTCATTCCAGAGCGAGCGCCTGTCGGGAAGCGAGCAGGGAAACAACCCTGGGAGCACCGAGGGCAGCGTCACCGCAGCCGGGTTACTCATCGCCCATGGAGAGGAGCGAGCACGTCCTGCGGGAAGTCTGCCCTCCACATGAGCTCCTTGGAGAGGCAGCACCTCCCTTATCATCTCACCAAAAACTACCCAGACAGGGCACCCAGACAAGAGAACGTCTGTCGAGGTTAGACCCTGCTAGCGCTTCCAAAACTGAGATTCCAAATAGACACAGAGGCGGCTGACTACAAGCAGAGCATCCCACACAGTGAAGTGCCTGGGCTTTTTCTGTTTGTTTGTTTTAAACTCCAAAGCTGAGAAGTGCAAGCTAAAAATAAATATATTCTGTGCAGCTTCAAAGTACCACGGTGGCGATTCTGAATGAGGGACAAGGTCAAGCCGAGCACTGCAGTGCAGCAAGGTGCAACCTGCATCAAACATCATCCTTCAGTTAAAGCTCACCACAATGTTCACTGCTTTTCAGCTACGAAATGCAAAATCTTGTCATACACACTGCAACCAATACCACTGTCCTCTTGCATTACTTAAAATATATATAAATACACATATATAATTACATATATGTACATATATTTTATATATAAATATATGCCATTAAACATATATGCCATTAAACAGACTCAAGTCAGATTGCATAAATTTGTACTATTTAAAAATCCTTTACTTACCTGCAAGGTGGCAAAAACATGGAATCCTTCATCAGCACAGATCCCGAAAGCAGTATGTACCAGCATCTTGCTATAGTTTCTGAGCTGTAAGATAGGGAGCCAGACGTCTTAGAAATAGACTCTTTTAAAAACAACTCAAAAATACATTATCCAAACACTAGTGTAGTAAAATAATGATCGACCAGGCTGCCAACCCTACTCATGCACTGTAAACTTAAGAACTTTAATGGAACATTACCAAGAATTAATATTTTTCAACAACTATATCCAGATGACAATGGCAATTAAGCCAAATTTAAGACAATTAACAAAATAAAATTACTCATTTTCAACGAGAAGTTTTCATTCCAAAGAAAGTACTTATAAAACTAAAAATATATGTGCTTTTATTGTACACTCAAGTTGATTATCACCTCAACACTCACAGTAACATTACACAGACCTTCCAAGACTTAAGCATGAAGACTCGTATGTTTGACTGCTGCGTTTTATTTGCATCTCATGTGGATGCAGAGCTGTCTCATGTGCCAAGTGATCCTGGATGTGTCTCATGTGCCAAGTGATCCTGGATGGCTGGGGAGGGGACCTGACATCCCATTGAGTTTATATCATAGAGCTGTAGATTCAGCATCTGCCCAGCTGCAGACCAGGATGAAGCTACTGTGTTTTACTGCAGCTGCTTGTCCCTCTGTTTAGGGGGCTGCATGCTATAAGCAATGCTAAAATATGAGGAAAAATAAAGTATATTTGTAACTCAGCAGGAACTTAGGGGGTCCTCAAAACTCAAATACTGGTTTGGGCAATTTGAGACCAATCTGAGCCCTGGCCCTGGCCCTTGAAGGGCAGCCCTACGCATGGTTCAAGCCCTGGCCATACAGTCAGTGCCACATCCAGGGGAAGAGTGCCACCTACTGAGTCACCCAGGCCATTCCCACCAGCAGAGGTGTCACTAGGTGCTCTCGGGCCATCTTCAAGTGTCCTGCAGTGCTACATGGACAAGTACTGAAAGAGAAGCCTCGCTGGCATGCAGAGCAGAGCTGCTGTTTGCAGCTCCACGGCGGGTACTCACCAGAAGAGAACCTGGTTGCCCTTGTACCGTTCGTAGCGGGCACTCGATGACATTATTCTGAGGGAGAAGGAGGAGAAAAATAACTTCAGTGTGAATCCCCATAGATCGTAAGCCGTTAATAACCACATTTCAGCAGAATCACTTTAAGGTTTTAAGACCTTAAACGCAGCTATTTTTTGATTTAAGTAAAGGACATGCTTAACTGTAAAATTCAAATTATTACCGCATTCTTCATTATCCAGATAGATAATATACAGCATGTTCTCCAAGTCTTTAAATCACTCCCACGCATTGGAATTACCCATAGCAACAGAACTGAAGGAATTAAAATACTTCTAATGCTCTTTTTGTGCTCTGCTGGCCTTTATGTATTCTGAGATCATCTGAATGTCTTAATTATTAAAAAGCACTTGCAGTGCCTTTGCACTAACGTGGCTCAGCAGCCAGCCTTGGTTAAGGCTTTGCCACCTCAAAATGTGGGCAAGGAACAGCTTTGCTCATGCGCACAAGATGACACTCACATTTACTGATTACACTATGTCATGTTAACGGGGTTCATCCTACTTTACCTTAATTGATGTTCCCTGAAATGTGAGAGGATGTCCAGTCCATGAAGGAAGGAATAGATAGTGCTTAAGTCCTTAAAAAAAAAAAGAGGGGTGGGGAGAGAAAGAAAAATAGAGACATTAGCAACATCATTCATGGCAGTCAATCACTTTGCAGTACCTCCTCCAATTGTGAAATATAGTTCTACAGGCTTAAAAAAAATATATCTTGGGACAAAAAATTAGGCACAGATACAGACTGAAGAACCCTGTTCACAGTTAACTTGACGAAGTGCTAACAGGGACAAGATTTCGAAATACTTTATTATTATTGCATGTGTTTGTGAATAGATTATTCACAAGGATGGACTACAGCAAGTGTCATGTGGAATACACCAGATGAGATGGTTCTATTTATTCGGCATTAAAAATAAAAAAAAATAAAATAAAATAAAATAAAATCGCTGAATTGTTAAACCTCTCTGAGAGGAAGAGGGTCAGGGATTTTGCAAGAATCAATTCACTAGCAGCAGGAACACATGAGAAACCCCAGCCCAGGCACTATCCGTCGCACACGGACCTACATTCCCTGTATAGGGAATGTTGTGTGCGGAGAGAAAAAGCTACTTCCCGACCAGGAGCCTTGGGCATGGGCAGCCTCAAAGCTGCTCCAGCACCATGCCAGCCCTCCGCAGTGGGGAGCAGAGCTTTTCTTAAAGGAAGCATCAGTATTAAAACGTGTAGGTTGCTTCACTGCAGAGGTTGGACTCTATAAGCAGAGGCCCTTAGGGGACACAACTGTTTGCGCTTGTCCCCATGCAGGACCCTCTCTATAGTGGAGGCCACGTGCCAAAGCGCCCAGGAGGGCGACTCCTCGTTGCACTGGGTAGCCCAGTGCACTGGAAAACACACTCTGCACTTCCCAGAGCTGCGTCTGTGTCGTATTCATAGAGGAGAAGGCAGCATGAATGCTCGTCTCACAATTCACAGCGGAAACGCTCCTTGGCTGAAGAGCCACTGTTTAGAAATACAATAACTAGAGACTCTTATACCAAGCGAAAGGTCGTATATCACTGCAGGACATCAGAATCAATAAAGCTCAGATTTTTGTTTAAATGTCATTACCAAAACCCAGAGAAATTCTACAGAAGTGCAGACGCTCTCAACTGCTGTTGACACTGGACTAGTAGGGAGCCAAGCTGGTATCAGTATCAGATGTTACAATTAAACAAGAAAAGCTAATCTTTTTTTCCACCCTTCATTACTCTTTGTGTCCATACACTGTTTCCCAAGTTTGATTTCTTGCTAAATGCTGTTGACACTAAGATATAACAGAAGATGTCTTTGAAATATGTTTTATACTAACAGTCTTGCTGGCATCAGTTATGGAAAGTTTTAGCCTGATTAAAAGCTTAGATTTACAGCAAAGTTTAAGTGCTACATATGAGCGGTTACCACATCCTTTCCTGAGAGCTCTCCTGGATGCTACAGCGCTATGGCCTCCAAGCAGCTTAAATCAGGACCTTCTGATTTTATATATACAATATTTTATATTGTATAGGATTTTATATCCTTCATATACAGATAGGTGGGGAAAGCTCCTCCTTCCCCTTGCACATCTCAAGATCCAGTTTCTGTGCATTATCTGGCCTAAACTTTTCCCGATAAAATGAAAGAACCTTCCAGGCAAGTCAACCAACTTTCTTCATTTACTACCGTGTTATTTAAGGCTAGATACTTACAACATCGCTCAAACTGTGTTTGAGACCCTGACCTTAAAGGGTTGTTTGATATTCCTGCAAGTGAAGAACATACTTCTAATTACACTTTTATTCCAGACACCGAAGTACACATTAATTACAGGTTATGTGGCCACCTAGTGGGAACAAGTCGACAGTCCGGCCGCAGACTAAAGAAATCTGAATTCAGATGTGAAAATATTCCCTTCATCTATTCAACCGTCCTAACAGTGAAAACAGGATTGGAAGCCGTTTTTAAAAAAATGCATTTTGTACCCCCGAGCACCAGTTACACAACCTGGGTTATCACACAACCAGGGGGCGAAGGGCAGAGATTATTTCCCCGAGACGCCCATTAGGGAATGGGATTTTATGAACTTAGCGTAGCAAAGGGCGACAATAAATGTGACCATGGTGGAACGCAAAGTACAGGCTAAAGAGTGAAGTCTTCCTTATCCTTCCCTATAATCTCTTTGAACAACCGAATCTCTTCGCAACTGAAACAATTACTGATGGAAAATTTATCCGCCTGCACAGTCAGGGAAGAAGGTTAAAATTCTTTTACTTTGCAGTTGATTTGCTGAGTTTTTAGCCACTCAAGCTAAAGCACAACATGCAATATCCTTATATATCTTTTATATGCTTTATATCCTTTAAAAGCTATGTCCACACATAATGCCCAACCCACAATAGAAAACTACCTGTGCAGGTTATTAAAGGATATATTGGCGTCACGTGAAGTGTCTAAAACAGGAGCGCAGAAATCCAGGCTTTGCTGTTGATGGTGCCTTGATTCCCGGTTTGCGCTATGACACTCCGGTGTAAAACACAGCCTAGTCCGAGGTGTCACCAGGGACAGCAATGGGAAACCCATCCCACAAGAACAAGGCAACTTGTGACAGTCACCTGGAGCGAAACGCTCCATCTGCCCCAAAACACTTCATCCAAAAATGATTTGCTACTTCTAGGTTTGCTTAAATGACGGTGAAACAGGTTAATTGCTTAGATGCCGAGGTATAGCTTTAGGGCATAGGCAAAGTCACCAAAGGAATAAATAAATAAATAAATATAATAATAAAAAAACACTAAGCCTGAAAACTGCTGGGGAAGGGGTGATCTACGAGCCATCCTCGTTTAAACCTCCCCATTTTCACTTTTGAAAGGGAGAGCAACTTTATGAAGTCTGGAATTAAGACTCTAATGGAAAGGTCTGCAGAGGTCTGGATTATTTAGACCTGAACATAAAATTTTCCAAGTCAGAAGGAAAAAAAAAAAAAAAAAGAGAGAGAAAAGTCCAGCCAGCAAAACTGTAAATCACATGAGTCATATTCATATGCTATAGGTTAGCAATAATGTTTCCAAAACAAATTCACATGCGGCGGTAAAAGTGGGAGAGAGAACTATGATACTTTGGAATGGGGATGGAGTTATTGCATTAGGAGCAACTTTGCAGCCTATCAAAGCCCCGCGTAAAATGAAGTCCTGCTGCTCTAGCTTGGAGAGTGCCCATGCAGGTGCTCCAGGACTCTTTCCTTAGAAGTACAGCAGATTTCCTGCTCGGTATTTTAGAAGAGAGCAAATTGTTCCGAAATGACCTCATAGCTGCAAGCTCTGATGAATCCTGAGGAGTTATCCCGAGCCTTCCCGGGGAAACCGCAGCCGCCGTTGGGTCCCTCTTGTCCCGTGTGGGGACCGGCTCCGTGTCACCCGCGAGGGGCAGCCGCCTCCAGCCACGACCACGCAAGGACAGGGAAGATCTGCTGCATCGTGAGCGGCTCTGGGGTCCCCATGGGCTTTGGGTAGCACTGGGATCCCCCTAAGTGATGGCCGAGGGGTCTCCAGCGAGCGCGGGGCCAGCAGTGCACCCCAGGGCGCCGAGCAGGGCGGCACGGCCTCGCCGAGCGCTCGGAGCACTTCAAAGGAGCCCAGCGAACGGCTGCGTCAGCGGATCCGGGCCCCGCTCCCGCCTGCGAACCTGGCCCGGGGAGCCGTGCAAAACCTGTCTCTCCATCCCGCCCCGAACGCATTAAATTCCTGCTGCAAGAACAGGCGCTTGGCTCCGAGACTGCTCCCCACGCCCAGCCCGCCGAGGCTGCCAAGCCACCCAGGATTCCCTCGCTCGGATAAAAGCTGCTTTTAAAGGCGCACGAGGCAGGTCCGGCAGCACTTTGCACCCACACTTGGTCCACGGCAAGAGAAGACAGTTGCCGACGCACACGATTTTACAGCGTTTAAAGAGCAAAGAGGAAAATGGCTTTTTCTAGAATCTGTTACAGACGTGGCTGTGCTACAGCTTATATATTTCAAAGAAGGAAACAAAACACAACATGCATTGCTGCCTTTAAAAGCAAAGGTAATATGCTAATATTACCATGCTAATAACTTCATCACTCGACTGGCATTCGAGCCCAGCGCCAGGGAGGACGTTCCTGGGAAGGCAGCTACAGGGCGGGAGCCGCCTCCCGCTTTTCCCTGTTCCAAAGAGCTGGTCCTTTTCCTTCCGCGCTTTCATCGGAGAAAGTGCCAAGCAGGAAACAAGGCTGGAAACCAACCGCAGCAGAATCAAACATCCACTTTATGGGAAGATAAGAGTTTTAACCTGCTCTCGGACAATTTCTCCATATTAGACCTATTTTAACGATGAGATTCCGGGGGAGCAAACTGCATAGCTCCTGGCATAGCAGGAGGCGGCCTCGCTGCAGCCGGGATTCCGGAGGCACAGAGAGGCACGGGGCCTGAATGCACCTTTCACGGGGCGGCCTCAATGCCGGCTCTGTCGCGGCCGGGCGCAGGAAACGTTACTCAGCTTCGTTTATGGGGCCCTTCCTGTTGCTTCACCGACGGGCGCAATCCGCCCCGTTTCCTTTAGTCCTCGCTGAAGGCCAATTGTAAAAATAGTCCTCCCAAATTCCTTCCTGATAGTGTAATAGTAGAAATAAAAATACAGAGGCAGGCTCGCTGGAATTCTCCGATCCCCGCTGTGGATATCCAGCTCTCTCCGGAGCAGCCTGAGGAGCTCTGGCGATGCTGCTTTGAGCAGCCTGCCCCACGTCCTGCCCCACACGTCTGTCAGGGGGAAGCCAGCTGGGTTTAAACACAGAGTAGATAATATTATCTCTTACCGAGAGGAAGGCGATGAGATGAACCAGAAACCAACCCCTTCGCATCTCAATCTTCTCTCCCTGGTCAATGGCATTAACGTAAAGAAGCATAAGGGGTACCACAGCGTCAGTATTTGACATTAATAAAAGCAGAAGAGGTGCAAAGGAGCAGCACGTCCCAGCTAGGGAGCAGACAGTAACTGTTTCCTTAAAAACCTCCTCCTATTTATCCGGAGGCCATTTTTCCTACAGCACATTTAAATACAAGTATTGAGGCAATACCAAGGAGAAGAATAGGTGGATTAGCAGTTCGAATCAGGAAAATGCTCCCAAGAGGATCTCGCAAGGAATAACATGGTCTAAGTAGCACTAATAAGGAATGAAGGAAGCAGCCCTACAACTCAAAAATAGCAAATAATTTGGCTTTTTCAATCTGTGGCATTAAAACACCTCTTATACTAGGAGTAAACTCCAGCACGGTCTTAAATGGCTGTGGAGACTCCACCCAACAGCATTCGTGCAAAATAAACTGGTTCAGCCACTTCAAAGACATATTCCATTATCAAGGAAAAAAAAACAGGAACACTAATATCTACAGCAGATATACTACGAGAAATACATCCTGTGATTGCAAGATATCAGCACAAAGAACAAAACTCCAACAAGCAATATTAAAATCTGTGTTTCTCTCCCAAGTGAAAAGTAAACTGCATTACCAAACTAATGCAGCAGCTACTACACTGCTGCTGCCGCCTACGCAGGGCACCAAAGTAGCGAGTATTACCCAGGAATATTTCCAGCACGTACTTCCACTTTCTGTCACATCTGACTGATCTTCACGTGCTACGTGGAGAACACGCGAGTTCTCATATCCCACGAGGATAGCTGGATTCTGCACTACACTTTGGGACATCACTGTGTCCATCCTCTCACTTCTTAAGTACTGAAACTTTTTAAGGACTTTTAAAAAGGTCTGCAAGCAAAAATTAAGAAAACAAGACATCAATATGAAGGTTAGCTAGCCTGAATTTGCTGGTTCATACTAGCAAAAGCACAAACACAAACTGTGTTCTTGCCTGAATAATGGGTAACTTAATATTTATCTATACAGGTGACTTTTTTTTTTAACTGAGGAAACATCAGCCTATTTAATATATTACCTTAATACAGGAGAAAAACAAAAACAGGATTTTGTTTTACACTTTTGCAAGTCAAGGAAGCAACTGACAACATCAGTTAATAAGCACACAGCACAAAATAGGAAGCCTCAGTCTGCCTTTTGTTTTTCAGGCTGCCAGAAGCTATTTTTACAGGCTCCGCATTATTTTTTCCTGAGAAGTTCCATGTCTCTAAAGGGGGTTAATGCTCCGTGCCTGTGCTTTAATGCAGCTCCTTCTAACACACACATGGTTGCAAGCGCGGGCTTAAGAATTCCATTTCACCCCAAGGAATAGAAGTCTCTGTAATAAAAGCAGAAAAATAAAACAGAGCTGGTTTAAGAACAGAGGCCCCGGGCCCACTATTACAGTTTATTTATAGACTGAAAGTACTACCATTCAGCAAAGTACTCCTGAAAATAAAAAAGCAAAACATTTATACTTGAAAATAAAACAAAAGTTTTGTTTACTCACCAATAGCTCCCCACACCCAATACAGATAAACACCTTCCATCCAAGCACCCTGGACTATGTTGATATAAAACTCTGGTAGAAAGAAAAGTATTTGGAGGAGTGAGGGAGGGAAATTTTAAAATTATTTTTATTGCTGTTTCATCACTGAGTCAGCATTTCTGGAGCTCCATCTTGGCCAGAGAACTTCCTTTGGAAAAGCTGATTTTGCAAAGCAAATACCAAGGGCCCTAAACTGGAGAGCCAAGAACATTAAACCTCATTTATTCAAAGAGAGCAGCTTATAGAGTTTTGAATAGCTGAAGCGCAGTTCAGCCTTTTTCCTGGTTCAGCGCAACAGTAGAGTTAGGAAAAAACATCTTTAAGTAAAACATTACCATAAAGTTCCCAGACACTCACTATTGAGTTTTAAAATATATTTCAGGCTTAAAAATCAATATTAGAAAGTCATAAAGAAGCAGTCTTGAAAACACAGAGATGCTGGAATTCAAGAGCACGGAGAGTTCACTGTATCCTTAGTGTCCACACAGGTAACTGCTGTGGATGAGCAGGACTCGGCACGGAAGGGCTTTCACTAGGAGACCAAAGACCCCACGAGCAGCACCCCAACCCAAAGCTCCTGAAGGGCCCCCTGAAGTCAACAAGTTGAATGGTTGAAATCAGCAAGCGTCTGGTCACTAACACAAAGCGCCACAAGAAGAATAATCCAAAAAGAGCAAATTAGCAACACAGAAGAAGCAGGAGGCGGGTGCTCACGGGCTCGCCAGGGCACTCGTGTGGGTGCTCAGGGCTCTCCGGCCCCGTCCTGCTCACGGAAGGGCTGTTCCCAACAAGACGGTCCTGATGAGCGGCACGTGGGGACACAGAACCACTGCCCGCGTCACAGCACAGCCCCACCAGGAACACGCGAGACAGGGCTACTCGCTGAGGAACGGGGACGAGATAACATCGAGGCCTCCTCTCCGATTGACCATTGCATCCTCATCACGGAGAGCACAAACTTCCTAGGCTGTAATTACACATACAAGCCCCAAATAAGCCACATTCAACTCTGTCATTCCTCTGAAACCATAATCAACACTAATTTACACTGCAATACCCCGGAGATTTCTGCAGTTCCTCACTCTTACACTATTACTCAACCGTATCCTACATGGCGATACAATAAGTCTCTTAAAAAAAACCCACCACATACATACACACTTAATGCAAGTCCCAAATCCAAGTTTCTATAAGACAATGCAGTGCATTAACTGAAGAAACAGACTTTTGACTCATCGGCTCACGTCAGGGGAAGACACACGTAGCCGGTGATGAAAGCGGAGTCTGGAAGGCAGAGCAGAACGCTGCAATAAGGGGATTACGACAAAGCGACCTCCGGACAGCAGTGCCCAACGACGGAGCTGGGGGACACACACAAACCAGGCTCCCCTCCTCTTATTTCCACCCAGAAGCGGCAGGAAGATTCAATAGTGCAATTCAGAAACGTTATTGGCTCTGCAGTCGGTTTTCCTGAAAAAAAACGGTGCATTTATAATGGGAATCTCATCCAAACCCGTCGCGGCTGAAGCCCACCCAAGCGGGCTCTGGACAAGCACGGGGCGGCCTGGCAGACCTATCACCTGCAGCTCTCCTGCTCTGCATAAGCATTCATCACTGGCAAAGCTGTGCAATTATTTCAGATAAAAAGAAAGACCTGCCCGAGTAGAGCTTAGGAAAACAAAGCAACATCATCACTGGCGTTATTAAAAGCTGAACTCTGACCTCCGAATTCTACATACTCCAGTTTGCAGGAGGAGGGACCTAAGCCAAGTACAGAGGAAATCTGCAGTTTTTCTTATAAACTTGCCTGGCTAGGAA
>JAWLRI010000995.1:6770836-6794164 GCA_034781795.1 Crypturellus tataupa
TCCCGCGAGGGGCCCAAAGCGGCCGTTGACCCCCCGGACCGCGCCTCGGCCTCCGTGGGGACCTGCTCCTGCCGGTACCTCGCTTTAACTCGGGCAGGGATTGCGTTCCGCATGACACCGTCCGTTGGCATGCGGTTTCCTAAGTCACACCTATATTTCGAGTGGCTTTTTTTTTTTTTTCTTTCACAGTTTATAAAGTATTCGTTGTCTCCCTTGAGGGGGCGAGGCGCCGGCATCACGATGTACCGCAGCGTAGAGCACAGCCATGGGGCACAGCAGGCTCCGATGTGAAAGAAAAGCCTGGCCCTGGCAGCAGATGCCCCGTTCAGCACAGCCCAGCTATGCAGAACACGCAGCTGCAGGGCCAGGAGACCGTCCTGGCCAAATTTGAAGCCTAAATTTTTAGCAAAAAAGCAACACGGCGGCTCAGGAACGGGGCAGGCTGGGATTGCT
This sequence comes from Crypturellus tataupa, assembly GCA_034781795.1. Taxonomy (NCBI): domain Eukaryota; kingdom Metazoa; phylum Chordata; class Aves; order Tinamiformes; family Tinamidae; genus Crypturellus; species Crypturellus tataupa. Next base: position 6,771,290 of record JAWLRI010000995.1, read on the forward strand.
CCATGCTCCTACTCCCCAGCCTCCCGCGGGAAGCGGCAGGATAGCAAATATCCCCGAGGAAATTCCCTCCCGCCTGCTCACATCCCATTTTGTACGTCTACGAGCTCAAACCCATGCAGCTCATTTGCCCTTTGCCATCTTTGTTATTTCTCTTTCCTTCCTAATCAAGTGTGTCCTTGTTTCTCCCCGTGTTCCGGTTCTCTTTATCTCTTGCCCTTTACGGCACAATTGTCCTCGTTACACTGAGGGACTTCACTGCTCACCCCCAGTTATTCTACAATATTCCTAACAATTCCGTGAAGAAGAAATCTGAGGAAATTTGACATTTCCTTAACTGACTTTGGTATTGTGCCTAGTATCACTGCGAGCGCAGCAACAGCTGAATCGATAGCCCTGCTTTTTAAAGCGATTATTTATAACATCACAAAATAATTGTGTTGTTCCTACTAGAAAAAGGTAGTACAAGACACACTCATAATGACAGTCAGGTTAAGGATGCTGTTTTGCTGCTGTAAAGTCTAATTTTCGCTTGTTTTTGTACTGCAGTGGTGAAATTAAGATCCCCAACTACCATGTCTATCGCTGTTCCAAAGGTCAGAAGTTTGTACAAGTTATTTGGCAGAACATCCTATCCCTTTTCAACTTTAATACACAAAACATTATTTCCAGCTCTGTTGTTTTCTCCTAGGATTCTGTGCCAGAAGCCCAAAGCTAAAAGCTGTAGATAAAAAAAAGTCTCCCAAATGACTAAGGAGAAGTAAGAGGAGAAGAACTGAAGCTCCTCCTTTATGGTCTGTGCTTTCTTCATTTTCCTGCATGTGCTTTCTCTCTTTTTAAACCAGAGATGTCATAGTGAACCAAGTCACTCTTCTATGTCATTTTATAGTGTATCGTTTATATCGTGTAAAAATTAGTTAACATTCCCCAAGCGCAAGGGATTGGAGAAATCTTAATGGAAAAGCAGGACAAGGCGTAGCTGCAATCTGCACATTCCTGTGAATCTGTAATATTTTAAACCCTAATCCCGATTTTTAGAACTTAACTCTCTCTGCTGCCTTTTCTAGCTATTTGGCATTCCTGAAAGCAAAATATCATGGAAATGGGCCCGGCCTGTAGCAATAGAACTAATAGCCTAAGAATTCCTTTTTTTTTTCCGTTTTTGCACACAAATTATATTAGTTTCTTTAGTGGGCGCACAAAGAGACTCAATAGGAAGTTTCTGGTTCAGTTTAGTCACTCAAGTGCCGTGCGAAACAAGACTTTCCTCCCCGCAAAACTGCCAGAATTTGGCTAAGTGATGGCTGTAATCGCTGCGATTATTCCAGGGGTCATTCCGACCGTCAAGGTTATTTTTCCAAGTATCTCGAGTGCAGCGGGAATGGGCGTCACAACCTCCGATGGCTCCTGGTGTGCGTGTCCGTGCAGCGAAGCCCGGGGAGTTGCACACAATTACGGCGCGTTCACGAGTGAGTAATCTCAGGGCTGGGGTTAAAGGATGTGGCCGAGCAGGATGCCTGTTGTTTGTGTACGAGGGAAAATTACTTCCGTTTCTTCTGGATTGTATCAATCTGCCCTAATAGCGCATCATTACTTATCGTTTCAATCTTTAGTTGTTGAAAAATAAAGAACGACATCTGTAGTGTTCTTGCACGCAAGGGTTGGAGATGCCCTGCTTTGTGTGCATGGGTGGGTTGCAGTTCCAAGAGATTGATTTTTTTTCTGCTTCAAATATCTGTGAATTTGAAACAACCAGCTAAATCTTGAAGAGCTTGTCCCCATCCTGGCAGATGTCTTGGGGACAGGAGGGGACTCGTATTCCCACAATCCAGTGATGCCTTTTAACTCTCTTGCCTTTTTAGCAAGATTTCCAAGATTCTTCAGAGCAAGACACAACTTCCTCACCTCTCCCAGTGGGAAAAATACACATTCATCATAAACCAAAATATTTTTACATGTATTTTTATGTATTCTATTTATTTCTTATTCCCATGAGATTCATTAGGGTCAGGCAGTTTTCTTTCTCTTTCTAATTAGGCTGCTGTTCTCTTCTTGATTTCTAAGCCACGACCAAAGATTTTCCTTCGAAGATTCATTCACCTGCAACTAGTTATGTATAAAATCTGTTTAACAGACTGCATGGAAGAGACACGAGCTAATTCTGGGCCTGATAGAAGAAAACAAAGCGGTCTGTGAGCTCCAAATGGGAAAAGACTCTTTCACCAGGGTTATATTCTGATTATTACCTTCCTGAGTAAAATACAGTTGTTACTGCTCAGGTGAAGTGTATGAAATCCAGGATGCACAGGGATAATCAGTAGTTTTGTGCAAACCTGTTCCTTGAGTTTCGGTGCAAAGGATAATACTAAAACATAAAAAGGAAGCGTTCGAATGAAGAGACCTTTAACATCCTCCTTCAGCCATCTCATAAAAACTCTCAACAGCCACAAGTCCCTCTCTTTACCTGAACAGCACCGGCTTTTCCTTGCACACACAGATTTTTTCCTGAACCAGAAGTCCCTTTTCTTCCAGCACCTACAGGTGTCATCGTGACAGCCAAACCCTTCATCTTCAGCCTCAATAAACCTGCCTTTTACTACGCAAAACCTACAGTATTTGACCACAGCCCCATCACCCTGCCCCACCAGGGAGCAATCTGCACTCTGGACGGCACCTTGTGCATTTCCATTGCTGTTAAAATCAAGTTTAACCTTAGCTGAAAGATTTTCAGTTATCTGTAGGAAATTTAATACCAAAACCATTAGAAAAGGCACAAAAAACCCCCAAAAGAGTATTTTTCCATGGGTAACTCTGCAGCAGTCACCTGAGCTGCAGGACCAGGTCAGCACATCTCATTGCAGAAATGTGAGGTCGCTCTCCTCTTTGGGGTGCCCCTTTGAAATGCAGCGTTTCCAAACGGCAAGGTGATCCCCAGGCCCTCGCGTTTGGTGCCCTTGACCTGCCGTAGCCCAGCAGAACGCGCCGTGGTTTGGGTGCTCTCCTCCCAGGGGGTTATTTGCAGAGGCCGCAGCCGAGCGCTTGCACAATACGGTGTTAACCACGCAGAGCTGACGTCCCCAAGTGGACGGCACTTGAGCTGGCAGCGCCGAGCCCGCAGCAGAACAAGGTGCCAGGTTAAATACAAACAGGATTAGAGTAAACACAATCGCGGTGCCCCCCTTTTTTAAATAAATGCAATAATTCCCTAAGCATGTGGCAAAATAATAACCAACCTCTGCATCCCAGGCCAGCAGTTCAGGCTTCTTTACTTGCAATCAGCAAGATTAGGAAATTGCTAGTAAATGCCTGGCATATTTTTTTTTCGGCTTTGTGCAATAGGAAACGTGCTTCCCGTGCGCTGAATCCCACGCAGAACCACTGCGGCATTTGGATAGAGTCCAGGGCAAGTGAATTCTTCTAGTTCTTCCCTGCTGCTGGGGCAGCGGGTGGTGCCGGTGCTGCCGGGTGTCCCGGTGTGTGGGGACGGCAGCGCCTGCATGCAGGGGTCTGGGCACAGGAACGCTACCCATTCCAGCGGGCCCGGCACCGGGAACATGCCAGGAGCTCCTGGCAGAGCCGAGTGGGCCAAAATGTGACAGTCAAACACAAGCCGCTGCAAAGGGCACGTTTAGGTTAAGGGCCACTTCCCCCCTACACCTGGGGGTCCGGATTTGCAGCTGGAAAGAGATGGAACTTCCCGAGCTCCATGGGCTCACGGGCGCCGGGTGCTCGATGTTAGTACTGAATTAGTTCAAGCTGATGGTTCTTTAAAACGTGTATCTGTTACCATGGGGAGAGCCGTCTTTTCCCTACCCTATAATTTAAGAAATGGTTAACAGATTTAAACTGTATTTTGAAAAATAAATTTGCCTCCAGGCTGATGGCTTTTGCAGCCGAACCCGCGTCACAGCGATATCATCTGAAATGACAGAGCCCGAGTCCTCCTGTTGAAACCACCGGAGCTGTTACAAGAAAACAAGCTCCAGAATAAGCTGCCTGATCATTAATTATTGCCGCACAGGCAACACAGCCGCAATTATCTTGTTCTCCGGGAACGTCTCCCTTCAATCCAACCCCCTAGGTTGCTCATCCAGGCAAACGCAGCCTCCTGCTTTCCCCGCTCTTTGGTAGCCATCAAAATCATCCAAGATTTCCCGTCCCAGCTGCTATTAATAAACCCACTCCCTGCCGACGCGGTAGCCAACGTTGCATTCAGCACCAGTTATCGCAGAGTCTGATTGCTCCTGCCTGTGTTTTGCAGCAGTCTCCGGAGTCGCTGCATTCCCGTGCGTCCGCGCTCTCTGTGGAGGAAGCCGAGAGCTCCCCAGGGACACCCGTGGGACAGGACAGCAGCACGGAGAGCCAGCCACACTCCGTGGGACGATGTACGCGGTAAAGAAGGCCCCAGTCCCCCCGGCACAGAGCAGGGAGCGGGAAGCACCTCCGGGAGAAGCTGCCTCCAGCCCAGGTCCCCACGGGGCTGCACTAAATCCCCGGTCGGCGCCCGCAAGGCTTCTCCAGCAGCACCAGCCTCTTCCCGCAGCCGAAGGTCCGGCCCTGGGAGCGTATCCAGAGTCGAGTAGTGGACCTAAGACTCCATTAGATCCCAAGACTCCAAGGGTGCATCCCCAGACTCCATTATATATATCTTGTATATATATAGATATACATATATCTATATATATCTTGTATATATATATATATATGTGTGTGTATCTTGTTTTTAGGACAAGAGAAAATGGCCTCAAGTTGCGCCAGGGGAGGTTCGGGTTAGATATTAGGAAAAATTTCTACATGGAAAGGGTGGAGAAGCCCTGGAACAGGCTGCCCAGGGCAGCGGGGGAGTCCCCGTCCCTGGCAGTGCTCAAGGAAAGTGCAGAGGCGCCTCATAACAATTCCATGATTCTACATATAAAAAACTATGAAACCATATATATATAAACCGTACCACATACACACACACACATAAATATATACTCACCAAGACTCCCTTGCTGCAAGCATGACAAAGGCACATGAGCAAAACACGGCAGAAGTAAATTGACATACTGTATTTATTGCACAAATTTCCCCTAAAATTGGGAATGGTTATTATAATACAAGTGCACAACTTGGGAAATATATACAAAAACAGAAGAGATAACAAGTATGTACATTTTACCCAGCATTTTACAAGTACCACCATCTAAATAATTTAGAGAAAGCAAAAAATTGTCATAAAATATCTATCATAACTAAGAGGGGAAACAGATGCAAGGTGTAAAATCCTTTCTTTTAAATATTTTTGTTCTTAGCAGCCCAGTGTTTGCCAATTGCAACAAAAATAAAATCCGATCGGTGCGACTAGTACGCTTAATTTTCAGGCAGAAAATTAAGACGTATTAATGGAGATTGGGAATAGTGGAGCACAGAAACGAAGCAGTGATTTCCTATTCCCCTGAAACGAGCGTGTCGCGCTCATCCCCGCAAGGCTGCCCTGTCCGTCTCCCACTGCCTCCCAGGCTGCGCACGGGCCACCCTGTTCCATGCTGGATCCCTCTCTGGGATCCGGATCCCTGCAAACACCTCTGGGGCGGGCGGAACAGAGGCGACAGCGACATCGGCTACAGAAAGCGCCGGAGCAGAGTCAAAGCCTCGTTATCTGGGAGCCCGATGCCCTGTGCCAATAAAACGTTTCATCCCTGGGCTCCTCCGCACTGTGCTCATCCCAGAAGCCGGATGCAGCTGCGGCGTGAAGAGGGGACTTCTAGTCAAGACGGGAAAAACGAATCCTCAAACACGGGGCCTCCCACAGCAGCCAGCGAGGTTCCCTGCCCAGATGGGCCGGTATTGAAGTCCACGTGCTGGCGCAGGCTGAGGGTTTGCCCACGTACATCCTTCCTGGGAGAGTCTTTAAGCTGGAGCTTTTACAGGGAATTGGAAAAGACACTGGGCAAAATCCTGGCCCTGAGAGGGGCGTCGTGGGCAGCAGCGGGGCAGGGATCTCTCCTGCTGCTTTCAGGTTCCTCGAATGGTTAAAGGAAACTCGAGACTAAATCCGCCCTCGAACGCCACAAGAAGGGGCTCGAGGGCTGGGCAGGTGGTGAGCCCGGAGCAGGTATTTATAGGGCTGTTCATAGACCAAGTGACCAAGAACCACCTACTTCTATGGTGGCTCATCCACGAGTTCTGATATATCGACTGCAAACAATGAAAACGGAAGCTAAAATTAGCGACGTTAATTGGCTGCTAGGACAAATAAGCCAAGAAAAGCCTAGAATGAAGTGTCCAGTTAAACTGAGGTAGTAGAACCTTTGAAAACATAATCCACCTACCAGGGCCTACGTAGGTGACTCACACCAGGCTGGTTCCATCAGCTACTCCTACAACCACTGTACACACAACGACACGACAGCGCGGCCGCGGGAAGGAGAAATGCCGAGAGTAAAATAAACAACATTCCCTGCTGGTAGTCACACGAGTGAGTAGAAAAGGGGTTAGAGTCTTCTGCATCGAGGGTCTGTTTTGTCAAAAAATAATTTTGCTATTACCATACCATGGCGTAATCAGTGTTCATTTTTTTTGTAGAACTGTTTTAAAAAATATATCAATTAGTTACCTGAGCAATTAAGGGTCATATTCAATACCTTGATTTTGTTTTTGTTTTTTTTTTTTTTCCCAGTGCTTTGGTACAATCACTTCTAGCTCGTTATTCCAATGCCGACTGCTGTAAAAAGGACAGGACGTTGCAAGGAAACTACAGGCCATAAAAAAGTGTGAGGTAACAGTCACGCCGTGCGGGGCCTCGGGGAAATCTCAGCTTCAGCCACCGGTCTCGCTTGAGCTGCTGCTTTTTGCTGATTTTTTTTTTTAAACGTTTTGATTCAGTTCTGAAAGAAAAGCCTCACTTAGTATAAAGCAACATTTAAACATTAGGAACATTTAATACTGGTTAGGGGCAGGCCAAGGAAGGGGCTCTCCTGCGGCTCGTCCGCCCCGCCGCCGCTCCCCCTCTCTCCAGGAGGACGAGTATAAATAAACGTTGGAGCTGAGGGGCATTAAGGAGCTTTTTACAAAACAAAACACAACCCCCCCCACGCCCCTGATCTTCCGCTGGGAAGGAGCCAGAATTTGACTGTTAGGTGAAAAAGCAGAAGTTGTTGAGGGATCCTCGTGCCCGGGAGCCTGGGGAGCGCGAGCAGCCCGCACGGCTGCTGCTGCTCTGCGGGGGCTGCAGCGGCGGGAGCGGGATCTGTTTCCCAAAGCAGTTTCTCCTTGCGTTCCCAAATATAAATTACAGTTAGCCACCGTGGCAGACGCTGACGGAAAAAAAAAAAACGCAGGTCTTCAGCTTTTGCTAAAATCTTGGATTTGGCGTGCTCGCGATGGCAGGCTTATCCATTCCTCCACTTTCCTGGCTTTATCCTTTCTCCTGAACGGCCGCGAGGGGGAGGAGAGGCCTCGAGACACGCAGGGACGTGCAGGGACGTGCGGAGCGGCCGCGAGCCGCCCGGCCCTGCTGCTTCCCGGAGGAGGGAGCCAGGCCGAGCCGCCTTCCGTTGCGTTTCCAGGGCAGAACGGAGCGCCCGTGGCTCCGCGCCGGCCCTTCACAGCAGGATCTGGGCCACGTAGGGCGAGTGGGTGCTGGCCACGGCCGCCAGCAAGGGCAGGTCGCTCGACTCGATCCTAGGAGCAAGCCAAGGGGCGGTTAGTGCACGTGGGGCAGCCGCTGTTCCACCCTCACCTCCCCTTCCACCCGGAGCCCGGGCTCGGGAAAGGGGCGCAGGGAACGAGCAGGTCCCCCCGTTGGCCAACGTACCCCAGCACGACACCCAGCTCCTTGACGTGCACCCGCATCTGGCCCTTGAGGTACTCGGACAGCATCTTGCTCTTGAAGTACAGCTCCTGCAGCCGGTCCTCCAGGTGCATCACGCACTAGGGCAGAGAGGGGGAGAGCGTCAGGTGCCACCGACACCTCCTGGATGCGCCAAGCGGAATTGCTGCTTGGTTATTAGCGACTTGGGCTTCACCAAGATTCCCACTTTGGAGCAGGAGGTTTGGGCTGTTAGTGAGAATTAACACGTGTCTCGAACACGGAAGGAGCCGTGCGGACGGCTGCGGATGCGCCCACTGCCGCAGTAAATAAAGGAGGACGGAGCTAACAGAGCACTGACAAACAGGGCAAAAGGGTGCTGGAGAATACGGCGCTCCCGACTGCTGTTCATACTTACAAAGTTGGGAGACAAATTGTGCTTGTAAAGCTGAAGAGTGGAATGGAGCAGGTTGGAGACGAGGCTGGAGACCAGCACCTCCTTGCCCAGCTTGTTCTCAATCATCCGCCGCTGGCTACTGGCCACTTGCACAGTCCATTTGTCAGTGTCTGCAATAATGCAGACGGCTTCGGCGATGGGCTCATCCAGAACAGGATGCTAGAAAAGAACAATTCCATGGCACAAGTGTGAGAAGGGGAAAGGACACGGGTCTGGTTCCCAGACGGCAGGGACGTTCTGGGAGCTGCCAGAGAGCGGAGCTGGGCTCCACAGGAGCCGGGACGGCCACTCCTTCACGTGTCCTCCCAAGCATCTTCCTGCTATCAAGTATCTTTTGACATTTCACATCAAGAGTTCTGACTGAATATGGGTAAAACAAAACCGAGCACCCATTAAAAACACGTTTTATCCCCTAAAACTGAAAGCACCAAGAACCTGCCCTGCTCTTCAGCAGAGCCGGGTGCGTCCCAGCCACCAGGGCTCCCCATGCAGGACCAGCAGAGGGAGCAAAGAACCGTCCGTGCTGCCGGCTTGGCCCTCCCGCTGCCCTCGCAGGGTTTGAGTCCCCTTGAAGGCCTTTTTCTTCTCTTTTTCTGCTTTTTCCTTTTTTTGTTGTTTTTTAAAGGCAGGGGAGGAGGTTCTTCCAACCCACCGTCCTCTCCCTGACACCTTTTGGGCTGAGCTCTCGGAAGGCAGCGTCTTCCAGAGCGCCTCCCTTCGCATGGCACCAAGATGCTGCTCATCACTCGACAGTTGGCATCTACCGTCTTTGTGTGTTTCTTTAATCCTTTTTTGGATCTACTCAGTCTTTGGCTTTTGCCAGTGAGGCACAAGTGCCACAATGGGGATGGGGACACGGCCCCGTGGGGATGGGGATGTGATGTTCTTGGTGATGCTCCAAGCTCTATGTCAGGCAGCAACTTCCCAGCGCTGCTGCCTCCTGCCTGGGCTTCAGCTACACTTTTACCCTAAGGCAAAACCCCCAGAAGAGACCCTGCTCCGTGAGCAAAATGCCACCAGGGCACAAGGACAGGGGACGGGGACTTGGGGAACGGCCGCAGAGACGGTGCCGACTGCGTACGCAGTGACTCACATTGCTGCTTGGGCTGTGGGACCAGGAGACCCTGGGGACCCTCTTCCCTGCCCCGCGCCCTGGGTGATGCTGCTGCTGCCCAGGCTGCAGGGGACCATGTCCAGGCTTCCCCTCCTGGTGTTTTCCTTGTGTGTCCTGAGCACGAGGAAGGGCTCAGAGCAACCAGCTCCAGGGGCTGCTCTGAACGCCCCGCGCGCGGCTGCAGCAGAGCGGGATTCCTCCCGGGATCGCACCGGGATCCACCTGCCCAGGGACACAAACCTCTCGCAAGTGGCCCCAGTGTCTGTCCCCACTGTGGAGCAGCCCGAGTCAGCCAGGCCCCTCTGACACACTCAGAGAAGCACTGGTGGCCTGGGACGGCAGGAACCCGAGGAGAGCTGTGACAGCAAATATTTTCATTTCCTGCATGTTTGTTGATTCAAAAACATTTGATTTTCCCTACTGTGAGAAATACATTTACCAAATATAGCTTAATTACCTGCACAGCGTGTGACAGATCTGACACCAAACAGTGCCGCAGCTTCTCATCGCTTCCTATTCCTTGCAAAACAAAGTCGGGGACGTAAGATGAGCAGTAGCCGCCTAGTAAGGATCTTCCAAAATTGGCAATACTGGGCTGGACAGAGTTCATTTCAATTAGTTTTGACCTGCAAGAAAGGCAATATCAGGGAGATACACAACAGGAAACACTAAATTTGGCTATCAAAGGTTGCATTTTCACATTTATTGTATCTCCTCTATCTTCCATTCAAGCATTTTTTTTTTAATTCATCAGCTTTCACAGTTGTCCACTGGGGAAGAAAAGGATTGGAGCTGAGATGGCAATGCACAATTAATACCTTTTTTTCCCGGACAACTGACCTCTTTTACAACCAACAAACCCAAGACACAATTTCCAGCCACAGGTGCCGAGTTAGGCTACTTTCCTCCAAACAAGCGACACGAGAAGAGGCTGCACATTTGGTGTCCAGCTGCCAAAGAGCACTTACCCGGGGAAAGGGATCTCGTACTCCTCTGCCCAGTCCTCCTGCTCCCCTCCATAGTAGTTCCCGCCGGCCCTGGTTAGATCGTGCCCCGCGTCCTCGCTCTCGCTGTCGCCCAGGGCGCTATCGGAGCTCTCGTTTCTCGGAATGTCCCAATCAATTCCCGGGGCGACTTTTTTCTCAACGTTTTCTCTGTCCCCATGGGGGACACGAATAGAGATTTTCTCTCTTTGGTCCTGCTCAGCAAAGCAGTTTTTGTAGGTCTCCTGTCGAACGGAGTCCATAAACTTACAGAATTCACTGGGGGGTTTGCTAGGCTTTGAGCACGGCTTTTTAGAAAAGTCTAAGCTGCTGTTGTGAGCGAGCAGGTCTGCAGCTGCCTGCCCTGGGATATCATCAATAGTCCGGGTTTCAATGGAACTGTCGTCAGTGAAATACTCGTCAAACAGACTCATGCTCTCAGCACCGTACGGATTCGGATTCCAGCTCTGATGCTCGCTGGCAACCTGGGGGAAGGCTTGGCCCGTCCCCCGGGCTCTGGTTTGGTCCTCCGCCGCGCGCTCAGCCTCGTGGCCCTGCTCCGCCGGCGCTGCCTCCTCGGGGGCCGCGGTCCCGTGGTGCCGCGCGATCTGCTCCGCCACCGCCTGGCTCCGCAGCTCGATGTCCGAGTCGGGCGACATGGAGTCTCCGATGAGGAAGGTCACCTTGGTCTGCGCCGCGCCGGTGAAGGCGCCGCAGCAGAGCTTGTCCGGAGGCTTCTTCTCCACGGCGATTCCCGGTGCCCTGGCCGCACCGGCGGACGGGCTGCCGCCCTCCCGCACCTCCTGGCCCCTCCACGCGGCCGCCGGCGGCTCCAAAGCCGCTTCGGGCCCCGCGCGCTGCTCTGGCGACGCTGACCCCGTGCACACTACGCTCTCCAGTTTAGCTTCCAGGCAGCTTCGCGCTTGCGGAACATCCAGAGCATTGTCCTGGCAGTCACCGGAGCCAACGGCTCTGCTCTCATCCGAGGACGTCTCCAGCTCCGCCTTAGCAGCGCTCGGGACATCTTCCCGGTCCTGCTGGGAGGCACCTTCCGCGCTCGGGGCGAGCGCGATGGGGCATTTGCAGTACTTACAGCTGCAGCTGGGAGTTCGCGTCTCCTCGGCCTCGCTCGGCAGCAGGTTGCCCCTGTTCTTGTGCATCGTGACAAGCACGTACTCGGACTCCTCCACCTCCCCCTTCTCCAGCGTGGTGGTGATCACGGTCCCGGGCATGACAATGGCTTCGTCCTCGCCGTTTTCCAGCAGATGCGTCTCCTGCAGCTCCGAGCACCTGATGAAGTAAGTGAGGAAGTAGAGCAGCCTCTGGACCAGGTCGTGCCTTTTGCCAACCACGACTGTTTTGGCCAGTCTCACGGGGGATCCAATAGCCCCGTACAAGTCACCTGAAATAGGAAACAGAACAGACAATTATTTTTCTCATCTTTAGAATAAATCAAGCTGCAAGACGGACACTGTTGGGCACAAAACTTGACCAAGCTTTCCAAGGCCAGGTCTACAGCAGGGAAAAGCTGAGGCAGAGGCACGAGGACGGCTGTGCTGGTGTTTTGTTTCTAATACAGAGAATCCTAATGATGCTGCTGGTAAGATGACCCCCGGGCCAGGGGGACATCTGATCTCACGTATTAGGGAGTATTCACGTATTCACACCACCTAACTGCAGTCCCTCGCGCTGCAGGCTGGACTCCTGGGGGCCTTATATAGTCCTGGGAGAGAGGAGGCACCTGCTCCGCGTTACCTTGGATAGTCTGGAAACTGGGCTGAACTTTGAACTACCAAGGAAAGCTTGGAAAGAAGAAAGGAAGAAGCAAAGCTGTGCCAAGGGCCTGGAGGCAGTGGGGAGGCAGAGATGAAGCCAACTCTTCCCTTAACCCCTATATGGGTTGGGTAGGGGGGTTTTGACAGCTTGGAGGGCCGTATTCCAGGTTTGCGTATGGAAGAGCCAGTACTTGTGTTTATTTTGGAGGTCTTAGGGCACACTGTGAACGTGGGGATGGGGGCCAAGGGATGCTAGAGGCACGGAAACCCTGCTGGGAAGTAGTGGATCCCTTGAGTCGCCTAAGCTTTGGAAAACTGCCTCCGTGCCAAGTCCTTGGACATCTTTGCCTGTATCGGGACAGGGCAACCTCGTAGGACTTTCCGCTCTCCTTCCCAACCAAATTCCTCGAGAGTCTGGGTGCAGAGCAGGACAACAAGACTAAAAGTAGGAATCTCAGCTCCTCTCCTCAGCAGCACTTAGAAGGCAGTAGGATCAGCAACTCAACCCACTAGTTGCAGAGGTCTTGGTAACCTTGCCCAGGGGCTCTATTCCCTGTTCTGTTCTCCTGCCCTGTCACTGGCTGCTGCACTCACAGGATGTCCGTTTCCCATCTTTTAAAAGATGATTTCTGTCATTTGCTCCTCCTAGAATCAGCCTTGTGGATAGCAGCATCTCAAAAAGCAGAAGATGGAATTTTCTTATGGGAAAAGAGCCAGAGGAGAACTCGAGTCCTCCACCACCACCAAGGTGGACCGGCTGCAGATAACTAAAAAGATGGCTTTATATTTTGGCTGCCATTTTATAACTGGCACTGCCTTAAGAAATTAGAGCATGAATAATAAGTACTACCTGCTTGAGTGCCTGCCTTGAAATGCTGAGTTTTGCCTTGCTTTGAGGAAAAAATGAGTTTGAGCTTGGGAAAAGGAAACACATATGAGGAAAGCCCACCAGGTCGATGCCCACTTGTGCAGCAGCTCGTGGGCCGTGCGGCACGTACCTAGCTGCGCCCACAGCGGGTTGTAGGGGTGCGTCTTGGCCAGCATGTCCACGCTCTGGGAAGAATGTTTCTCCAGGAAGATGCGGATGGGCGGCTGCCCGTTGGGCATCACGGTGGGGACCCAGGCCAGGTGGTTAGTCAGGACCGCAGTCAGCAGAGCTGGTAGGAACCTGAAGGCAAAACGCTCAGCATCAGATTTTCCACGGACGCACTCGACAGGTTGAAGTGACAGCGATTCTACAACGGGCACGGGGCAGAAATACCAGAAACAACCTAGGGAGCACAGCCAGGATCGTTCCTTCTGCCTATCTGCTGCTTTCCTGTATTGCTCACCACTAACCCCTGCACAGGGCACATGCTTTAAGTAGAATTAAGTATTTTAAACCTGTGGTCATTAGTTCCTCAGTTTGGCAACCATCATGAGACTTCCTATTTTGCAAGCTTTGTATTGTAAAACATCTTAAAAAAAAAAAAAAAAAAACTCTGTTTTTTTGGAAGCAGAAGGTGCCACTTGTGGCCCTGGTTACGTGCCAGGTCCAAGCAGCAGATCCCCTACCCACAAAAGCTGCGAGTATCGATGCCAAGGGAGGCTCAGCTTTGCTAGCAAAGCCGCGTGCTGCTGTGCTCTTTTCTGCAGCTCTTGTGCTCTGCTGGCCCACACGGCTGCTGCTTTCCAAAAGCAAAGTCCTGCCTTGTCCCTGCCTCTGGCATTTCCATTCCCATCGTGTTTCCCCACTGGCTGTGCTCCTTCAGGGACCTCATATGGCTGGGGAGCCTCTCCAGAGCTCCCTCCATCTCTGCCTTGCTGCTTGCTGGTCTCAAAACCAGCACTTCTATGGGCTTTGGTTCACTAGTATTATCAGGATTATAAAATAAATGAATAAAAAATCATTTTAAATTAAAAAGGCATGAATAGATACACATTTAAAAACTAAAATCCAGCATACTGGTTTTTCGCAGCGTTTTCCATCAAGAAGGTGAACTCCTTCATGAAGCGATGGCAAAGCTGGTTCTTTTCCGGTGTCCCGGACATCATGGTGAGCCAGACGGGTTCCCCGATCCGCGGCATCGTGTACAGGTTGCAAATGGTTGTTCTGAAAAGCAAGCAAACGAAATCCAGAAAATTAAACCAAATAGTGGAGGGGGGAAATTCCCATTCAGAGACTTTATGGCAACATTTGGATCCAACTGGCATTTCGGCCAGTGGGAAACTCTCTTTCTTGCACCATTATCCCAGTCACGCTGTTCATCAAAGGGGTCCAAGGGGATGAATTCAACTTTCCACGTTAAATGTCCTGTGCCCTGTTAAAATGCAGGAGCTGAGCAGCTCATTTTCATCCTGTGACTGCCCTGCTTTCTCCCCACTACTCAAAACATGTAAATCCTCCCTAACTCTGGCTCGGTTTGTGCTCAAGGTAATTTTTATGTGCTCCTGATCTACCAAAGCGCCTTAACGTTCTGCTTGCTTTAGGACCTGGCGCATCTCGGTGCCAAACGCGCCGCGGGGCCGCGGCTCCTCCTTGGGCGCTGGACACGGCACCGGGTGCGCGCGGGTTCCTGCCCCGGAGCCTCCCGCGGGGCCGCGCGAGTGTTTTGAAAGAGAAACCGCTCCTCCGCTGCGAGCAGCGCATTAAAATATTTGTTTTCGTTGAAAAGATAGCCCGAGTCTTGTGATTCGTTATTTACTATTCTGGTAACCCTGGCTGCATCTGCGGCTGATAGTGTTTCCTCCGCGAGCGATCGGGTTCGGCTGGCGGGCGGCCAGCAGGCATGTGACTGCAGCAAGGGGAACCTCGGCCAGGGATTAACCGCTTCCCGCCCCGCGCCGCGCTCCCTCGCCTGAGCAAAGGGGGGAAAAACGGGGGGAAAATTACAAAAAATGCAGGGAACAACCACATTTATGAAATTAATGACAATTCCAACCCGCCACTCGCGTGCATGTCCGGAGGGTTTGAGCTCCCTACGCTCATTCCCTCCTCCTCCTCCAGACTTTTTTCCCTATAAAGGATGAAGAAACAAGGGCAGGAGGGGGAGCCCGGAGCCACCGCGCTGCCCTGAGCAAGAGCAAAGCTCCCCGTGGAGCAGGAGCATGAAGAACCCCGGGCTGCAAAGAGGCGACCGGGCCGCGGGGAGAGGCGCTTCCCATGGCCGTGCCGGAGTGCCCGGCGGCACCGGGATTATCCACGCGGCCGCCGAGCCCTTCGCGCAAGGGCAGCAGCTCAGCGCCCCAGTCATGTGTCTGCGCATCTGAGCGCCCAGCAGGGCTCTAAGCCTCTCAGCCGAGTGTTACCAGCTAAAGTCGGCAGCGCTTTAGAAAATTAAAAACCGCTTCCAAGTGGCTAACGATGCAAGGGGCGGCCTGGAGCCACGCGGGGGGATTCACCCGGAGCATCGAGGTGCCGCGGGGCACAGAGCCCTTCCCGGGATGCGGGAATCGGGGAGAGCGGGATCCAGCCCGCAGCAGCCTCCTCTGCTCTGCGCAGGGGTGCGATACACTCAATTCTGCTACCGAGGAGGCAGCTTGCGCTTCCTCCCGCCAGAGAAGGCTGCAACGAGTTAACGCGGCACGAGGCTGCGTTTCAGGAACACCAGGCGCTGCAGTCAGCAGCCTCCCTCCCCGCAGCGCCGTTTGCTAAGCAAGAGAAACGCAGGCGTCTCCGGTGCAGAGGGACGCAGCCTCCTGACTGCCCCGTGACTCCAGCGGGGAGGCAGACGCCTAAAGAGATAATAGGAGCCTAAATGGGGTTGCTGAGCCGCTGCCAAAGCCTCTTTGCATCCAGCCTCGGTATTTAAATGTGCTTTTTTTTCCCTTTTTGCAGCATTTGCTTTCTCAAGCAAGGGGCTCTCACGCTGCAGGTAGCGTCCCCGAGATGCCACCAGTGTCAGCAGCAGAGGTGGCCCTGCCAGCTTATATCTACTTAAAATACTCAGTGCTTTAAGTATATTAGACTGCCTTATATGCTCTTAATATACTTGGCCATAAAACAGCATGACCAAAGCGTGCCGCCCCGGGAGATTTAATTTATATTAAATCACACCGGATTGGGTTCACCTAATGTGGAAGAGCCGTGTTTGTGCCATGGCCACGGCAGCCCCGCACGGAGCCGGGGCTGCCAAGATGCTCCCGGCCCGGGTGCCAGACATGCTACCACGTGGGCCCACATTCCCGGGAACACCCGAGAAGGAGGAGGAGGAGGAGGAGGAAGGCAGCGAGGGGGCTCTGGCCCACGCCGGCGGCTCCCAGGCCTGTTTCTCCAATGCCGTCTCGGAGCGCGCTCCCCTCCCACCGCTCCGGGACTGTTTAACTTGGAAGGCCGAGGGAGAACGGGCAAAGTCTGCCGCGTGTGTCCTGACGGGAAAGCGGCGGGGAGGACGGAGCTACCTGGGCCGGGAATGGGCTCGCTCGGGCGAGACCGGGCAGCAGGAGGGGAGCCGAGGAGCCCGTGGCGGTGCCGAGCGGCCCAACTCGGCACGAGCCCCCTCTGCTCCCGGGTCCAACAGGGCAGTTTGAGAGCACCCGGTGCCCATCCCGTCGCCTTCCGAGGCCGCTCTCCCTGCTTCCCGCAGGAATCACCCTGCCCCTCTCACCCAGGAGACGCATCCCTTGCAGCAGACGGATCTCACTTCAGTCCCCTCCCCATCACTTCAACTATGGAAAGAAAACCGGGGATGTTCCTATCCGCACTGCTCTGCACGTCAACTGTTGAATAGCAGCGGCTCTGCAGGTGCCGATAGCAGCAGGTTACGGAGCTGCACTTCTCTGCGTGAATAAGATAGCCCTGCCTCTTCGTAGCTGCTTATCTGCAATTCCTCTAGAGCAGCACTGAGAGCAGAGGGAAGGTCTTGCTTCACCAGGAAAATACACACTGGAGCGGGGTTTCTCAAGCACGGCTTTGCAGTTCCTCTTTTCCCATCTTAGTGAGACATAAAGAACAATCCAGGAGGTTGCTGGAAACTTCATTACTATCCACAGGAGAAAAACCCTTCAGCATCCCTGCCCCGTGTGCCCCAAGCTTGCCCGGATCAAACACGCGTGTCAGAATTCCAGTGCATGATACACACAGTTATAGTGACTTGTTAGACAATAACTTGATAATACTTACTTTTTGAGAAGACATGAGATATTATAAGTTACTTTATAAAAAGGGTCCAAACCGTTTTCCATTTCAGATGAGACCTCCGAAGGCCAAGGAAAGCTGCGCTAAGGAGAAGGTTCCTCTAGGCAGACTCAAGTGCTTTGAGAAAACAATCATTAAAGAAAAAAGAAGAGAACCTGCTCACCTGAATTCGTTGAGGGCATCAACGATCCTGTTATAGGCCAAACTCCGCTGACTGGCATCAGCTGATCTGCGACTCATTTTCATAGCCTTGAAAACAACCATTAGACAGATAAGTAAGGCCAGGCATAGCTACAGAAGCACCAGAAATGGAAAACAAAGTCATGTGTTTGACTTTATCTTTCGTGCAACGAGTCATGCAAATAGTTTTTTTTTAAGTGATAAACGATGGTACAAGTGCCAGCTTTCGTATCGGAGGAAAGATAGGTGAGGCACATGTGTTTGCAGACTGGCTCTTCTGTGCTTTTCCATCACTCAAGGCATAAAAGGGGTCAAAGTTTTCACTGTAATGGCAAATTAACTGCTAAGTATTTCCTAGAAGAGGGATTTGAAGCAAAACCAGTTGCACATTTGATACCGTTCGTTCCATCTTTGAAAATACCCTGCACATCTGAGTCAGGGGGGTGGGAGAAAGAGAAAAGCACAGGATTTATTTGCAGTTTGGAACCGATCCTGCAGTCCACCCAGATACAAGGAGGTAAAGGTGGCCTCAAAAGCACCCTGGCCCCTCGGCTGCTGCAGGGCTGTCGGAGGCAGCAGTAGCAATGCCAGGGCCCAGCTCTGTCCCTGCTCATTTTTATGGGCGAGCAGCAAGAAATGAAATCCGAAAGGGACAAGGGGGAGCATAGAGCAATACAAGTGCAAATTACAAGTGCAAAAATCCCCAAACAAAGCGTTTACCTGTTCTATTGCACTCTTCAGTTTGTTCATGTGACTCTCAAAAAGAGGAAAGTGCGAGAAGAAGAATTCATTAAATTTGTTATTTTCATCTTCATCTCTTGAGAGTGAAAAAATGACTCCAATTGCTATCTTCTTTTTCCTGACAATTCCCGGGCTAGGACCAGAGCTGTCGTCTGACAAATTAAAGCTTTCATCCATGGACCTTGAAGCATGGGAAAAATAGAAAGTTAACACAATCCACTGCTTAAAATGATACCTCGGGTTCTTGTGCAATCAAGCTCTAGGACATTGACCATCAATGTTAACAAACATTGCAAACCTTTGCAAAACCTTTTGTCTGCGGCTGTTGTCAAATCATCATCTTTGCTAAAATCCATCTCAGAAACGAATGGATTGATTGATCATTAATTGATCCTGCACTCACAAAATCGAAGCACTGATAGGATTAGAATATGATACACTAGCTCTCTCCTATTTCTGCCAAATATTTGTGTTTTGAGTAGGAGTTAGGGATTCTTAGACTCAAAAAATTTTGCTGAAGGTTTTCTAGTTAGTGAAAAACAACGAAACAGGTTGAAAACATGAAGAAACAGGTGCTAAAAAAATCAATCATTGAACTGCAATGTAGAAATACTCCACAGAAAACAACAGCAAGAACAGATGTGTGTATGCAGAGGCAGGATCGAGGTGAAAAATCCACAAAGGTGGAAAATGCACGAAATGAAGGTGGAAAATGCACGAAATCAAGGTGGAAAATGCACGAAATGAAGGTGGAACATCCCGGGAAGCAAGCGGGATTGTGGTTGCCCGCTCACCATCGAGGGAAGACGCCGTTCTCGAGGCTGGTGGTCTGGCTGCGCCGCCAGCGCCGCTGGTAGCTGCTCGCACAGCTCTTGTTGAACGAGGAGCCCGGCGACGGGAACGGCGTGATGAGCAGGCTGCTCAGGGACGCTGCAACGCAACAGCAAGGAGTAAGACTCACGCTCATAAGAAGCATTTGGAAAATAACACCAGGGATTCAATGAAGTCCCTTGAGATACCTGGCTGGTGCCAATCTTCTCTTTTGCTTATCTACGTGTCTGATTTTAAGAATAACCAGTTTACAGTAACATTAACAAGATCTACAAGCGCTGCAAGGGTGGGACAGTCCTGCAGCTTTATGCAACAGGCAGCACAGCGCGGTGCAGGCTACACCTTGCTCTGTTCCATCAACCACGGGTATTGGGAAACAAACTCTTTGTGGAAACAGTAACATCAATTACGGCGGGACCCGGGACACACGTGCACACACGTGTGTGATTGCACACGCGTGGAAAACGCACCGCTGCACGGAACAGTGATCTGGTTTGGTCTGAGAGGGCTCGCTGAGGAGAGGGGTGAACACGCAGTGAAAATTGCTGGAGATTTTCTGAGTCTATGGGGTTAGCACATGAGTCTGACATTACCAGATCTCGCTATACCGCTGTCCCTGTCCTCGCTCTGCTCCCTCCCGGGCATATCCATAGGGTTGCTGTGAACTGTAAAACAAGGAATACCAATTAGCGGGGGAAGATATAGTTGCCGTCTTGTCTGCAGATCTCCGTGTAATTAATGAAACAAAACCATGCTCATTAATTGGGATCAAGAGCACCGCACAAGGCCATCACCAAGAAAGGCTGCTAAGCTGAACAAGCCAAAACACTTCTTTGAAAAGCTTGATGGGTCCTTCTGAAGTCTGCACATCCATTGAGCACAGACTGAATCCATGTCACATTCATTATTTCTTTCAAATTTTATTGAAAAATATGTGCAATGTACTGAAAGAGCTTATGGCACACGGGTAGCAATCTGCATACAGACCCACAAGAGTCACTAAAACCATGTAAATGGGACTGCATTTATACATCAACCCCAGCAGTTATTATATATGCAATTTAAAGAAGGATTTTGCAGAGATGACTTGAAGGAAAAATATTTTTAAGCTGTAAGCAGTGCATTGGGTGTTCAGCGAAGCTGGAAACTCTCCGGATTCACAGGCTGCACACAGAGTGGATCAAAAGTGTCTCAGGCTTTAAACGTGATACATTTTACACAGGTGTCTGTGAAATAAAAGCTACTCAGCCATGGAAATAAGAGACGGCCATTAAAAACCAGCGATGTCCACTTCGTATGTGAACCTAAACTATGGTTAATTTTGGTCTGGTTGAGGCAAGTCCGGATTGAAACAGGTTGATGCTGCTGTGAATTATTAATTGTGAATTTTGGATAAATTTGGAATGTGAATAGAAATGTGAAATCCAGCAAACATGAGAGTTTCCCAAGCTAAATACAAGGGAAACCCCCCCAGATGGGACCATGGAGGCTTTTGCACCAATTTGCAGACCCAGAAAGGCTCGAAGTGGCCATCGCTGCCCTCGGTCCCCAGCAATGGCCCTGCTCTTAGTGCCGGGGCCGCCACGCGCGCGGTGCCGCCCCGCTAGCCTAGGCACACAGCACAGCACACAGCACACGGCAAACCTGCAAAGAAAGAGGCGCTCCGGATGAGGCGGAGCGGACCTTGCTCAGAGAACGCCCGCCTGGGGCTGCAAAGCTGCGAAAGACCTACACGGCGAACGGGAAATACAGAGGAGAGCAGGTTAGTAAAGCAGGAGGGCCGGCCGGCGCGCTCGTGCTTCGAACGCGGGGGATTTATGGAATCGGAGTCAGAACAGCCCCAGCTTCGCCTTGCCGCCCATACGAGGCTGGGGTTTCTGTGCAACGGCTTTATTTGCTTTAGTTTTTTTAGAGAGAGATGAAAATGAGTAATTTACACAGGCTCAAAGCCCAGTTCAGTCACAGACGGGGGATTCATGGGGGGACACAATGTCCCCTTGAAGGTCCTCACTGACCTGGGCACATGGGCAGCAGGGAGACCCGGCCACCAAACCTCTTAGTGGCACCAGGAGGAAACGAGAGGCTCAGGTTGCTGCTCAGGGTGGGTTCACGTGTGACAGAAGCAGCTTGTGGAACCCCCTGGCCGGGCATTTTTATTCCCACTTTGCTGCACACAGGGAAAAATCCCCATCCCTATGGAGCCGGACACCCGGGAGCATCTCCAGTATCGCCAGCAGCCCTGCCCACTTGCTGCAACATCCCTGCTCCTCTTCAGTTTGGGTTATATCAGTGGTCAAACCCGTCTCTGTCGGCACAAACCACAGCCACATGGCAAAGTCCTTGGAAATAAATGAATTATTTCCTCTCCTGCATGAATTTGGGCACCTAACTCAGCGCAGAACAGGGAAAAATCACACTTGAAGGCTTAGGGAAGGGGGAATTTAAAGGAGAAAAAGGCATCTTTGCAACTTCCTTGACTTAGTAAAGGCAGTGTTAATGGGTAATAGTAGCTTCCAGCA
Organism: Crypturellus tataupa; assembly: GCA_034781795.1. NCBI lineage: Eukaryota > Metazoa > Chordata > Aves > Tinamiformes > Tinamidae > Crypturellus > Crypturellus tataupa. Next base: position 6,792,795 of record JAWLRI010000995.1, read on the forward strand.
TGATTTAGCCTCCCTTAGGACTGAACCGTTGTTTTTAGGATGGTTGGATGGTTTTAGGGAGTTAAACAGCTTTGGAGCCTGGGAAGCCCACGCTCCGCGCGGAAATGCAGTGTTGTCAATGGGAAAGAAGGAAAGGCTGAGACCCAAGGAGCACGAGGACCGTATCAAAGCCAGAAACCCACTTAGAATAACAAAGTAATCAAATCCACTTCTTCAAACTGCAGTAAAAAAAAGCAAACTTGACACACAGCAATATTCTGGAAAGCAAATATAAATAGACGTGTCTTATTCCAGCTATTATTACAGGCATTTGATTGGAAAGTAGTCAGTCTAAACCAAAGGGAAGGCAGGATGTGATGAAGACTTCATCAGCCTGAGTCCCACCTAAGATTCTAGATGGATTTTCAAGATCTCTTAATTTCCAAGACCAGACCAAAAAAAAAAAAAAAAAAGTCTTCGGTCCAATTAAAAATTACTATTGACAAGAATAAAATTCTATTTCATTTCCTTAAGAAAAAAATAATTAATAACAGAGTGAAAAATGAGAAACAACCAGGCAAAATCAGTCCTGCCTGATCTGAGATGTGCTGCTTAAAGGGTTTGACAGACTGTTGTCATTTTCTGTATTTGAATTTAAATATATCCGCCTGTATTTTTAGATAAGTGTGTGTGTACAGTTATATATGTGTGTGTGTGCTGAGCTACTGTTAATTCCTTGAACTGTCTGATTTACAGCCCCCCCAGCCCTGCCAACATCAATCTTCTGTAGAGCCTTTAGCTCCCCTATCTTTCCATCTGATTCCTTTTAGAAGACGACTTTCATATTCTAGAATCTGTGATTACGCAGTTGCAGATACCAGGAAACAAAATCTGTTTGTCATTACCTATATTTCCAAGAAGTCCATTCATAATTGTACTGTGGTCGGGCTTTAACGTATTGCTGTCTTGATTAATGAACTCAAGACTGTCTTGCAGCCTAAAAGAAAAACCCAGAAAATAAAGCACGTAACAAACCCAACAATTTGCATTTCTCTATAAAACAGGAGCACTTCATTTTTATTGCCTCGGTGGAACAAGCAAGAAAAGATGTTGGACTTCTGCAGGAAGAAGCTTTCATAGCCTAGGCCATGTGCTGAGCTCGGGTGATTAACATCAGAAAACTGAACGTTAGAGTCTAAAAATGGAAATTTTGGTCATTTTTTTTCATCTCCACGGGCCAAAGCCCTCAGCTGCAGCGGTCTGTCCCCAGCCTGGCCCATGGGCAGGTGCGGGGATTTTGTGCCTTGCAATACCAGGCTCTACCCTATCGGTTCTGAAGCAACAAGATGATTCTTTCACCTAAAGCAGGCTGATAGGAAGACAACTATGAG
>JAWLRI010000995.1:6797243-6830495 GCA_034781795.1 Crypturellus tataupa
CCACGTTAAACACAAGAAAGCTTCTGAGGTCTCAACACGGAGCAGTGGAGCATGGTAGGAGATGCCAGGCAGGACAGCTCATCCAACACAGCGAGCGTGAAGGCAGCAGAAAGGTCCCGCATTTGTGTCTGCGGCAGATGAAGACATCAGCAGTACTGTACTCCGGACCGCGCTGTGCACATAGCAGCTTCCCTCAAACACACAATTACTTCATTACAAAGAGTGCAAGGGCTTACTTCTATTTTAGGCTGGCTTAATATAAAACACTTGTGATCCATGGAAGGAGAGATGACAGAAATATATCTGTGTCAGATGACTCCAGCTACTCTCATGGCCAAAATCGCTTATGTAAAACACAGCCCAGGTTCACTGAATCCCTCGCTGTCCCTTTAGGTAGGGCCTTTCTGTAGCGCTTCCCTGGTACTTTGCAATAAATTACTTCATCTAGACCACATATGGATATTGCCATTTGCAGGTACAGCTCAGACCTTGAGGTTAGTTCCTAAGAAAGGGAATAACTGAAGATTTAGGGCTCCTGTGAAGGAAGAATGTCCTTCGGAGTGGCCGGCGCTGTGCCCAAGGCTGGCCATGCTGAAGGGCCATCCTCATGGGCACGACGTGACGAAGGTCCTAGAGAAACTCCTGCCGTCCAGGACACATCTGAGAGAAGCAGTCAGTTGCTTTTAGGGTTGTTCAAACCCCAAGCCGTAGGATTAAAATATTATTCAGCTGGAACCAAATTCTGACTCAAAATTCTTCACAACCGTTTTACGATGTTCACTACCTCACCTACCACAAGAATTTGACAGGGTTAAAGCAAAAAAAAAGAAAAAGAGAGATGACTCACCTGGTATTTCGGACATTGCTCTTTTGCATCAGAGAAGGAGGAGGAGGAGTTGATTGAACTGTCCAGGGAAGAGGAGCTGTCTCCTCCAGGCTTCAGCTGGCAGCATTTCCCGAAAACCCTGACCTGGGCATCGCTGCAGAGTTTCTGAAATACAGACACGTGTGTTGACATGAAGACCCGCGGCCACAAAATCACCGCTTAGCAGCGCTGCACTTTCTACTTCAAACATTTAACAGCAGAAAAGCACATGCCTTTGGTGAAAGGTTACCAGGATTTACCAGTCCCCAGGCCGGGCTTTAGCAAGGAGCTACCAGGTCGCTCCCTCTTGCTAAGGAGCTGCCGCCTCGGGAGCTCCATAAGGCTCAGCTTTGGGCCCAGGATTAGGGGAAAGGGTGGCACGCGGGAGGGTGGGACGCGGTGGCACCTGTGCGCGGCGCGGGGTGCCCAGTGGGGCAGAGTTTGCAGAGCGGTGCCAGCCGCTCCGCTGCGCCCGGACGAGGAACCACCCGGCAGGGGAACTCACAAGGGGCTCTTGTTACGGGGAGAAGCGGGGAGAAATGACGGTATTTTCACCAATCTCCTCCTTGCTGTGTCTCAATCCCCAGGTCCTTTGGAAGAGGGGCGCAGGGGTGATGTTTTCATTTCCAATAGCAATGCATCCTAAGACTGCACAAGGGCAAAGCTGAAAACCCAGTGGGTGGCAGGGAGAAATGAGGAAAGTTTCCCAAAGGGGCAGGGGAAAGAAGCTCCAAGAAGGATAGGGTCCTTCCTGATATGAGATTCAGGCAAAGAGCTGCAAAAAAAGGAGTTAGGAGAAAACAAGGCTGAAATGGAGACTTGGAAGTGACATACAGAAGCATTCTGACCCTTGCAGGGCTGCACACACAATATTCCTGGTAAACAGGCATTAGAGATGCTTTGCCATGGCTCTGGTCAGTATTTAAAAGCATCTGTGATTTCTGCACATCCCAGATTCCCCGGAGAACCAGCACGTTTGCTAATGCCACTGCCCTCAGAGCCCTCTTTGGGTACTCATGGCACTTCAGAGCGCAGGCACCAGGCTGGCAGTATTCACGTGTGCTGGCGGCAGCATTCAGGGACAGAGAGATTCTGCACTGCTCCAAGTCACTCACGGACAAGGCCCTAAGACTTCTGCAATTAACATTTCCTGCAATTAACATTTCCTGCAATTAACATTTCCTGCAATCACCTAAGCAGGAGAGCAGCCTGGAGGCAGAGCGTGCTGCACGCGGGTGCAGGGGGACACAGGGGAACACAAAGGTGCTGCATGTCCTGGCTTCGCCTCTGAGCTCGCGGCTCTGCACCACAAGCTCCCACTTCCTTCAAAAACGTAAGGACGGCTCAATTCTTACTAGCTCCAGAGAAAAGGAAATGGTGGAATGGGAAAGTGTGCAATCCCCTTGCATCTCACCAGGCCATTAACTTCATGGCTGCTCAAACACTCCTGCTTCCTGCACCTCCAACCCGACTTTGGGGAGAGAAAACAGCCTGTGCTGCCCTCCTTTGCTGAGGAGGGAGCTGGGATTCCCACCCCTCCTCGGCTGTGCCGGTTGCTTTTTGTGGAACACCTTGGAGACCAGGTGGCTTTCATCTGGCCCTAGCAGTGGACGAGAGCCAGGCGAAACAGCAGAAAATGTCAGGGATTATCCAGCTCCGCGCGGCGGCTCCGATCAGAGCGCGGCCGCCGCCGCCGCCGAGAGCCTCCGGGAAGAATGTGCAGACAAGTCAGTAATTCCGCGGCAGAGGGGAAAGGCAACGCGCAGCAGCCTCCGCGCGCCGGCCTCTACCTCCGTGCGCTCCCTCGCGCCGCGGGAGCCTCCCAGGGTGACATCCCGGCTCGCGGCCGATATCCGTGGCGCGGGCACAGTGCACAATGGCCGGAGCATGTGAATGACAATCATATGACTTCACTAGGAACTCGTGAACCAGAATTGCATTTTATCTCTGACACAAACAACAATGTCCTGGGCTAGGCGAGCATCATGTGATAAAACCACATAAAATCCACAGGGTTACAGAAGCTTTCGCAGGCGAACCGCATTTCAGCTTGCATTTTCCATCGGATGTTGAAAGTTCCCTTAAAAAGATACTACTTTAATTAAGCTTGCCTGGGGTTGCGAGGCCATTAAATGCATTTCTATGGGTGAAAAAAAATATGTGCATAAAAAAGAGGCTACGTTTGCAAATTATTGACTTTTTGGTAATTTCCTGTCATCAGTGCTGCATTTTTCTCCATAGAAGCTTACCCTAAATCCACTGAGGAGCAAGATAGCTTGAGGTTATAGTAACCTAATTTAAAAAGCAGAGGCACATTCTTGTTAGGTCTGTGCAGGGGAATTTACTGAACCCAGAGGTCAGACGTTCAGGACCTTTCCAATACCACCTGTCAGAACCTTGCGAACAGTAAATCATCCCTAAAATGCAGGACACTGACAAATCTGAGCGTTTGCTCTTTCTGAAGCTTCATATATTCTTAGGAATAACCTGTTGGACTGTTTGATGAAGTATCTGCAATGCCCCTTTCCTCTGTAACTGCTGCCTCAAGGTAATTTTGGATGCACCAAGTCTCGAGACACGAGGCAACAAAGGAGTGGGATGACTTGTATTCCGGTATAATATTCCAAACATACTCAAGTCAAGGTTTCCAAACATAAAAAGGCAAACAAATTATTTTAAAGCTGTGCAAGGACATTCAGAACTGGGAGTTTTCTTTCTAAATGCACCTCGCTGCAATACAGCAGCTCTCTGGGCGCAGTGCTGCTGGTGAGCACCAAAAGACACGTGGTTGTGGCTATAAAATCCTCACCGGGAAGGCACATGCACTGCCCTGAGCACAGGAGCTTGGAGAAGGAGGAATTTCTACGGGACAGGTTGTGCTTTGGGGCCAGCGAGAGTCTCCAGACAGCTGAGAGGGGCCTGGTGTGTTGAACTAAACGCAGAGCGCGTGCGTGCGCGTTAGGGGCTGCGGTGACAGCGCAGGAGACAACTGTCATCGTGTGCTTTACTCTTCGTTACCTCCCTGCAGCAGCAGGTGCTCGGGACCACTGCGGCGGCAGTGAGCGAGGAGCCTCCGTATCCAAATACAGTTGCTGTCCCCCAGGAGTCTGGATCTCATTGCTGGAACGGACCAGTCAGCAAGGGGGGCTCCACATAGCTGGAAAACTCTGCCAGAATAGATGAACTTACTGCTGGGCTTTATAAATACGACGACGGTCTGGACGTGTAATTAAATACGCATTGCCTGGGACGTGGGGATCACTTGTCCCGGCATTCCTCCCTCTCCCTTGAGCGACACAGCAAAATCCAGGTATCTTTTTTGAGAGAGAGCTGTCACTAGTGCTACATTTTCATGTCATTTCCAGAGCTGTCAAGCTCCTTTATTATACAGAGTTCAATGAAAGAAGTAAAGACACCTCTCTGGTTCCCTGCTGTTATCCTGCCATTGCTGTCCAGAGAGACCAAGCAGAGACTCCATCCCACCTTATCTGCTTATCCCTGGCTTCTTTATCCATCCCCTTGGCTCTCTGGAAACCTTGTCCATGGGGAGACCATGTTCTCCAACACACACGAGTCACCCAAAGGCAAAAGGCTCCCTATCCCATTACTAATCCCCGCAGCAATTTACTGCTCGACATTATGCATCCTTTAAAACAACATGCCAGCTTAACGCTTTTGGAAAGGGGAGACAAGGGGAGTCAAAGAAATTGCCACAATAGCAGATCAAATATCATATGACCTTTCAGCCAAATCATCCCAAATTAAGGGCGACAGGTGACTTTGCAAAATTGAACTTCTTGTTCCCTGAATCCAAGCCCACTCTCTTCCTTTAAGGTGGCACCCCTCACGCTCAAACCCTGCACCCTGGCATCTCCACTCCTTGGTTGGGCTACGGAAGCTTTTTCTTCTCCACCTCCTTTCAGAAATCTCTCTCTCTTTCGTTTCTTCCAAAAAACTGCTTCTGGAGATCATGGAAAGGAGCCACTTCCCTCCTTCGCCCCTTGGCTTCTCCCGCTCTGCCCAGGCACTGCACAGGCTCCGGATCCCGCTCGGCACCGGTCCCTTTGGGCTCTTGTCTTCCTCCTGCTCTTTGGCTTTTCTGTGGTCCCTTCGCGCTCCTCTCTCGACGCCGACCTTCACACCCTGAAACCTCCCGGCTCGTCGCGGGCCGCCAGCACCTCCCTCCACGCAGGTCTCTAGGGGTGAGTACTCCTGGCGTCAACCACCAGCAGGCAACACCAGAAGAAAACAAACAGCTAAACCAGCAGCTAAAAATACCCCGAACAACAACAACAACGAGCTCATTCATGTGCTCGGAGCAAAGCGCTGGCGCGCGGTTCCTGCTTCTTCCTCGCTTGACTCCTCGCTTCTCCCTTGCGGCATCCTCATCCCGTTCCTGCAGCTTCCTCACCCCGCAGGTGAGGAAGCTGCAGGAGGCGGAAACCTCCATTTCCAGCTGTCTCTGCACGGCGACACTCACGTCCTCACCACGTCGGTGCCGCGGTCCCAGCTCGTTTGGCGCGATGTGGCATCAGGGTTGACAACCAAGCACTTGCACCCAGCAGCACACGGCAGGGTCTGGGCCGCCTTGTGCCCCGGGTGCTTGGTACAACCCAAGGAGGGGACCTGCTGCCCAGGGGGACCTGTCACCATGTCGCAGGGGACCTGGTGGCTGCAGCGAGCAGAAGCAGGAGGTGCTGTAGGAAGAGCAAATAGAGGCAGAAATGCGTTTACCCACCCAAACCAGTCACGGCCTCGACACCATCCCCTGCAGAGCCCGTGACGCGGTGCCGTCAAACGTCTGCGTGGGGTCCCAGCAGAAACAGTTCTCCAGAGGAGACTGCGCATGCGAGCCACCAGCTTGCCAGCAAAAGGACTTCAAGTCCTCAAGTTGCGCCAGGGGAGGCTCAGGTTGGATATTAGGAAGAATTTCTACACGGAAAGAGTGCAGAAGCCTTGGAACAGGGTGTCCAGGGCAGCGAGGGAGTCCCCATCCCTGGTAGTGCTCAAGGAACGTGCAGATGAGGCGCTTAGGGACACGGTGTAGCAGGTTGGTGTCGAGGGGCTCATGGTTGGCCTCGAAGATCTCGAAGGTCTTTTCCAACCACAATGATTCTACGATTTGAGATGCCAGAAAGTGAGAAAACGCCAGGGAGGGAGGGAGAGAGGTGGGTTTGGGTGCGGAGCCTGGTGTTTGGTGAAGGCGTGAGCGCCGCCGGCCGCTCCCGTCACGCGCTGCCCGCGCGTCTTCCCGGGAAAACACCTCTCCCGATGCGAGTGCTCGTGACGCCCAGTCACAGCACTGGGGAGAGAGCCCTGCGAGGGCTCCGACCGCAGTATCCCACCTCCTGGCACTCCAGGAGCACCCTGCGGACCCCGGCCACCCAGCTGCTCAGCACTCTTCATCCATCCAAAAGTGAAAACCTGACAATTTACATCCTGAAACTCAGGTAAAGATTCCTCCGATGCACCTTAAATATTGCACGTTACGGAATTTGAATGGCTGAGTCACATTCGGCCTTGGTCCGCTGCACACAACTCTTGACATATACCAAGATTACCGATATATAGAGCAGAGCAAAGTGTATGTCGCCTTACTTGGGGCATATGACTCGTGAATTATGATGGCTTTCGGTGAGACCATCTCATTGCACTTCTCGGAAACCAAGAGCTACTGCACAGCTGGCAAGACCCAAAAAGTGGCACCCTGTGTGCAGCTTCCCTGCATTAAGCTGAGAGTCCGTGATCAGAGCAGCCGGGGCCACTGCTTGGCATTTTTGCAGATATCACCCGCAGACTATTTATAAACGCAGAGGTATAAATCACGTTAGGAAACTGGGGGGTGAGACGCAGAAAGCACTGGCTTTTGTGAGGCTGTTAACAGATACCCTTTCACGAGGGAGAGCACCCAGCCCACACACGTCTTGCTGCAAAGGGCAAGAGTGCCTTGGAATGTGCTTAGAGCCAAGATCTGGCTTTGTACAGGCAGGGTGTGGCTTTGGTAATGAAAATCGTGATAAAGAGCGAGAAAAATAAACAATGCGATTCCTTGAAAATGGCCAGTATGTTCTGCTAACTGTACAGGCCTGTACAGAGCGTGCAGCAAGCTCAGCCCAACGCTCTCGTGCACGTTTTTACCTGCATAAAGTTTCTGCTGTTGCAAAGTGGGGGGTTATTTATTTATTTATTTATTATTTTGAGAGGAAAGTTGAGTGCTGCAGAAGGGGGGTGTCATGGCAGGGATAGTTCAAAGTGTACTTTTCCAAAGCCTGATAATATGACCAAAAAAAAAAAGAGAAATATATCAAGTTACTGGAGACTCACACTGAGCATTTCAACTAGTCTGGGACCAGTCTTACTCCACAGCCTCACACACTCATCTCATAGGAACAGTGCATGCAGCTGATTATTCCTCCCCATCCACTTTCCCCTTTAATTAAGAAAAATAAAGAAATGTTTAATATGGAACCCTACTAGATTCATTATCAGCCATTTATTCTGCTGCTAATAAGCTGTCACAGTCAACCACCTTTCTGAAATAAACCCAAGGAGATCAGTCTGCAAATTTCCTTCTCTGGAGATCTTCAAACCTGCCTGGTGCCATCCTGTGCCCCTGCCCTGGGTGTCCCTGCTGGAGCAGGAGTTGGACTGGGTGATCTCTAGAGGTCCCTGCCAACCTCAACCCTTCTGTGATCCTGTGATTCACTCTACAAACACAGATCTATCTTACAGGGGTTTTAAGCCTTCCAGAAATCAATAGAAATATACATAATGTACAAAGCTTTATCTGTTAATAAAGTAACAGTAATAAGCAGTGCCAATTACTCATACCAGCAACCTCTTCCAAGACCTCTTGCCTACAAAAACCTCTGTTTTCCTGGCAACACCTGAACACAGACAATAAAAGAAACCTACAAATTAATAAAGCTAATGAGTTAAATTGAAAAAAGAAAGATGCACCTCCCAAGTTCTCAAAAAGAACAAGGAAAATGGGATTCATGTCTGTAAATACATTATGGAAGCTAAAGAAGATCCTGCAAGTGAGTGCCCATGAGCAGACTGGCTCCCAGCAGATCAGGTGTGTGGAAGGAGCGAGCTGAGGAGCGGGGTGAGAAGCACCAGGCTGGCAGCATGCAGCACCAGGGGAGCGTTCAGCGCCGCGTGAAGAATGTTCTGGCTGCCCTCCAACATTCAACATGAAAATCAGGACTCGGGGTAAAATGTTATTTTGTGTACTCCTACTTACAGGACTTCGTGTGGTCCTATGGGAAAAAGAAACTGTGATCACAAGGTTCAGTTTACACAGCGCTTTGTGCTTGGAGAGCTGGAACACTTTGCAAGTGTTCACAGAGATGGGGAGAGGGAAGTTCAATGCAGTTAAAGTGTCCAGGCTCACAGAACCACTTAGAGCAGCACTGTGGCTAGAAATGAGATCTTGTGGCCAGAGGCCCTGCCTGGAAATATCCTCATCCGGCTGCATCCATTGCGAGTTCAATTAGTAGCTTACCAAACAGGCCATGCCAAACGGAAAGCCCAAAAGAAAAGTTTTCAAGTAACTTTGCGTCAGCAGTTGTTAAACAGGTGGAAAAAACAGTTCGTAAAAGCCGAGCAAGCAGGACAAGGTAGGAGATGGGACCAGGAGGACTTCCCAAATGAAAAGGCAGACCCCACAACGGAGAGCGGTCACGCCACAAAACCCCTTCCATAAACACCAAATTCACCAAAGTCATTGCAGCCATGGGGGAAGCCCTCTCTTTGAAGGGACAGAAAGTAGAAGAGCCCAGGAACAAACATCACTACAATATCTAAAGTGCTAGAGTGAAATCACTGAACCTTGAATCGTTTGCAATTTAATACGCACTTATATTTGCCCCTGAATATAATCAAAGTTTAAACATTAATATGAATGAAGCAGAGAATTTGTGACCAATCATTATCTTAAAAAACATACAGAACGTTAAGCACGTGAATTATTAATACTCACCGACACTGAAACATCCTCTATTTTTCTTTTAGCACTGGAGTCAAATAAGACATTGCGCCCTCTTCTTTCACAGTCCTGATACACAATCAGTCGGATCTGACTCGGGTCAAACTCCGGCAGAGGCCAGCTTCCACGGAAAAGAGGAAATCAGAAGTATTAATCACAGCAATTCTTTATTGCACTGCCCTTCCTACGTTATCTGCATATCCAACGTTATTAACACACAATATCCAGCAAATGCAACGTCATTTTATCAGACCCTTTGATCCCGTAGCTGGAACGGGGTAGACAAATCATCGTGGCACGAAGGGAGCCGCTGCAGTGCAGCCCTTGAGCTGTGGTGTGTTGGGCATCTCCAGAGGTCTCACAAACCTCTGCTACCTCCATGTCCACCGACCTCTCTGCAAGGGGAGAACTTCTCTGCAAAGAGCTCGGTCCTGAATGTCGCTGCACATTTTGAGACTGCAGCACAGATCTTAGTTTTTTAATGTCCAGAAGAAAATTCTTTGCATCCTGAGCAGAGCGAGGAAGGCCACGTGCTGTGACAGCACAGGACACTTTAAAAGGAGCAGCCAGACCAATCTCACACCAGGCAACTCCAAATAGCATCAGTCAGCCCAGCAAACACTGTTACCCAGGGGCTTGGGCACCCAGGTTTGCTCACACCTTCACTTGTCCTAGAAGCTAAGAGATGAGGTGCCTGCTCTTTCCGTGAAATCAACAGGAATCAGTAAGCTATGAGCCATTCCCTACACCATGTGAAACTCTACCCACTTATCCCTGGCCATCAGGGAAGCAGTGTTAGCATGGAATGAACACCAAGAAGCACAGAATGAGGACCTGGAAATTTCCAGGTTTTGATAAAGGATACAGGCTCACAGCTGCAGGGAAGGGGCTGTATGCATATTTCTTTCAGCAAGAAGACTCCCAGAAATCATAATATGGATAAAACTAAACTTGGGATGCTTGGACCCAAGATGTCAGCAGGTTTTCCTCTCTTTTCTCCTTTTAATTCACCACCAAAAGGATGGACTTCTCCGTGCCTGCACTTTTATGTGATCTCCACACAGGTGATGATCTGCACCCCAAGTCACATCCTTGGTTGTAGCAGAGATTTGATAGGCAAAGCCATCAATCTCTACCAATATTTTTAAGAATGCCCAGCCCCAATTCATGGGATTTACACCATGGGCAGCACGAGCTGGGCAAAACCACGCGTCAGCACATACAGTTACGCGCTCTCCTGGAAGAGGAAATCCATTTCCTAATGTGCTCAGCCCCACCATGTAGCAACACCGGGGAAAAACAGAAGCTGCAGAGAAGACACTGTGCAACAAATGTCAAAAGCAACTTATTACAAGAAAAAACCTTGAGCAACTTGAAACTGAAATCACTCAACGTCTGCTGGATCGGGGAGCAAAGAGTCTTGCAACTTGGCTGCAACAGCGCTCGAAGCCGAGCATCGTCCCCCAGGGGCCGGGTCACATGAAGCGAGGCTGGGAACCAAACCAGTTCTGCACCAAAAAGAAGCAATTGGCAAGATGAAAACCCCAGAGAGGAGCTTGCACAGAGCAGGGGCCTCTGCTAACCAGCCCGATCCCACATTTCCAAAGAGATAAGGGAGCAAAACCCATATTGCTGGATGCGTGTTTGGAGAGAGGCGCTGGTGCAGCTGGAGAGGCTCCCGGCGCCTGCAGGAGAGCCTGACTCCGGCTCGAGATAAGAGGGAAGCGAGAGCGCAGGATAAACTGGCTCCCGGAGGAGCCTCCTCCTTATGTTTAAGTGAAATGGGTGGAAGTCCGGAAACTCGTTCCGTGAGCTGGGCCGCTCGTATAAGCAAACAGCATGTGATAATAACAAGGGCCTGCTTGCCAAGGAGGTACTATCACTCGCTCCACCCTTGCAATACATTTGAATTTCCTCCCGGCCCAGACAAAAGCACGTCTCCCATTACCTAGCACTTGGGATATTTGACTTTGAAACTGCTGGCAAAGAGGAGCCGTCGCTGTTCCAGACCTGAGGAAAGTCTATGCATAAAGAGCTCCGAGTGCAGATTACACTAACGGGGGACGAAGCTAAATATAAAACTCCTGCTCTATTCAGCAACACGTTCGATCAGAGTAATAAGACCTGTTTACTTCTCTGTTTCTTCGTGTGACATTTTAACTTTCTCTAGACGAGCATTCAGCAGGTACCATAAATCATAATTTGTGCCCGATCCAAGTAAGTGCTATCTGTGTTACATAATACAGTCCTTAAGCACATTTTAGCCTAGCAAAAATATTCCCTGGCAAGAGCGGGCCACTTCCCAAGGCAGCAGACGCGTCGGGAGAGCGGGGGGAAAGCTCTGCAGGGCAGAGAGGGAACAGGCAGCCCCACACGGGAGCTCTGCTTCTGCTTTAAGGCACCCTCAGGTCTGATATCCAGGCAGAAATACATGAACTGCAGCATGCAATATGCAGGGCACGTTCTCAAAACAAATAAAACGGGGCAATACTCCAGCAGGGCTCTTCAGCCGGATGAAAAGTGACCTAGATCTTCTGAATATAATTAGTCCTGTTTATAAATGGAAACCAACTTTGACATTTAACTGATGTTTTCTTGAGATCTTTACAGGAAAAGCAGGAGATGGAGCCTCACGTGTCCTGGTAACGTTAATGGAAGGTGAAGCTCCAGCAGGGACCGGGCTCTTGAGGAGGAGTTGCTCCTGCATGACCCATCTACTCTGTTGATCTTTCCTTGGAACTGGTTGTATATATAAAAATAAACACTACAAGCTCTTCAGCCGTGGAAATGACTGCGACTTTGTCTCATAGTTAGTCCTGTGAGCTCATGCATGGCACAAGAGAAGTAGGGAAAAGTAAGTTATTTCCGAGCAGGATGCCCGTCCTGCGGAGATGTCTGCTGTGCAGACAGCGATGCACAGAGGAAGGGATGATAAGAAATGGGGTGCTCCCAAATCACTGCTATGGAAATGCTGGGTGGGATTTTTTAGAAGCAAATCACGGAAAACCCAATCTCTTTAAACCTGAAAAACGCAGTGGAAAATAAACTCTCTCTAGCGTCTGCCCAAGACAGGCTGGACCCTGGAGCCTAGTGAGGGAGAAGGGTGAGGTTCTTCCTGGGGCCTTCAGCTAACGAGGGGAATATCGCTGGAAATTGTGTAATTCATGTAGCCAAAACACTGTAACAAATATTTGGAAAAGAATACCCCAAAATCAGTCCTGTTGGCCATTGACCAAATACGGGAGCAGCCGGGATCAAGCAATCTGCAGAAACCAGTCTGGATGGATCACTGGCCGAGTGCATTTTCAGTAGTTTTTAAATATTTGCTAATCTAATTAGCCTGTGGCTTTATGGCCACCTTAATCTGCCATAAATCCACCCCGAGCTTAAGGGGAGCTGCCCCAGCACCCAATGCAAAATCCCTGCAGAAGGGAGCGCCTGGGACAGCAGGGGAACCTGCACGGGGCCAACAAGGAGTTATCAGAAATTAATAACAACAAAATCCTGGCCTGAGGACGCACATCTGGAAGGCTGCTCACGCTCTTCCTCGTTATCCTCCTCCTCCCTCTCTTGCACCTCTTGGGTTTTCCAACCTTTTCACATGGAACCACCAGGAGAATTATCGGGGCTTCCCAGAGCCAGGAGATGCCCCTGGTGCCCAACAATCCAGATCTCCAGCTTTCTCCAAGGACAGATTTTGTCCTGCTCCTAATTCCCAGGATTTATTGCCACCACAGACATTTCTCAGCAAGAGGCAATTGATCGCTCTTAAATTGATAGGACTATATTGCTCCTAAACTGCAAGCTCCAGGAGATGAAGCAACATCCCCCAAATCCTCCTTACCGCTCCACCAATTACTTTCCTCCATAATTAAAATAAGTACATTCCTCCCTTCTTTTTTCCACTATAAAATGAACATTTTTCATTAAAATAAGTGCTTACTTTAATACTTTTTTTCCTCTTGGCTCAGGTTTTACTTTCAAAATGATTTCATATTAACATAACCTAGCTAGTATCCACCTATTTTTTTAATTATTAATGCAGATATTTTGGAAGTCTAAAAGACCAGTACCAGAAGCAAACTTATTAAAATATGGAGCAGACAGGATTTGTAAGAGATCTTGCTAAGGGGTGAAAATGCTCAAAACAAGAACATGACTAGCTATTGAGAAAGTAACTTGAAACTATCAGTCAAACTATTGTTTTCCTACATCATGTTTCACAGTTATAAAAACTGCCTGGCGATGAATCACTCGCAACTATTTTTAAAAGCATCTACGCAAATGATATTTATAGTTTATGCCAGCTTATCTGTTCTGCATGTTTTTCATGTTAGCACCTTTTTAGAAAGCTGACAGGAACAGCCATCCCCGCGCGGACGGCAGGTCTACCCGCCCCGCAGCCGCTTCCAGGGGAGCATCCAATCCCGCTCGGCATGGGGGAACCGTCTCCCTGTGGCTGGTGGGTGCTGGACACAGCGGAGCAGAGACCCACGGGTGCTGCTGGAAAGCCCACGGATGCTCTTCCTCCTCTGTTACTGCTGTCGGCGCTATGGGAGCACTTAGAACCGCTCAACTTGTGCCAAACATGACCGTTTGGCAGAAATACCACCTTGAAGAGTTAAGATTATAAATCCAGGACTGTTCAGATGCACTTTGTGCAATTTTTTACACACAGATTATTTCCAAGTCCCTCGCAGATGCATGCAGACACAGACGCACACTCGCATATTTGTGGCCGGGTAGTGTTTAGGATCCTGCGGTTGTTTTATTAGAGGGAGAAGTAAACAGAAGCAAAAGGGCCATGGTCCTTTTCCAGCCCAATTGCCCTATCACACAGTCTTGCCTCTGGCCGAGCCCTTTTCCAAATTCCCCTGCACGTTTCCTTTGCCTGTTACTGGATCTTTTCATCTCATTTTGGCTTTGAGGAGATACAACAAGAGTGAGGATGAAGAGCTCAGAGGACATTCCATAGATTGAACATCTTCTTACTGCAATTCACTCATTCTCTTACTATTGAGCATTCCTGTGCACACACAGGGGTGCAGATATTTTGGAAAGAGCACAACTGACTGGCACCAATAGAAACCTGCTGGGATGGCATCGCAATGGTGCAGCTCCAACGGGTTTGGAAGAGGACCTATAGGACGAATGTTTTTATAGAGATTTGGAGCTTTTTTATATTTCTACTAGTAACACCTGAAATGCAGAACAACATTATCAGGATTCAAGTGAAAACACGAGCCAAACCGCACTGCTGATGTGCAGAGCTGGCATTTTCGGTGCGCGGCTCCATTCATAACCCGGCCGCGAGGAGGAAGGAGATCCCGAAGCTACAGAAACCACGGGGCCTATACTTAGAAAAACACATTTTGCAAGACAATTGTCCTTATAAGAGCCGAGGTCACTTGAGGGCTGTGCGACACTTGTGGCGAACGCATGCTGATTCTGCAGGGAAAACTGAGTTTGAGCCTCGAGCAAGGCCACCGCGGGAGCCTGTGACAACGGAGGGAGCTGCCCTCTGTCCCTGCGACCTCAGTGGGGCTTATCCAAAGGATCCATGCTCAGGGGCGCCTGGAAGAGCTCCTAGATAACCAGCCGCCTTCAGGACTAGCCATTGCCTTGAGGGGCATTTTGAAGGCTTATCACAGCGAAACAGTTCTTTAAAAACCCAAACCAATCCAAGTCTTCCCCTTCTTGCTCCTTGACCCGCCGCAGGAAGGGCAGCCGTCAGCTCAGCGTCGCACCTGTAAATCCGTCTCATTCATTTACCAGCTTAGCCGTCCTCACCTGGAATAGCCGCACGGCTTGAGCCGCGGGAACCGCGAGCTGCTCGGCGCTCAGCCTAAGCGCATCGGGGAGCCCGCGCTCGCACAGCAAACTTGGACCTAAACTCCACTGGCTTCCACCGCCCGTGGCTCCGCAGGGGCCTTTAACTGTACTTGAAGCGACTGCAGTTTGTTTTCATCCTTCCCTCCCCTCCAAGTCACTTGGCTCTCGTCGAGATCTGTAATTTATACCCTGAAGCCGAGCACACGAGCAGATGCCTTCCCGCGAGCGAGGAGCCGCGGGGCGCGCGGCTTAGGTGCACTCCGGGCACCGCGTTAATCGTGATCCGCGCTGGGATACCGAGACCGCGCAGCTCGGACGACTTTGTTAAAGACACATCGCAGCGTTGGGCGAGTTTGCGATCTACGCAGCTCCGACGTTTACAGTCAACACTAGTAATTTCATAAAATATTTTCAGGACTATCCCATGCACGTCATTTCAAAGGAAAAAGAAAAAAGGAAAAAAAAAAGCCCCACCTGCCTGGTTTCTGGATGATTTAAGCACACACACACACGCAAACATATACACGTACACCAAACGGTATGTGCTCCTCTGCTATATCTACCTTAATAAAAAAGCACACACACAAACACAGATCAGTTCCCTCGGCTACACTAGGAGCAGTGCTCTGCATTATTCCAGCAGACCACAACTCCCCTTTGCAGAATTACAACAAACAGAATTAATTTAGGGGGGAAAAAAACCACACATCAGTGCCATTTAGCATACAATTATAAGAAGAATCATTTTAAAAATATCTCTAAAAGCATCAAATTCCTAGAAAAGAAATATTTTCACCGCAGTGAAACTATTGAGCTCTCAAACCCTAGGATACCCCCGGGACGGGTGTATTTATCGTACCTGGGAAGCATCTTCGTCCCGCGAGCAGTTCCACTTTCCCCGATCCCCACAAACTCCTGTTGTGCCCGGCTGCCAGCGCAGGTTAATAATAGCAATGAGCCATGTTCATCCAAAACCACAAGACTGTCAGGTGACAGAGCAAGAGGTCTGAATTTAATTCAAACAAAGGACTCTCCATGCTGCAACGCAGAGGGCTTAATCCCGGCACGCGGCTCACAAAAACCACCTTCAAGCAGCGCGCTGGCTGCGGCGCGGTGCGGGCGCTCGCGCGACGATCCATTTACACCGCCCGGGAGCTCCGCAACCCCGATGCTGCCCGCGCGCTCGGCCGCATAGTCCTGGATTCCTGGGATTTGCGCTCAGGGAAGCGGTGCCCGTTCTCCGAGGCGCTCCGTGCCGCGCTGTGCGGCGGAGCCGAGCCCGGCGCGATCCCCGGCGCGGCTGCCGCCTGCCCTCCCTCTGCGCCGCCGGATCCCGGTCTCATGACCCGAGCCCCTGGCAACTGCTGCTCCTGCTCCGCCACCGTCAGGAATTCCGGCGGCAGCGGGGACGGGGGGAGCGGGAGCGCGCGGTGCCCGCGGGCGGCCCCGCTGGCCACCATGTGACAGCCGCAGCGGGCATGGCTCCTCTCCGCGCTCCCTCGGGACGGAACACGCGGGATGCGGCCCCGGAGGAGGGCGAGCACTCCCGCATTCCTGCTTCCGTGTTCCTCGGCCTCGAGGAACCCGAGGGTTTTCCCGCGCCCGCTGCTCCTCTGCTCCCACCGCTTGTGCGTTGACTCAAGTCACGGTGACATTTTCCCCTGGGGTGGCCAACACTTGTTTCCAGTGCCAAACAACAGCGTTTTGCTGCAAAAACCATAAAAACTAAGACACTCGCTTCTCCGGGAAAAGACTCTCTTGTGACCATAGGAGTTTGTAAAGGAAATCTCTCACTTAGCAAAGGAGTCGAGGCCCAGATGCCACGATACAGACCTGCCTTTTCCGACGTTACGAGTGCCAGAAGGTTTCACGGGATTATCCACGTGTGTAGAGAAGGTGCAGGACGAGCAGCCCCGGCCTTCGGGGCAAATCCACCCTCAAAGGGGGCAGGAAGCGTTGAGCTCCGTCACCTTCCCGACCCGCTTGCGGCAATGTGCCGGGCACGGTGACTTTCCCACCTGCGTGGCAAACGCCCTGCTCTGTAAAGGTTACTGATGTCAAAAGTGACCTTTTTTCCTTCGAGATGCGGCGGCGAGTCCAGCGCAATGTGTTATGTAAACATTTATTTACAGGAGGAACATCTGAAGTTTCCATTTTACCTCAGGGTAACCCGATGCGCGGTGCAGACAAGTGCTTTGAAAGAGGACCCGGCCTCCGTCTAACAACTGACCAGGAAAAATATTGGAAAGAATTTCCCTTCAGATAAAGAGAGACTCAAATGATACGGAGGGGAAGCGGTGCTGCAGCCAGAAAAGTGACTTCGTGTTTGAGAAGGGACTTCAGACAGCCAGTGGTGATTGCAAGTACTATTGCTTCTCCTATATCCATGAAACTACTCTATAAAAAAAGAAAATTAAAGTAAATGTGCACCATCCTCCTGCCTAGGTGCATATCCAGGCAAACGCTCTCCCTTTCCCTCGTGGGGACCGGCACAGATGGGTTTTTAGAACCTAAATGGTGCCTGGTCCCAAACCCAGGTCGTGGTCCCTTGCTCGGGCGGGAGGACAAGGTTTAACTCGCCAAGCGCAACCGGCCGGCCGCGCCGCTCACTGCGCCATCCACACCGACCGCGGGAGGGAAAAAGTGCCGTAGAAATCCTCAAAGGACACCAAGGGGGGGAAAAAATGTCATTTTCTTCATTTTATCCAAAGGCCTTTCTGAAAACATTCGAAAGCGCGGCCAAGGTGTGCAATTTGGGGGTAGAAACCATCCGTTTTTAAAACGAGCAGGCAACAGTTGGTTCCGAGCACAAGCTAAGAGAGTAAATGAAATAGATTCATTTTCGTTGCCCGCTGCCTTAACAAGATTTCTTTATCTGTCTCTCAAGAAAAGGTTCCTTCTCGCACGCTGTAAATGCGCACAACCAAACCCCGTCACTGGCATCGCAGCTCCACACTGCACAAAGGCCGGGCAAAGCGGGAGCAAAAGCACTCGGGTTTCATTCGGAATCCGACTAGGAATCCTTGGATACCGTTTCCCTACAAAATATTGGCGTTAGTGGAATTACCACTGAGCTAGACTTTAAAAAATGTGCTTTCCGTGCATTTTTGTATCCCTGCAAAAAAATCCAGTGAATTCCTGCCGGCTCGCGGAGCAGAGCGGGCAGGACACGGCCCCGAGTGCCCATAGGGACCTGCGCATCCCGCGGACACACATGGAAACACGGAGCCCACGGACAGCAAGAGCCACAAAAAGGAGAATTGCAACACTTTGCAAACTCCAAGCCCCAATTTAGCTTCTTAAGCAGCAGATTCTTAAGCACTGAGGTGCTTTTTACATGCAAAAAATAAAACAAAAAGTACCACACCGCACCAAATCCTATAAAACTCCATATGTGCAATGCTCACTAACAGCAACAGGTCCCACAACCGGGACAAAGGGCCTATATGGGCAGTGCTAAGTAACATTAGCAAAATTAATCCATCTTGGAGCACTCCTGAAGGAAGCTACGTGGAATATATTAACAGTGGGAATGTTGAGACCTCAGGAGATTGACTGTCCCTTCGCTGTGTCAATTTTCAAGCGTTGTTAAAAGATGCCTAAAATAAAAATAACTATCAAAGTAAAAATCTGATGCATGGTTAAGCTACTGGAACACTGGTGTTTGTTTTGTATCGCGTTTCCAATCGCAATCTTCTATAAATAAGACACCAAACAAACCTCCATAATACCAACTGGTACTGCGAGACAACAGGGCATTTTCCCCCGGCCAGACAGTTATTTTATTGTGAGGGCGTTCGGAGCAGAATAATCTTTCCCTGTAGCTATTAAAAATCAAGTATAAGTAGCTCAGTATTGTGTGTGTTTAATGCAAAGTTCGGGAGAAGGAAGTTCCAATACACACTGCTTTTGATATACACAGATAGAGACTGTAACTGAAGGGTTCTTTTTTTTTTTTAAATTGCACAGAATTATCTAGCCCAGCACAGGAGGGCTGTTGTGGGGTAGACCTGCTGCTCGGGGCACTGTTCAATGTGGGGCACCTGCGGGATGACCCGCAGGATGTGTTGCTATGTTGCAGTTTATCTGCAAACACACGGGATTTGCTGCTATATTGCAGTTTCCCTGCAAACACCCGGGACTTGCTGTTATATTGCAGTTTATCTGCAAGCACCCGGGATTTGCTGCTGTATTGCAATTTCCCTGCAAGTACCTGGGATTTGCTGCTATATTGCAGTTTCCCTGCAAACACTCGGGATTTGCTGCTATGTTGCAGTTTCCCTGCAAACACCCGGTTGCAGAAACACCCCAAACCGCTGCCAGTGCCAGGACTCGATGGCAGCAGCAGCACCAACGGGGACCAGGGTGTCCCTGCACCCCTGCCAGGCCACCTGCTCCCACCAAATAACCCCGTTCTTTGTTTCCTGCTCGTTCTCTAGGGAAGCAGGGGCAGCGGGGCCGGGCACCCTCCTCCGTGGCACTGGTTAAGGGGGCTGCACACAGCATGGGGAGGCGATTCAGAGCCCAGCGCATCCCCAGAAGGGCATTTGCCACCACACGGTCATTATGGGCCCTCCAACTCAGGTTGAAGGCAGCAAGGAGCCACGCGGAGCCCTCGGAACAACCCAGGGAACATCCTGGTCCAGCATCCCAGCAAACGCAAACCATTTGGATTGCATTTCCAATCCCCCTCCTTCTGCTATTACATTTATCTGTCTGCACAGCACGAATTTATCCCAGTTTTTGTGTTCTTTGCTTTTTTTCTTTTTTTTTTCTTTCCCCTGAAAATGAAAGCTGCAGCTCCCCAGGGCTCCTCGGAGGAGCAGGAAGGCAGAAGCAAGTGGTTATTCTCCCAAGATTTGCAAGGATCAGTGCATGAGCAGCATTTTACTCTGTCCCTCATGTGACTGCTTAATTAGGTGTTGATTCACTCAGTCATGAGACACAAGCAAACAGGGCTGCAAGCCCTAACGTCAAAGAAAAAGTAATGCCTGTTCTGCCAGTTTCTATATTAGCAGAGCACAAAGAGGACATCCAGTTCCGAAAACCAAAACTCCTGCTTCCTTGCTCGGAAGCCAACTAGCAAATCGCTTCAACCTTTCCGTAAGGGGAAAAAAAACTAGGAGGAATCTGAAGGATCTATGAGAAAGACTCCTGCGAACTTCCCGTCTCCTCGGGGTGCGGAGAGCGGACACCTCGGAGCCCGGCGCCGGACCCGCTGCGACGCCGTGCCGCTTCCCAGCACTGTTGGTCTATCCCGCTCCGGTTTATTCCCGCTGTAGCAGAATTCCTTCGCCTCGTTCTTATTACCAGAGCGCTCCTGCGTTATGGGGTCTGGTTGCTGTGGCAACAGGCTGTTAAAAATATCAAGGAAATTTCAGCACACGGTTTTACAAACCGTGTGTGTTTGCAAGGGGAAAGGCTGCTGCCCACCTAGCTGTACGGATGTAGTCCGGCATTCCCAGAGCCGGGAACACCGGCAATCCCCATTACTGCTTCCAGTCTCAACCTTCTGTCTTGCGCACAAGGCTGCACGCGGAGCTTTAACTTGTTATGAGTTATCACCTCTTTCCTGAGGAATGCTACCATAAGGCTTTGTTTGTAACACCTGAAACATTTGTGTGCTTCTAGTCTTGTCCTCATTTGTATAGAGTCTACTCGGAAAAAGGAAAGAAGAAGACAGGGCTCTGGATCGCGGATCAGCAACTTATTTAAAACACATGCTTAATGCTAAGCACATGAGCAGTTTCACTGGGGGCAATGAAACTACTTATATACTTATAGTAAAGCACGTGGCTCTGGAGTGCTGACTTAGTCTTCCTCGCCCCTGGGATTGCACCAAAACGGGTGCCCGTTGCACAAGAAGCGCCGCTCCGCGAACACCGCGGCGCTGGGACGGGAGCGACTGCAGCCAAGTGATGCCCAGGGAGAAACCCAGCCTGGGGACAAGCCTGGTGCCACCAACACGGAGGTCCTGGTACCAGCAGTGCCCGTGTGTCACCCAATGTGAGCCCAGGACAGTCGCTTTTGTCACGTGCATCCTGCAGCAAGTCCCGGCCCCGCGTCGCAGCCTTCGGTGTGCCGCGAGGTCCCCACCGCGCACGGAGCTTCTACCTGACCTGCACCATCACCAACCAAAAACACCAGCCGGGGAGTCACAGACACCGAGATTACTGCCAGAAATGAGCAATTACAAACACCCCCGTAGCTCCGCACAGAGCAACGTTAATGCTCCTCTAAGACAGCAAGTGCTGGGGAAGACCCGTGCCGAGAGGGACGGCTTCCCCAGCCTGGCTCGAACTCCCGGGCTAAACATCCCTCCCGTACTGGCTCTACGAGTTGAACGTGCCCCTGCTTAATTTGCAGGAGGGATGAGAGCTGCATTTGCATAGAGATTGCGAGAGGCCTCCGCGGCGCGGGGAGCCCGGCCGCTCCGCTCTGCGCCCCAGTAGGAAGGAGAAGGGACCTGGAACTGTTTCAGGTGGCTCTACAGAGAGCGGGCACTACAAGGCATCGCTCGGGTTCGCTTTTACATAACTTGTAAGGACACGAGGACAAATAAAAAACAGATGTTGAACAAGCCACAGGGCTGTATAACTTCATCTAACGTTTGTAAAATACACAAAGACCACGAGAAAAACGGGGCAGCCTGGTACCCACCACCAACAAAAACGCCCTGAAGTCACCAGGTGCCGAATATTTCAGCTCCTCAAGGCTGGAGAGGACTCAAACAAGCTCTTAGCTGGCAGCCAGCATGCAGCCTGCTCATTTCCAAGGAGTTATTCCATCTTCAAACCTGTCCTAACTCAAATTATTCTACTGGGCTAGGAGACGTGTTCACTGCTGTATTAGTCCCATATTTTCTGGTGTCCCCTTAGGTTTGCTGTTCTCCCTGTGTGCTAGCAGCCTTGGGCTGCCGTGAATGGTAGGAATGGAAAATAGGCTGTAGGACTGGCCAGTGCCTTGTAATGGAAAGGAGAGAGTTGGGGTCTCCAGCAGAGCCGTCTGTGGGCAGCTCTGGGCTCCTTGGACAGACCTTCCTGCTTGGAGATTGCATGTGGATCAGGAGGAGCCACATATCAAGAGCCACCCCTGCAGCATCACCTGCTCGGCTGGAGAGCAGCCACCAGAGAGGCAGAGCACTACAACACAACAAAGTGCTTAGGAGAGGCAGTTTGCACCCCCTTTCCTAGATAATGTTTATCCAAAATAGAAAGAGATCTAGTTTTCAAGACCAGAAGGAGCTAGAGTTAAAGCTAATGTTTTAACTCAGGAGGTTCTTTTAGGAAAAAGTGTTAAAACTCACGTGGAACTTCAGCACTATCTATCCCAGATCCTAATGCAACTCTAATCCAGACCCTGTCTCTCCGGGAAGATTTGGGTGTCAGATTTGTCTCTCCAAAAAGAGATTTGGGTGTCAGACATGGAGAGCAAGAACGGATACAGCCACCATGGACGTTACACACCAGGTTTTAAGGAATCGCCATGTTCGGAATCACCTGGAAAACGCAGTCACATTAGATGGGAATCTCGGCCCTGAACTTCTGAACTATGCCACGCACAACCCTTATAGGCAGACTGCAGGAGAAAACACACTTAAAAAAAAAATTAAGATTGAAACCCACAGAAAATGGACTTGAAAAATGACACTGTGTAAAAACAAGACCTTTAAAAGCTAAGTCAATTTAAGACACCTGAGCAAAGACTGCTAAGGAGAGAATGCAGGGTATGCAACCCCTGCAAATGAACTTCTTTTACAGGTGGCTTGAACTGGATACACAGTGTGATTTTAAAAGCTCTGTGTAGATAGATACCATTTAGCAATTAGCCTTGTGTTAAATGTACTTTCATTAATTAGAGGCTCATTCCGTGAGTTTTCCATGAGAATGAGCCTCCAAAAGGATTTCTGAAAGTCACCACTAGATTCCTACGGACAAGAATTGCTAGGATGTGTAAAAAGCCTTTCAGTATACAGCTGCCCACCTGGAGGGATTCTTCACTGGAACAATAACTGGCCAAATCGGGCTGGATTTTTTTCCAGACGTGAATATGGAGGTTTTGAGCATCCTTTGACAGCAGCCCCATGTGCCACACGGCACTTCTCGCTGCCGAAGCCCTGGTCTGCGATAAGGAGGGCTGAGGTGGGGACCGGCATGGGCAGTGCCACCGCTCCAAGCGGGCACCTCCCGTCCTGGCGGCTCCTCCTGCAAGGCACACAGCGGCCAGCGCACGGAGTCAACGGAAAAACCCGATAAAAGCCTCGCTGTTCCGCTGGGAGCGGCTGCACTGGGCGAGATACACGAAAAAGAGACGCTGGAGAAATCCCCGTCCTTCTGGATGGAGCCTTTCTTTGCCTCACCTGGTTTCTTCCTGCTCCTCCTGTCCGCGTGAGCATCTGCGAAACACGGGAGGAAACCGAGCGCTGCTCCTGCTGTGACCTGCAACAGCCCCCCGTGACGCTCTGTATTCCACGGGGAAGGGAGAAGGGCTCGCGCGCGGCAGAGCAAGAGCTGCCGCAGCCACCAGGACACCCCAAATCCTGCTCGGAGAGGAGCGCGGCCACCGCCTGCCTCGTCCTTCCCCTTCCCTGTGCCCCACGGCATCGCTCCAGGTGTGGGAAGAGGGGCTGGAGCTGGCACTGGCTGATGTGGGACAAGGGACGGCGCTCGGCACAGGGAGAGGGATGGCTGAAACCTTTCTGCACGCGAATACGGCTTCGCCCAACAGCGCGGGCAGGGGTGGATCCACAGAGGATCCCCCAAGCACCAAGCACAAGGATCCCCTCAAACAACGCGTTAAATCCTCACAGCTCCCCTCGTGGCTTCCAATCCTGCAGCCACTGCTGTCCCCCCAAATCCTGGCACCAAAATATCAGTCTGAGGACACCAAGGGCCAGGCTGCCCTGCGTGACTCCAGCAGAACAGCGCCGGCTCCTGCACCGCACGGGTCCAGCTGGTAAAACACAGGAGGGCTCGGGGAACGCAGCAGCTGAGCCCTCTGCTTACATATATGCACATATATACATATCCATATAGACATAGATTTTCCCTTCACGCTCTTCTGATTAAGGATGGATTGATGCAAGTGCACATACACACTGGGGCCTGCAACAGCAAACGGGAGATCCTGGGTGAACTGCAGGAAAAGCAGGAGGGAAGGGGGGTCTAGGACACAGACCTCGGCGAGGGTCCCTTGCCCTTCTCTTCCCTTCCTCCTTAAACATCCTTCTGCCAAGCCCGAAGTCGGAGCATGTCAACCCCAAATCAGGCCCAAGAAGAGGATGCCAAGCACAAAATAAGGGTGAAAAAAATCACCTAATACCTGTTAAGGGTGAAATGGCATTTTGCACATTGGTGCTTGACTCCAACACTCTTCCTGCCAGCCCCCACGTGAAAAGCCTTGCTGGCAACTGCTTAATCTGGAAAGATAATCTGATAACACATATTGCAATAGATGCTTTTATGTGAGACTAACCTGAATAATTAACTAATTTGAAAATAAATGCAATAGTGTAATATGAAGAGGAAAAACTAAAAAAAACGGAGACATATGCAAGTATATTAAAGTCACTCTTATTCTCAACTGGTCTTTTAGCTTATCTGGAAAAGGCAGCTTAAGAATCACTTGTTTCTACAAAAATATCAAATGCATTTTATATTCCGCTACAACTGCATAAGCATTTATCTCGTTTTGATGCTTTGCTTTTTTAACTACACTTTCTCATTGCATTTGTTTTGGAAAAAAGTGGTTGCCTGTTCACGCTGGGTGTCTCGTGTGGCTAGAAGATGCGCGCGGCTAAGAAACCAGCACACTTGCTTGCCTGCCTCCTTCTAACCATTCATGCCGCCACTAGAACAGTTTCCTTTTCTACCAGGAAAGCAGAGTAGTTTCCAGTAACTCACAGCAACTGAAACATGTTTAAGAAACAAAACAAACCCACCTTTTTCTGGGTGACTCTGAAGTTCAGGCCGCCCGTAACTTAAATAGAAGCCCAGGGAGCATCGTGAGCCAGTTCACCCTCTCAACATTAGAGGCGTTTCTTTAACTCTGCCTTATGGGGATCGTAGTGTTATTTTTCCTGTAAAAACCAGACCATCCTGGCAGCCACAACCCTCTCCAGCTTCTCGGATGCTCGGGGAATGTCTCGGCTCGTCCGAGGAGCCCGCGCTCCGCATTCTGCAGCCTGGTTTCCCCGCACACACGTTTCACCATCTCCAGCTGGATTCGTCACCTGGTTTTGAGTAACACTAACCTGCTATTGTTTTTTCCCCAGCAATTGCTGGTACCAAGGGCCATGGAAAGGAACACAGGGCCCCTCGGTAGAAGGGGGTTTCTAGGCAGGCTCCGTGGGGCATCGCAGCGGAGAACCGAGGGGGAACTCGGGCTCTGCCCTGTCTCTGGCTGCCCCTGTGCCTCTTCTGAGGCCAAAACTGGGTTCAGAAGGTTGAAATGTTCCTAAGAGGGGAGCAAGAGGTAGAGCAGCTCTGCGTGAGCCACCACGTCCACAGGCACCGAGGTTTTATACATGTTCATAGCTAGAGACCTGCTCCAGGTGATGCTCCATCAGACAACGCGCTTCTGGGTGGAAAACGATGGGAATTGGGGGGAAAACGTTGCTGTGGCTTCAATGGGCTCAGCCCTGGGACCTAAAGTGAGCACTGAGCTCAAAGTTTCTTCATTTATCAACTGAAAACAGATGGCAGCAAACTGTAATGTGACTTTTTTTTTTTTAATTTCTTTCCAGTCGTGTCCCACAAACCCAAGGGCAGCGCATTTGGGATCCCGTTGGAGCTGTACGAGGGGCTGGCACTTTGGCAGGAGCAGGGGACGTTTGAAGATGCTGTTAAACAAGCACATGGATCTGGAGGAGTCCAACCATTGGGCAAGACTGCGCGAAATAAAGAGCTTTTACATGCAGGCAGACGGTCTAAGCCCAAAAGCTTATCCCTTGACAAGGGCTTTTCAGAAAAGAAAGAAATTTTGAATTAAAAAGAATGTATTTGGGGTGCATGCTGTATGCGTGCACTCTGCAGGTTGAGCACCATTTGGTGCCACAATTCATATATTTCAACAAGAGTCTCTGTAGTATATTGTATTCTGAGTAATATCCTAAATAATAACATCTACAGAAGTTATCAGATTCAGGAAAGAAAAAGACCAGATTCTTCACGCAAATGTGCAGAATTACCTCAGCGCAAAGGCAGAGCTGAGCACTATGCAACAGCGCAACACATTTCTGCGAAAATAAATCAAGCTTCTTTCGTACAAAGACTATACAGTAACTGCTCACACTTCTGTGCAAGGGGACACATTTGGGCAAGTATTTTTAACAATAAGTGATTAATCCTGCGGAAGGGACTGCCCCTTTGGAGTGGAACCTTTACGACTGAATCCCTTAAGCGCAGCAAAATCGCAAATGCATTTTGTGCAAATGAGGTTTTTCAAAGGAATATTTCCCATATATAAATTCTGTGACTACTCTGTATGAGGTGGAGTAACTAATGCATTTGCAAGTCATTTATGACTTACTAAAATTGCTTCCTGTTTTTAATAAGTATAGAGTTTTTTTTCCTCCTCCAGCCGATACTTAACCATGTTCCCTCTCTATACCACTAGCATTTTAAATATATATATATAGTTTTTTTTTTCCCTAGGAGACAAATTCTGCTCTCAGCTGGCCATAGGACACGTTCAGCACGACGACTGTGGCTTCCCTAGTGCAACTGAGCTCTGCATTTTTCCTAACCTTACTCACAAACATGTGATCGTGCAGACACAGCTCCAGATGTAGCAACAGGAGGGAACACAGCCGCTGCGCATGAACCCACCATGTGCGTTATTTTCCACTTGTAAAACACCCTTCTGAAGGGGCCTCCTCTAGAATTTAGCCAGAATTACAGCAGAAGAGTGGAACCCCACGTCACGCTGCACCAATTTGTTCCAGAATGGAAGCCTGAATTCACTGCATCTGTCTCCGTGAGCATAGGGTGGCTCAGAAGCACACGCAGCCAAGGGTAATTCCCTTGGAAAATTCAGGAATGACAATCCAGGGGTTCACCCAAGCTGCGGATCACTCCGAGAGACTCAGGTTTGTGACCTGAATCAGGTAAAGGCCCCTTCTGCCACAGCAAAGGGTGGGATTGCTTCCAGCCCACAGGAATAAGAGCTCCCGGGGACAGAGAGCTTATTCCACATCCTCAAGACCTCCGACAGAAGAGGAAGAGAGAAAGGAGCAGCCCCAAGTTTGCAGAAGCTCCTTCTCAGAGCACTTGCCAAATCCACCCTAATGCAAATGTCAAGAGGCAGTTTTTTTTTTCCAGTAGACCTAGGCACACGCGTTCAGACCGGCAGAAATAGTGGCAAGAAGTCACCGTGTCCTTTCTCCGTGCCGGAGACAACGCGCCAGCACTGCTCCTCTCCATGGAACAACAACGGGGACAGGGGCTGCCTGCACATCCACACAAGGATGCAGAAACATCCTCGCTTTCCACAGGGGAAAGCGAGAAGGATTTTGTCCATCCCTACAAGCAGACACCAAATGACCCCCCGGGTCGGCTGGCGGGATCCTGGCAGGATCCACGGGATTTCTGGAGCCCGGGACTTGGCTCGCGAGGCCCCTGCCCCTTGCCCTGCGCTGCAGCGGGGCCCCTTGCGGACGGCGCAGGCCGACCCGCGGAGATCCCGGCGGTAAAGAAGGAACCACATGATTCACTCGCTGCAGCCTCTCTTCAAAAAGAATTTTAATTTAGAGGAAGGAGTTGAAACGCTGGAAGGGGAACAAAGAAAGTGACTGTTCCGAGGGCAGATTCATGAGGAACGGAGAGCACAGGCCATCCGCGGAAAACGCGCGCGGTCCCGGGCGAGGGAGCCACTCTGCGGAGCAGGAGGAGCCGAGGAGGCCCCAGGCAACAGGGAAGGTGCCCAGGGTGGCCCTTGTCCCACAATCCGGGCTCGTTTTGCGCCTTGGCCTCCTCCTAAAGAAGCAGGGAGCAAGCAGAGGGCTTGTCTGCTCCAGCTGATGGTCCTCAGCCCCGCATGAGGGGAGATGCCGAGGAGAAGCCCCTGCTCGAGGGCTGGGCAGGTTGTGTCCCTGCAAGGGCAGGGGAGCTTCCCAAGGCACGAGCATCCCAACTGCCTCGCTGCTAGGGCTTCTCCCAGCTCTCATCTGGAGGTTATTTTATAGTGTTTTGTGCTACAGGGTTTGGGGACTGCATACAATTTACAGTTATCACTTACATCACTCTAGTCCGAGCAGCATCCAAACCCCTGCAGACCCCTCACCGGGAGGCACGAGGGAGGATGCAGAGGAGGAGAAAGCGCCAAGACTCTCCCTGCTCCCGAGGACTTTGCTGGCACCAGCGAGACGCGGAGCTTCTGCTTCCAGGACGAAATCCGACTTAAAGCACTGGAAGGTATGCGAGAGCTCGGATGACAGGAAATGCAAAATAGAATCTGGCAAAAAGCAGCGCGGTAGAAAAATAGCAATATATTTCAAAATACAGGCCAAAGTCACCGTGGCAAGAGAAAAGAAAATCTGAGCGTAACTTGAAGGGAAACAACTATTAAAACTTGCTAAACTCAAGCTAATTAGTAAAACAAAGAAGTCAAAAGCTCTTCCACTGATGTTACAGGAAAGACAATTTTAAGAAAAAAAATAGGGGACATTAAAGAGGAGACATAGACTTAACAAAATAGCAAAAACAATTCTGATGTTTAAAAATTTGCATATGACCCTTAAAATAATTATGGGACAAAGACTTTTTAAACTCAGCAGTTAACTGAAACAGATGAAAAACTGGAACTATTACAAAACTAAGTCTAACCAAAGCTCTTTTTGAAGACAGATTCTGAGGTGGTATTCCAAAAATTTTACAACCACTGGTGAAAGGCTTGCAGAATGTCAGAAGCAAACAAGTATCAAAACACAGTATTGCCTTAAAAACAGTTTTTTTGTCAGACTGGCTTGACTCATTAACAGCTTTGCTGAGAAACTGCTTTGAAGAGCTTTGTGAGGTGCTGCCAGGCTCCTAAATTTGCTAGCTCTATCATTCACAAAGGCTAATGTGGCTGGGGAGAAGACTCCCTAGCTCCAAACTCCTTAAGTATCTAATAAAACCAGGCCTGACAAAACAGATAGCAACATGTCACTCACTGCTGGTCACCCTGCTCCAAGCACAGAGAGAATAAACCACAAAGCTGCCCCACCACAATAACGTGGCATTTTCGTCATCCATGCCAGCACCTTACAAATACTGTGAAAACTCACCAAGAGGTTTGTGGGTGAAACTTTGATTAGAGAATGAAAGACAACTGTCGAGTTCCCCCTTTACCTTATTCCAGCATCCTACTTGAAAAGTACCCGGCAGCATCTTGTTAGATGCCTCTCTGCAGCTTATTTCAAGCTAAAATAAATGAGATCCCGATTCAAGGAGCAATTATGCCTTTGGGAGAAAGCGTATAGCATTTTTACTGTGAAGAATGGCAGGTCCACGGAGGAACTGGGCTCGTAAAGCATCTTTGTATCATGCTGCCACCTCCAGCCCTGGTTTTATTGCAATCCCCGTGATGAATCTAGCTGACAAAATTCATGCGAAAGGAAACACAACTCTCAGGATACTATTTAAAGTCATTGCCACAGAGAATGGAAAGAGTCTGGGTTGATGGGGATACTTGCCTAGACAGAGTCCAGGAAATGCTATTTTGCAGCCTGCCTTAGGCCCTTCATACCTTGGGAATCCAGCAAGCTGTTCTCCGCGAGGGGACAGCACGTATCACAGAAAGACTCCAAGAAAACGTGTTTCCAGAATGACTGAAAATGACCGTCTCCGTGCACTGAGAAAAGAACATTTCCAGTTATTTATCCTGCGTCTCGCCATCTGGAAAGCTGCGTTCATCTCGCAGAAACACTTTGATAATGAAAGCAACCCCTGAAGGAAGAGCGTGCCCAGAGACGGCGCGTGCTCTCGGCGAGACCTGCAGCTGGAAGGGGATTTTCAGGCTCCAGCAACCGCCGCGCAGCTGGACCTCCCCAGCAGGTGCTCCGGGCAGAGCGAAACCCACTCTGCAAACACACGTGGAATGTCCCCCGGGGCGAGCCCGTTCCTTGGAGCTCCCCAGATGAAACGAGACGCTGAAACTTGAACAGAGCCGCAGCGCAAAGGAACTCCTGATGCCGATTCCACCTAGGCTCCAGCTGGCTGGGAAGGATGTCTACGCGGGTAGGAAAAACAGCATTCAAAGCTTATACATAAAATGGAAAGGAACGGGGCCTTTGCCTCCTGCATGGGACCCCAAAACACATAATTCCACCTCACCAACACACTCACGCACTGCTACAGCCCTCGTTAGCACCCAGGGAGCCCATTCTCAGGCAAACACCCTGTGCAGCCCCTTATAGCTCAGTCTGCACCAAAAACACTGCCCATAGCTTTAATAATTGAAGGAGCGATGATCTCGACACAAAGACATAAAACCTGAGACCTCTCAATAATCAGTTTAATCTATTGAGCTGCGGGCTCCTGCTATGCTATTGATTTTGAAGAAAGAAAACCCAGCTGTGCTATCTGTGTTATCAGCTCCCTCTCCTCCAACGCACAGCATCGCCCCACTAGAAGTCCACAAAAGAAATACCTAGTCTGTAATTGGTATTTTTGGCAGCCGATAACATAAACACACAAGGGAGCATGTCACGCATACATGAGATTTAGCAGAAACGTGCAGCTTGTTCTGCCTAGTTAAAGGAAGTCTTTCGAAGATTGCTTCCATTTTGCTGGGGAAACCAATGGGAAAGCTCAGTAACAGGCTTCATCTGATGGCTATTAAAAAAAATATAGACATTTCAGACACATGTACAACACATTCCCATGAACAGCTGCAGGGATGTTTTTACTGCGTGAATACTTTGATTTTAAGCTTCTAGAAAGCAAAACAACAGAATGTTCATAAACCCCAGTGACAATAGAGGCCCAAGCCCAAATTCAGCCAGTTCTATATCCTGTCACCAGCAGCGCCCAATGCTAAAGGCTTCAATATTTGTAAAATAAAAACCCTATTTGTAAAAAAAAGTTGCCCTGGGGAAAATGCCCTCACATGGGTATAATTTGTAATTGCCAGAGGTTACTCTCTGCCTTGGAGCACACAGTTTTGTTGGCTTCTTCTCTAGAATTCCTGCAGATGTTTCTTTCAGGTGCATTTTTATCATTAAAACTGTGGTTGTCCCTGCTAGCCGGGGCAGGGGCTATTCCTTCTGAGTGCTGGTATCTTTTTTGGCCTAGGTGGCCTCCCAGGAAGCTCTCACACTGGTTGTGCACTGTGTTAAAATACATTCCTATTTTTCCCTAGGACTTTTCAAATCTCTGCCCCCTTCTAAGTTCCTACAGTGGGAGGAATAGGTGGAAGCTCCTGATTTAAGGATTTTTCAGGCCATTCCCCAAGCGCTCAGTCCCCTCATGTTGGTTATGATCCACCGCAGTCTAAGGGAACTGGTTGTCCAAATCTCACTGCAGGCCAGTGTGCAGCGGGGACACAAATCCCAGCGCTCTCCTGAAAATCCTAGCTCAAAGACAACAAGAGCACAGCTCGGAGCCAAAGCAGCTTGTGCTACTGCAGGAATTTTGCATTATTTGTGCTTTATGCAAAGTGCAAGAACAAGTTTGAATTGGATACAATAGCTTAATTCCTCTGCCACTTGTCCTCGGTTAAGTGTAAAGAGAGGGAATATGAACACACGATGCACCGACTGCAATTTCCCAATGCTTCCCTAGAAAAATAAACTGTCCATATACAGGAAAAAAAAAAAGGACAAACGGGGACATTATCAAATAGTTTACAGGCCAACTTATCAGTCACATCACTGAAGCCTTAACCTTGGTAGCATCCAGTTCTGAAAGATTTTCCACAGTTTGCCTGGACGGAGCCCCACAAAATTTCACATCCCACAACACGAAAAAGATTGTGGGCAGGAGAGAAAAAGGGAAAAGTAATATTTTACTGGGATAGGACAAGTGCAAATAAGTAAAATTTACACCCTGGTAAAATTTCACAGCAAGCCTCACTGAAATGTAAAATATATTCATAGTCAAAAAAAAAGACCAAGCAACAAAATCATCCTCAAGTGTTCTGTTGTACTGATATAATTTTCAGAGTAGTTGAGCTTTTGTCTCTAACCACTTTAATCCTCTCTCAAATTAAGTGAATTCCTGTATTTTTAATAGTTGTTCCACCTAGTCTCCTCAGTGAGGGTACCAGTTGTTCATAGTGAGGGAAATCAGAAATACCTGTGCCCAGAATAGCTGGAAAATGTTCCGTTTTTCAGAATATAAATAACAGTTTGCCAACAGTCCTCAACTAGGAGCTATAGCACAAACTCGCAGTGTTTGTGTGATGTCCCCAAACTGCTTCTGTAAAACAAACTGCTCGGATAGGGGAAAAACTCGACAAACGGGGACATTATCTGCCAACTGCCCGTTCCCTATGTGGTTGTAAGAGCAACAACACAAACATAACCTTGTATCACTGCACCTGATGAAACTGTTGCCCTCAGCTTACCTAAAACACAGGGGACCAAAAATCCGGCGCGGGTGGCGATTCCCGTTCCTAAAATCCCAGCTGTAACAACGCCGGGTCCTTACTGAGGAATTCACCCTGATGTTTCGCCGATCAGACCACACGTGGGGAGAGCAACGACCACCCTATGCGCAAAACGAAGCAAACCTGAAGGGCGCGAGCGACGCTCGGGAAAATAATATTTGAGCCTTGCGAGTAAGAGCATCCTCCGTGCGCGCGGCGGGCCAAACGGGACGGCGCTGCGGGACGGTAAGAGCAGATTGAGCGAAACGAGAGAATGAGACGGCACCGGCCACAGTTTTAAAAGTTTTGCCTCTTTTGAGCAAAAAAAAAAAAAGAAAGAAAGAAAAAAGGAAACAAAAGGAAACTCTCCTCATGGTGAATGAGAGGTTGGCTCCAGCCTGCATAGGGGCACGGGAGCCCCACGCGCGGCCCACGGGGGTGCAGAAAGGTCCCCCCGCTGCATTTGCCCCCCAAAGCGCCCGGGAAGGGGCAATAACGCAGAGTTAAGGGGGGATCGACCCCCCTTCACAGGGCAACCCGAGGGCCGAGCGTTTGGCAACAAGTTTCAGGACGCCGGGGGGAGCGGGCGGACGCAGCCCTCACACGGGGGCCGTTTCAGGTGTTTCTCACCCATGAAGCACGTTTTTTTTCCTTCTTTTCCTCCCCACTTAATCACGCTCTCGCTGCTCCCCCTCCGTGCCCAGAAAACGGCTCCGTTGCCGCCACAGAAGAGCCTGTCCCCGGGCTAAGGCTGCGGCGCGGCCCGCGGAGGGGCTGCGGCCCCGGCAAGGCAGGGCCAAGAGACCCCGGCCCCGTGGGGCCCCCGGGGGGCAAAAAAAAAATCTCCTTTTTTGCTGCAGCCCCGAGGGGCTCCCTCGCCCACGGCGGTCGCGCGTCGCCCCCCACACCGAGCCCCGCGTGGAATGGCGGCCCCCAGCCGAGCAGCGCGGCCCCGCAGGGAGCAGCGGGGGCCGCGCGGCCTCGGCCCGACGCGGCG
>JAWLRI010000995.1:6833489-6856671 GCA_034781795.1 Crypturellus tataupa
CCCTCGCTGCCGCCCGCCATGATGGCGGCAGGGGGCGCTGCTCATGCGGGGGGGATCGTGAGGCGGCGGTGATGGCGGATCCCCCTTCCCGCCGCCCTGTTATAGCGGCTGTGATGGAGGATCCCGCCTTCCCACCACCCCGTCGTAGCGGCTGTGATGGGGGATCCCGCCTTTCCCGCCGTCCCTCATGGCGGCCGCGTTGGGAAGGGGAAAACGCGACTCCGCGGGCGGCCACAACGGCGGGAAAATGGCGGCGGCGGCTCCTTCAGGGAGGCGGTGCGGCCTCCTCGGGATCGCCCCACGCCTCCTCCTGGTAACCAATTTATTAATAAACACGGCTGGATTTAACGGGATTCCTGCTGGAAAAGCGGCTTTTACACCCAGCGCCGGCTGCCGTCGGCACCAGCAGCTCGCGGAAAGCCCCGGGAAAGTCAAAAATGACAGCGGGACGCTGAAGTAAGGCCGGTTTGCCTTAAAAACGACCCCCAAATTGAGGATTCTGAGGAAAAACGAGTCAGCCCTGAGTAATGCTGCCTCGACACAGTCACCTCCCCAGGGCCCGGTATTGCTGCCCCTTTTGCTCTTGGACTAATGAATTCGCACTGGGATTTGGGTCTGTAATACCAATTCCTGCAATCCGAGCTTTGCCTGCCCAATGCCTTGTATTTATATAAACCTTGTTAGATTCCTCACCAAAATGAAGCTCATTGCTTCCTCAGCGTGAAAAATGTGGCTGTTTCCTTGGGTTTTCTGCATGAAAGGAGAAATAAACGTACAAAAACTGCAGCAGAAATGGGACACTTTTAGACTTTATTGTTTTAGATACATAATCTGAAAAAAAAATGTGTTTCCCATGGTTGAATCGTATGTAATAAGCATATTCCTTCAGGGTTATATCATTATTGTTTTAAAATAAGAACCTGTTTCAGAAAGACTATGGCATGTCCATGGCAAACCTGGAAGCAATTAATTTGCCAAAGATTGCTAAAATGGGTCTTGGGGTCTGATATTCTTCTGGCCATTATTTCATTAGTTCTTTTTTTTCATTCTTTAATTTTCTTAAATTATTTTTTGTTTGCTTTTGCATTTAGGAACGCTTTTCTGGGTGGCTTCACCCCACCGGGGCGGACAGAGTGCTGCAGTAACCACAGGTTTTTATAAAAGAGATTTTATTGTGTGTCAGTCGACAACAATAGTCGTTATGAGCAGCTTTGAGAAATGTGACGGTTTAATTCTTTACAAAAGTCTCCATAGATGACTTCGTTTTGAGATACATGCTAATATTCTGAAACGGAAAAAAAAATCTTTAATTACAATTATATTTAACCCCTTCACCTTCTGATGAAAATAGAATAGGCAACATATAGGAAAATGCCTCATTTGTTTGCTGCATGTACTTGCTAAAATACTTAATAAAAAGCTGTAGTAAAGAGAAGGCCTTAAAGGGACTCTGGATGCCTCAGAACAAATTATCTTTAACAATTCCAGGGAGCTAAAATTGTTTCCCTCCCAATTACTGCAAGTTTCCAGATTTCTCATCCAAACTGAACAGCCTCAGCTTCATCATTTTAAGTGGAATAAATATAGCACAGAAACCCATAAATGTGAGAAGTACTGAGGAATAAGAACTCCGAGGAGGACAAGGATCTAATTTTGATATCTTTGTTTTCATAGACAAAACCAAAGTGAACTAGAGAAACAAAAGTTCCACAGAGAGAATTGCCTTTAAATAAAATGCTTCTCCCAATCTCCTGTAAGGCATCAAGAGGTCTTTAAGTAATCTTTTACCATGCAAAAATAGTATATTCTTTCCCAATTTACATTCATCTTGTAGCAGTTTATTTACATACAGATCTCTGGTTTGTGCTTTTAACACACAGAAAATAAAAATCCTATAATTAACTTGCTTCATTCCAGTTTAAGTCAAATTATTTCTTGCTCTATCCAACAAAATTATATCCATGGCAAAAATGATGCTAGACATTACTGATGCTGATATATACTTATTAACAGTGATGATAGATTGCAAAACAGTACCTTGCTAATAAAGAACTCACCATCTTTCTCTAATCTGATGTGTATCGACTGTTTTAACCTGCATATGTCATTTTTGAGACAGAAAAATTCCATATTTTTCCTGCCAAGAGGGTTAAAACTCAATAGGAATTTCTGCATGATTTCTGTTGAGCCTTTTGCATGTCTTTGAGTATCTCTGTGGCACAGTGGTATTTTTTTCTGTGCAACAAATACTGAGTGGAGTGCATATGAAGCAGATAATTAGGCAATAGTCCTTTCCTGGAAGATGTATTTTATTCTGTTTTTTTTTTTTTTTTTCCCATATACGAGCACTGGAGACAATCTCCCAGTGGTTTCAGACGCATAGCACCAGGACCAAAAGAATCTGCAGTTTTGGCTAGATAAGCAGCACAATAAATCACTAACCACAGCGGCCTCAGCACGGAGCTGCCTGGGGCAGTGCAGATCGCATTGCTCCAGACTCCGACCATTCGCAGAGTCCACCCACAGCAGGGCTGAGCGCTCCCAGTTCTGGAGGTTTGTGGCGTTTTCTCATTTTCTTGATAGTACAATGAGCCCCTCACTGGTAGCAATTAGTTAGAAACAGTCATTTTTAAGCCATCAAGAATTGGTCTGTTTACAGAGAAGGGTAATTGCCATTAGTTCAATGGTGCTTTAGTCACGAATCTATCAGGAAGGCATATATATATGTGTGTGTGTGTATATATATACTTACAAAGAAAAAATCTTGCAACTGGTTAGCTTGAGACAAAATAAACTTGTTATTAGGCAACCCTGGGGAGTTTCTGTGATGGTCACAATAAGTATCTAAGTTTAGGAAAAGTCAAAGCAAGACAGTATTCTTGGGTTAAATAATTCCTTACACATCCACTCAGTTTTATTCTCTTACAACATCGTTATGCTTCTGGAGACAGAGACTGATGTTCAGAGGAAAATCTGACTGCACAAGAAAGTACCAGAGACGGCTTTCATGTACTCATGCAGCTTCTCACACTTTTGGTATGAAATAATTTCTTCTAAATTTGGTATCATCCTTGTGTGGTCACATCCCTTTTTCTTTTTTTCCCTGTTCTTTTGGTGTTCATATCATTAGCTCTAGAACATCTGATATTTTGCATTCAATACCAAGAGGCCTACAGATAAGTTAATAACAAAACAGCAATATATAAAGCGCCAATCCAGCCATAAATTAACTCATATTAGGATCTTCTCTCCTTATACAAAATTAGAGTTCAGTTATCTAGAAAAGCCAGGTAACCTGAAATCACCTTAGGAGAAAAGTAAACCAAATTCATGCAGTCATGAAAATGTTCAGGGGAAAATAGCTTATATATTTATTTAAATAACGTGGTACTTTTAGCTACTCTTTCTTTAAGGAGGTTGTAAAGCAGGGAAGAAATTGCGCAGAGCCTAATTCCTCGTTGCTTTGAAGCGCGTGTGCGTAATGACCATCTTTTGGCTGGTACACAAATGAGATGGACGAGACGCCTCCAAGACGAGAATCCCATATGGCTTAACCTAAAGTGCCACATTCTGCAGCTGGCAGCAGCAATTCGCATCCTCTGCAGAGGATGTCCCCAAATGTCCCCAGCGAACCTGTTGCTCTCCACATCCGTGAAATCCCACCAGATCACAGCCGTGGTGTTTCTTGTGTGCTTTGGAGCAGTGGGAATGATTCCGCGGGAAGCCAACGAAGAGGCAGGTGTAGAAGGGATTCATGGTGATGCTTCCATATGTCATTAATCAATCACCACTTCCTTTATGCGAGTGATTATGTCAACAAGTTTCCTTTGTAGTGTTCTGTTCCAAACTTACTGCGATAAATCAGTCGTTGCGTAAAACCAACACATCAATTCATTTCTTTTTTTCTTAAAAGCATGCAATGGAATTTCAGAGGGAAAATAAGAGATAATTTCAATTAATAATTTAATCCTTTAGCTTCAAAGGTCTACAACGGATTCCAGCCTACGAGAGAAGATAAATGTGCTTTCTCTGCCCTAGCGAAGAGGATCCAGCAGGCACGGCCCCATGCTAGTGTGCACTGGTGCGACGACAGCAGCTAGTAAAGCACCCGCAGATACCCGGACCCTGTTCAGCAGAAGGTGGCATGGGACATTCGAGCTGCCCGACTTGTGCAGTCTGGCACCGCGCTGCACACCAGGACGGAGCACTGCAGTCCGCTCCCATCCCACCAGGGACTCGTTCCTTCCCAAAGGCTTCGCTGACTCCAAAATCCGCAGTTTCACCCAGCCTCATCGCTCTTCATCCAGAGAGGTGCGATGCTTCGCCTTGTGCTCCCGCCTGGCCTCGGGGAGCAGCCGTCTCCGTGTCCCACAGCTCCCAAGGGAACCCTCCACCATCGCACTTCAACAAGCAGGAACCTTTCTCCAAAACGAGCTTGTTTTGCCAAGTCCCATGCCAAATCGCCTTGTGCTTCTTCTCTTTACATCTGTCTCTGGAAGGAAGCGGATCTAACGGGGCTGCTCAGACCCTGCAGCACATTAAGAAGTGCCAAGAGACAGGGAGCACGTGGGCTCAGGGGCACACAGCTCTCTGGGGCAATTCCTGCACTTTTTTGCATTCCCAGAGGAAGCCGCTATGGAGCCAGCAACGCTTTAACCACTGTCCCAGTGTGAGTAGTGCTGATGTCCATGTGTGGCCCTAGTGGAAAACCAGCAGCCACATATAAACCGAGCTGGGATGAAAAGGAAACAGAGGGAATTGTAGCCTACAGCTTCCTAACGCGCTTGTTCCACGGTGATACTAATCTGGCCTTTTCCTTGAAGTATAGTACACTAAGAGGCCTATTAAGTACAAATACCAGGAGATCTGCTCCTGTTTCTATTTTCACTGTTAGTTAGCTCATTAATGATTAAATCAAAGAAACATAATTTATATTCTGCAGCATATAAAAACTTAATGTATAAATCAAAATCCATCTCAAAGTTCCAAATCAGGGAAAACAGACTTTCTCCATGAATCACTGCTTGTTTGAGGTAGACCACAATATTGAATTATCAGCAATTTTAGTTCCTAATCTATTCAGTTATACACAGTCAAATACCAGCAGACATCCCCAAATTTCTTCTCTGTTTAATCAGAAATATTTGTAGTTACTAGCAAGTTTCCGTAATTTGCTTGGTCGTGGAGTTGAAATTTCTGTGTATTTTGCGGGTATTGATCATAACTTTTAGTAGTCTCCTGCTGTGTACATAGAGTAAAAACAGACTGTATCCACACCTGATGGAAAAAAATAAAGAGGAAAATGGAAATTATGGTTAGTGGTGAAATCCTGGAGCGTGGAAAGGCTCGAGGATAGGATTCAGGGCTCATCCATTGCGGTGGGCTGCTCCGGCTCGGTACGTTGGAGCGTTTTGCTAGCGCAGCTGCAAAACCCGCTCTTCCCAGGAGTCCTGCCACCGCTTCAGATGGAGATGCTGGAATATAGCTCCTCGATCTGTCTTTTGAAGAAATCCCTTAGCTCTGGTCTCTTGGCCTTCAACGTAGGCGTCAACAAACCGTTCTGCACTGAGAACATATCGGAGTGAATGTAAATGGCTTTGACCTAAAATAAAGAAGGAAAATATTTTCAGTGGAGAATCCTGAGTAGGGATGTTACTTGTTTCCAATATACAGGAGAAGAATCAGAGTCCTGCAGATATTTATTTTCCCCATTGATTATCAAACCAGGGAGGTTACCCATGTCCCAGGAGTGAGTTATTACTGCTGCACCCAAAACTTACACTAAATTTAATTTGAATTTCCAGTCTAATTGGAAGCAAATCCCAGTGCATATTATTCAAAGGAACATTTACAACTTGCCAGCATTAAGGCTCTCTCTTAGAAAACATTGTGTGACTACAATGAGAATAATAAATGCTAAAAAAAAAATCTCCATTCACTATAAATGGATAAAGTGCATGTCTGACCATGGTAGAAAATGTGTTAGTTGTTTCATTTACCTGCTCAAAGGAGTGAAGTCCGCTCTCCTTACCTAACCGCACCATATCTTCCATTATTGCTCGCCGCAGTTCCTGGGTTAAAACACACAAACTCTCCATGAAATATCAAGAAACAGCTTTGCATAGCCAAAAAACAGCTCTTGTCAGCAAGAAAACACTCCTCTGAGCAAAGTTCAAGTGCCTTATTGACAACTTAAATACCGTTATAAAAATTAAATGGTTTTAAAATGTTCAGATAAGTGCAATGCTGCTCTTTTCTCTGAAACGTAAGGTTGATGTTTTCAGTGTGAGAAAGTAAAGGCTGAATGTCTAAATTTGCAGCCCCTCGACCATTTGTGACACTTTCAGATGCAGAATTGTCTCCCACCAATGCCAGTGGACTGATTGCATGGAATCAGCACTCAGTGATGGGTCTAAAGGTGCTTTAACCTCTGTAACTTGTCATTATCGTTAACTGAATTCAACGAAACCTGAAGGATGCTATTTTTCATTAGATTTTTTTTAAATGTGGATTTTATGCTAGGGAAAGGTCCAATCATTTGCTAGAGAAATAAAGAAGAACTTTTTCTTGCTCAATGATTGCTGAATCTATACAAACAGGAACAAATTAGGGAGTTCAGACATGCCTTGCTCATTTTCTTTTCTTCTTTTCTGAGCATCCCATTGTTTCACAGCTTTCATTTCTTGTAATTACAGGTAACTGCTAATTAAACATGCAGATGAGAGTACGATGCCTAATTCAATCCTAACGGGCCTTTAGTGGGACCTGGTGAGTGTTCCCCGCATCCCGCTATCCCTGTGCAGAACGCGCCTCCCAACCGGCCTACGGCAGCGATGACCTGCTGGGGCCAGCCGGCACACGGCCCCGTATCCAGGTTAATCCTGCTTAAGAGATTGCTCTACCGGGGTTAATTTTCCGTGAAGAAATAGTCCTTGACAGGGGGATCATTAATAACAAAGGCTGCCTTCAGCTGGGCGATGTCTGCGGCGCGCACGGGTGACACGAGGACAAACCTTGTTTTCGCAGAGCTCCCCGTAGCTTCCATCAAACCCTCTCTTCTTGGCCCAGCCTGGCATAACCTCGGAATCAGGGACCACAATTCCCACCAGGAAGGCCTGCGGGCAAAGGAAAGGGAGTTTCAGCTGAAGCCTCAGCACCACCTAAGGCAATTTGCTGATGTGACTAATTAATCCTGACGAGGTTGCTTCCATGCAGACTTCTGCTCGTGGGGCTTTTGCTAGCCCTCTCCATGCTCAGAGACCACAAGCAAGTGGCCCCGGTGCCTCTATTAACCAAGGGCTTCAGGTCACCCTCTGCTTGGAGAGACAATCACCCCGGGGGACCAAACTGCTCTTGGCATTTACTCTGAGCACTCTTCTGCTTCTAAAAAGTTATGTTTTTGTAGTCTATAAGGACCTAAACCTCCTCTTTCCACAGCACGTAGACACCACCAGCACGGGGCCTCCTGCCTGAGGATGGACCCAACAGGTGGCTGCAGTCCCATGCTGTGGAAAAATGGGGTGAGATTGAGCAAAATGGGAAGCACCGAGCAGAGGCAGCCTCATTTTTGCCTGGTTTGCTTCAGGTAGGGTGGCCAAGGAGAGCAGCAGAGACCCAAAGAGTGGCCATGGCCAAAGACAGCAGTAGAGACCTGAAGAATGGCCATGGCCATGGAGAGTGATAGAGACCCAAAGAGTGACCATGGCCAAGGAAAGGGGTAGAGACCCAAAGAGTGGCCATGGCCAGGGACAACAGTAGAGACCTGAACAGTGGCCATGGCCATGGAGAGTGATAGACCCAAAGAGTGACCATGGCCAAGGAGAGGGGTAGAGACCTGAAGGATGACGCCAAAACAAATGTAAATACTTGCTCTTTGGCCACAATATCCTCCAAGGTGCGTAGGGTCACTCCTAGACAGCCAGCAGCAGCTCAAGAGCAGAAAAGAGACATCTGGGCAAAAAATGTGGCCTGCACCACTTGCATGTTCCTCTTGATCCTACCTGGCTCTTTATTTACCCTAACAATCTGGTTTTAAAAGCAAAGAATAAGAACTTAAGTTTTCCGTGAGGTTTATTTTTACCTGCAAGCTGTCCCCATGGACGTATATCTGGGCAACGGGGTCACTGCGGATATAGATATTCTCAATCTTCTCCGGTGCAATGTATTCTCCCTGAGCGAGTTTAAATATATGCTTTTTCCGATCGATAATTCTAAGAGTCCCGTTCTGTTAGGAGAAAGAAATAAGAGTTCCCAGAGATGTTATTTAACCCCAGAGACTCAGGCCAGCCTGCCCCTCTACTCCACTGCATTAGAGAGAACGATCGAGTGAG
Organism: Crypturellus tataupa; assembly: GCA_034781795.1. Classification (NCBI taxonomy): domain Eukaryota; kingdom Metazoa; phylum Chordata; class Aves; order Tinamiformes; family Tinamidae; genus Crypturellus; species Crypturellus tataupa. The sequence goes on from JAWLRI010000995.1 coordinate 6,841,820, forward strand.
AAACACAGCCCTCCACCAGCACGTGCTAAGTGTCCAATGCAAGAACAAGTGTGAACGCAAATTTTCATGCATTTGAAAATAAGAAATTAGTGACAGGCTGTTCAACAACATGTTGAACAACTTTCAGTTGCAAAATAGGGCCAGCAAAAAGTCATTAAAAACTTCTTAAAATAATTTCATAAAATAGTTTCTTAAAACAAATGGCATTTTCAATTGCAAAATACTCTCCTAAGTAAATTGAAATTCAAAAATTAAGTCACATAAGACGTAGGCAGACAAGCGGTACGCACAGGTAACCATTTCCCTATGTCTCCCGTGTGAAGCCAGCCTTCCTCGTCCAGCGCTTCGGTCGTCTTCTCTTCGTCTTTTAGATAACCCTTGAAAACGTTTGGTCCTTTCACACAGATCTGCAAAATAGTCAGAGATGCTAATAAATTACTTCACTATTTTGCCATAAATTAACACAAGTTCAAAGAGTAATTCATTAAAATTTAAATATTTTGGCTATTGATTTCAGAATGACTGGGCTCTATGAAACTTAAAATGCAGAATGTAATGTAATTTCTGCTAATGGATTCAAGAAGCAGGGAATGCAAAACTGATGTATCTGATTTTTGTCCATCTGGCACAAGCAAAGTACATTATTGCAGGAAGCTGAATTTCTGTGCAACATAGAAATAGCAGCAGTGCACAAATAGCAGCAGTCCAGCTGTCCTTAGCTGAGTGTTTAAAATAATTAGGTGCAAACATAGGTGGAAGCTCTGTTATCCCCCCTGGTTAATTACTGCAATAATTATTGCTCTGTTGCAGTTTTCCTTTCCTGCCTGTCATGCAGGACACCACAAATACGCTTCCAAAAAAGCTAAAATGCTGCTTTCCCTGCAGCATAGCAAATATTAACTGCCAAGAAGTGGCTATACAGAAACGTGAGTTGCTACCTCTCCTTCTCCCTTGGAAGCAAAGTAATTCAGCTCCTCCACGTCCGTCAGCCTGATCAAATTGCAGGGCAGAGGGGCTCCAACATGACCTGGAAATCAAAGTTAGTGACTCATTTGTCATCTCTCCCCCAACCAATAATTAGTATTTCGTTATTAGTTGCTTGCACCTTGTGGATGCCCCGGTGAGGCTGGCTGTTCCTGCAGCGGCTGTGCCTGTGAGCAGAAGCAAGCTCCTCAGCTAAGGTTGTGAGCTCTATCGGTGCAATATTTAATACGACAAATTTATCGTAAATCCAGCAAGTCCAGTAACCCAGACAAGGCAAAAAGTGCAGAGAGTACAGAGGTGAGCTTATTGCAGACTGCATCGCTCATTGATTCCACACCTTCGCAGGCAAACTTGCACGATAACATCTTATCCATATTGCACGATAACATTTTATCCCGTTTATTTGGGAGCAGTGGTATTTTCAGGAGCATTACACTGCCTTACAACCATTCACCCAGCAGCAGAGGCTGCACAACACCCTGCGACGTTGCAGTGAAGAGATTTCTAAAGAAATGGGCATTTCCCTTCCTCTGGCAAGGGCAGGAGGGACCAGGTACCTGACGTCCAGTCCCCGGGGGTGGTGAAGGTGCAGCCGGCGGTGCATTCGGTCTGCCCGTAGCCCTCGTACACCTGGCAAAGAAACGTGCGCCTTGAAACCTGCACGATATTTCACTGTTACAGAGCAAAAACCCCGGTGACAGCCCGTGTGGCAGGGCGAGGACGAGGGTGACAACCAGCCTTGGAGCCAAGCAATGCTCTATGCAATGGGCACAACCTCTTACTGGGGGGATCTTTTGAAAATATACCCGTTTTTGCTAATTTTAGGCTTTTGAGTGAGGCCTTTTCATTAAAACTAGTGCAAGGCTTTGTAGGGAGCGGGAAGGAGCCAGTTGAGGTCTTGAAGCGGGTGACATGGACAGCTAAGGCCAGAATTAACCCGGTGTCACCAAGCCACCCACATCTCTCCTTTAGCACCTTTACTCGGGCACGTGTTGGGGATGGCAGGGACGAAATCTCCGCTTTTTTGGGGCAATTCCATGCAATAGGAGCGCGCGGGAGGGACGCGGGCGCCCCGGGGACGTGCGCACGCACCTGGCAGCCGAGCGCGGCGCGCAGGAAGCCCAGCACCGCCGGCGACGCGGGCGCAGCGCCCGTCACGATCATGCGCACGCGGCCGCCCAGGCTCGCCTGCGGACAGAGCAGAGCAGAGCACAGCCGTCACGGCCCCGCAGCTACGCGCTGCGAGCAACAACAGCGTTATGGGCGGGAGAAACACGGCACGTCCCTATCTCCCGCGGGAAGGATGCCCGGATGAACTGCCCCTCCTGTGGTGGGAGCCCCTTTATTTCCTTTTTCTAAATTATTTTTTTAGGGAAAAATATAAAAATAACACCCCAAGATCTGCCTGGGCGCTGGCCATCCCCACGCCAACTCCCAGCTCTCTGCTACACTCCATTTCTTTAGTTGGAAATACAACGGTACATCTTTACGTAACTCATTGGATTAAATAAAAAATGAAGCAATTGGAGCCTCCCAAGGCAGCAGAGTGCCCGGAAAGCCCAGCTAGACGCCAACTCAACCCCTTTTTGACTGCGGAGATGCGTGGCATGCAGCAGGACCATCCCGTCCCTGGCATCGCTGCCTCGTGTCTCACCTGTGTTTCCTGGTAGCCCGTACCTGGATCTTATTGAAGAAGAGCTTGTCCCACAGGCTGTTGTTCCTGATGATGCCGCTGCGCACCTCGGCCTTCTTCCTCTTGGCAGCGAATTCCAACATCCAGCGCTTCAGCGGGGTGTCCGCCTGGCTGAAGATCTGCGGGGCCGGGCACAGAGCACAGCAAGTTGGGCTCCCCGTGCCCGGCGGGTGCAGCGATCTTAGCGACACGCATAAATAAGGGGACACTATGACTTTGCTGGCATTGACACTGCTTGTGCTGCTCTGTTTGCTGCTGTTTTGGGGGGAAAAAGCATCTCACTGTTGTTTTGGGGGGAAAAAGCACCCGGCTTTAACTATCTGCCAGATACGCATGACCCAAATCCCATGGGCATCGTGCATCGTGCTGTGGGCACCAAGGTCTCATCAGACGCCAAAGCAAAGAAGCCCCCGGTGCTCATCTTTCTGATAAGGCACCAAGCCCAGATCCAAACAGGGCCCATGGCTACGGGATTCATCTTCCGAGGAACAAATATTCCCCGTTGGTCAAACTGAGTTGACGCAGTGACCAGGTATGTGAGTCTTAAATACCCTTCTGGGCCAGCTCTTGTTTTAAAAACCTTCTGGGTGTGAAGCCTGTCCCACATTCCCGACCCCACAACGGCTGCTCGACGGGGACCTGGACCTGCTGCTGCCACCCAGGACACGGGATAGCTCCAAAGTGGCCTGAGGCACAAAAGCTCTTAGTACACCCAGGTTTGACGATGCTTTTTGGAGATGGAAACTCCTCATCCCTGGCAAGGTCTCCAGGAGCAGGATGAGAACACATCTGCAACCAGGCAGGAGCCTCGGGAAGGACGGTGAATGTGGGAATGCTATGGGAATGCAGCGGGAATGCTATGGGAATGCAGCAGTGGGTGCTAAACCTCCTCGGCGCAGGGAGCACCGCGTTCCCCTCACCTTGTCGTACATCCTGTTGAGCAGCCGCGGCACCACGGGGAAGATGGTCGGGCGCAGCGCCTTCATGTCGTCCGAGAGCAGCCGGATGTCCCCTTGGAAGAAGCCGATCCGGCCCCCGTGGCAGTACACGACGGACTGGCGGGGAGAAAAGGCAGCGGCTGGAGCATCCCTGCCCGGCAGCGCTGGTCCCAGCCGGGCTGCTGCTCAGCGCAGGCACCGCGCGCCTCTCCGAGGGGACACGGAGGCGACAGCGCGTTTTGCGCTCAATTAAATGCTGTTGGGATGGGGAATGTCGCACCCGCCAAAAGTGCCGCTGTCCCTGCAAGAACATGGATGGGAGGCACCAGGATGAGAGGTTTTCCCTGCATCCCTGCACCCGGGGATGGAGAGATCCTGGCTGGGACCCCATGGAGCGGCTCACGGAGACACGGAGCAGCAGCAGCCCGGTTGGGGAGGTTAATGTTAGTGTTTAGTTGTGTTTAAATGTAATAACACAGACTACGTCAGCAGCGCAGTGCCTGGCTCCGCAGCCCGGGAACAGGAGCCTGCTTTGACATCTGGAAGTCACAGATTTGGAATGGGAAAAAAAAAGGCCACTTTTCAACCAAATCGGAGGAGAAGTGGATGCATGAGGCTGTGCAGACCGCACACACATATGTTTGAGCTTTGCAAGATGCAAACGGAGAACATCAACGTCTTTTGGCAGCGTTTTCTCCCCAAATCATTAGGGCAATTGAAAATATCTTAAGAAACACTGAGCTGTTTTTGGATGGCCCCTAAAAACCTGCGTTAACCTGAATGGGCCCACGGCTTTATCACTGGCAGGAAAATGCTTCTCCATAGAATGGAAACATGGGAATTTTACACGTGCTCTGGGTTTAGCCACCATCACTCTGCCAAATCCATCCGTGCCCTATGCTGCGTGTGCACGCGTGAGAAAAATGGGGAAAAAATAGTCCCTCTATGGTCATTGGGGATTACAAATAACTACTGGAAATTTCTGCATAATTTTATCTGCCAGTTGCAGATAAAATTAGCCCTGGCATTGGCTAAAGCGAGGGACGCTCACTCAGTGCCTGCTGTTCTAAATAACCTTGAAAATTACTTTTTAGCCCTTTGGAAAAATCTTTATCGTATTTTCAGCAGAGAGGATAAACCTGAATGTGCTTCACACTGAGGGCTTGGGATGCCTCTCCCTTGCGATACCGCCGTACCCGGTGCAATGAGGCACTTCCAGGCATCTCCAGCACTTTCCCTTCCCATCAAATGGTGTTTTAATCATTCCCTTCCCAGCTGCTGGCAAAGCACTTGGCCGAGCAGGTGGGATCTGACCAACCTGCCTGTTAAAGCTGGATGTACAAGCGAGAATCTGCTGCGCTGCCGCTGTCCAGACCTGCCACGGGATTTCACTTCCAATTTGCAAGCATTTTGCATGGCAGAACGAACTGCTCCTGGCACAGGCGCTAGTAAGAGGTAGGAGGCTCCAATCCAGAGCTGCTCCAACTCAAAAAGCATCATTCAGCCCCAAATTGCCCTGCCTGGGGAAGCACGGAGCCCAGATCCAGCCCTCACGTAGGGACTCGGTTCTCAGCTCCCTGAACTGATGCCACCATCCCATCTACTTGCAAAATGCACCATTTCCGCACAAATTCCGCACGTCTTATCCAAAGAAAGAAGAAAATTGCTTTTCAGATGAGATCCCATCCCTGGCGTGGTACCCAAGGCACTTCTGCAGGACAAGTATTTTTTATTTACTTTTTTTAGTTCACGAGCTACTGCTGGTTATTTAGTACTTAGTCGGTGTTCAGGGTGGAAAGGGAGGGTTTCCCCAGCCGCCCGGGCCTTACCTGCACCATTCGCTCAAACATGTGCGCTAAAGGCAAATAGGAAACGTGCACCTCGGCGCTAGTGGGAGCCCACTGACTCTGGAAGAGAGCAGAGCAGCCCCGCGGGGCCCGTCAGCGGGCGCCGTACCTGGATGACCCGCTCGAACATGTGAGCCAGGGGCAGGAAGGAGATGAGCACGTCGTCCTGTCTCGGGAAGATCACCTTCTGCAGGCCGGGGGCATGGGAGACAGAAAGGAAAGAAAACACTGACAGGGAGACAACGAGAGAGCCGTGAGACGCCGAGCGCGGGGAGCGCAGGGGACGCGGAGCAGCGGTGACGACGGCTGCGATAGCCAGAGGAGCACAGACAGGGCCACCCCAGAGCTCGCGGTTGTTTAGGGACAACCTGCACCAAGACGCAGTGACACGGCTCCAAATCGGCGCCTGGTCTTTGCTAGCGCCAGGTCTATGCAGCTCTCCATCCTCTGCCCGGCGCCTCTGAAGTGCCCTCCCCTAAAACCAGTTGTTTTACACTAAACCAGAGCAAGGGCATTTAGCAGCATTTCACGGTTGGCAAATACAGCCTAGTTCTCCTGCTAAATGCATTAAACATCAAAGTGTCTTCTTGGCATTTGAAAACTGCATGATGGTAAAGCTCCTGGTTAATTAAAACTGCAATAATTCCATCACCGAGCTAATCAAAACTGGCACGAAAGCAGGTAAACAGCAAATCCACAGGATTTTTCTGCTGTGGGTATTTTCCTTATTCACTGATGTTACTTCCAAGGCTTTTGCACCTTTGAGGTTGGGCATTGCTTCCATGGCCATGGAGTGTCACAGTGCTGCCAGCACCGAGACGCCAGCCCAACGGGACCCGTCATATCCCACGTCTGAGTTTGCTTAAAAGGGGGCCTGGAAATCTCAGAAAAAACAAGGATTAAGACTGCGATGTTTCCTGCATCATCCATAGGAGGAAAGCAGGTGCGGTGTAATTAACTGTGCATCCCATGTGGACATTATCGCATTCTATAATTACCTGTTTACTATGTAAAAATACATTCCGTGTGCTTGCTAGGCACCGGGTAATGATCCCCCACGGGCTCTGCTGCAGCACTTCTGTCCCGGCTCCTGAACAGCAGCTTCCATTGCGCAAAACACATTATACGCATTATATAGACATGTACCTGCCAGGGCTGTGTTGTTAAAACACACAGGAGCCCAGCTGCAACACACTGTAGCGCCAATAAATTAACCATTTTGGTAAGTAGCTGTGTTCTCATGTGTATGTTGTGTGTATACAGACTGCGGATGCATAAAGCTTCCAAAGGGATGCTGGAGGCACCCGGAGCGGGAGCTCAGCTGCAGCAGTGCAAGGTCCCAGGAGCTCCAGCCGGGCTTCCTGGCGCTTCCCAACAGAGCCATGCGGGACAGAGCAACACGGGATGGATGGAGCCTCCATGGGATGGATGGATCCCCCATGGGACGGAGCCACACGGGATGGATGGAGCCCCTGCGGGATGGGGTTCCCGTGGGATGGAGCCATGTGGATGGATGGAGTTTCCGTGGGACAGATCCATGTGGATGGATGGGGTTCCCGTGGAACGGAGCCACGTGGATGGATGGAGCCCCCGTGGGATGGATGGATCTCCCATGGGACAGAGCCACACGGGATGGATGGAGCCCCCGCGGGATGGAGTTCCGGTGGGATGGAGCCATGTGGATGGATGAAGCCCCCGTGGGATGGATGGATCCCCCATGGGATGGAGCCACACGGGATGGACGGAGCCCTTGTGGGATGGGGTTCCCGTGGGACGGAGCCACGTGGATGGATGGAGCCCGCGTGGGATGGAGCTCCCGTAGGACGGAGCCACGTGGATGGATGGAGCCTCCACGGGATGGAGCGATGCGGGATGGAGCGACACGGGATGGATGGAGCTCCAGCGGGATGGAGCGACACAGGACGGAGCCGCACGCGGCCCCGTCGCGGTTATTCACCTCGGTCACCTTGAGGAAGCCCGAGAAGTCGGCGACGACGTTGCCGTGGGTCAGCATGGCGCCCTTGGGGTTGCCTGCAAGGAAACAGAGAGCAGCGCTGCTAAGGGCCACGCGGCAGCTGCATCTCCTAAAGCTCGGGAAAAGAAAGGAAAAAAAGTGAAAGGGTAGAAAATATTTTCAAGTTCTCAGAGTTTGCAAATTTATGCATTTTTCACAGTCATTTTTTTGTGCAGTAGCATCTGGTAAAGGCAGATCTTACAATACTCAATGAAAGAAGGTAGGAAACCAATAACAGACGGCAACCAGCAGTTTTGGGTGGGCTGGGTGATTCAAGCAAGTCTTGACCTTCTTTAGCTCTTCACACTCTTTGGAGAGGCGACATGATGAAATCACTGCTTCGGCCTCCAGCCCTACCCCAGGATTTAGCACTCTCAGAGAGAAAGGTTGTAGCAAAAGTGCTTTTTCTTTAAGGAAAGAAAGAAAAAGGAAGATCTGCGACCCTCTTCTTAAGTTAGATTTTCTTCACCCCAGGAAACGCAGCTCCTTTCCCAGGAGCAGCAGGGTTGTGCGTTTGGGGCGGCATCTCTGTAACTCTGGCTCCTTTCTGAGCCCTGATGATGCTCAAAACACCAGTGAGAGCCGGGTCTGGGATATGACCTCTCCTTTTGAAGGCACCCAGACATCGGAGCCCATCAACCACATGGGAAAACACACCTTAGGATGCACCCCTGGGCTTATTGCTAGCAGCTAAACCTGCTTCCAGCTCTACCCTTGCGGCTGCTCGCGCCCTAGTGAATGCAGAGCTGCACTTGGATGGATTCAGACTCGAGCACGGACAACACCAGCACGCGGCCAGGCGCCCTCGGGCACGCAGAACCCTGCAGCAAAGCAAAAACGGTGCCCAAAGGGGCAAAATCACCCTGGGAACCAGCATTTTCCTTTCTTTTCTTAGGATTGCAGAAGATAAAACACAGTCAATCACACGTTCCGTGTCTGCACTGCAGGATGGGGAAGCAAGAGCTTGGGAGGATTTGCAGACAAGCGCAAAATCACCCTGCCAAAACGCGTGCCAGAATTGTAGTCAAAAATAAAAATACCGCTGTTTTAGTTTGCATAGCTACTGGAACGCATATACATATACATACACTTAAATATATAAAAAAAATGCATACAAATATCATTGCTGTGTGTCTGCACAACAGTCTATTTGCACGTACTGAGGTGATGCTCGCAATTAATTGCTAATCTGTTCTAACGCTTCATGGTTAAAATGCTCGTACTTTTACCTGTAGTGCCACTAGTAAAACAGACGATTGACAGATCTTCCGGCCGAGGAGGCTAGAAACACACAGGGAAGATGGGAAAAGCTCATCAGTGCAAGGCAGGCAAACTGTTGTAATGAATGTAAATGTTGCAACCTAAAAGTCAAACATTCCTGTTTCAAATCTGCCATAAAAACTTTTATTTCCCTTGGCAGATACAAAAGACCATCATAAAGCTCTTTCTATCACGTTTCTTCAATCAATAAGACTCCGTTTCCCCGTTATGTTCCACTCCATCTGTAGTGTCACAAGACTTGGATGAAACGTTTGAGTCTCAGATCCTGCACCCAAAAACCCCAAACTATTGCAGTAAATTGTGATATATTCAATACTATTGATTATTAATGTGTCCCTTTTAGAGTTGGAAAATCATTCACACAGGGTGCATGAACAAACTGTGTTTGCTACACACAGACATTTGATAACAGCAATGGATGATATTTATGGTTTATATACGGTTGTTTGAAAATTCTTCTTAAATGTTCCATTCGTTATTGGTGGCATTTATGGGGGTTCACAGGGCACATAACTTTGTTTTTTTGTACGGAGGAAAGCGAAAGAGCTTTACTTTTATTGAATAAATACTTAACACATAATAAATACAAATACTCCAGCATTAAATACAAATATTAAATGCATGTAAATACTTGTACCATGCTCATCTCCCTGCGCGAAAGGGCCGGGGAGCAGAGCCTGACGTTGCTGAGCCCATTCCTTGCTCGAGCATCCTCAACAAAGCTTACGAGTGGACACGGCCCGTGTTGGTCCTGCTGCCAGGACAAGGGTGATGACGATGGACGGTCCCCAAGTCCGTCCTGACTGGCACCCCGGGCTAGGCAGCAGCACACGGGTCACTCTTGTCTCATGGAATAGGCACAAATTCATCATTTCATTACAAACGCAAAGGCGGCGCGACTGAACTCACCACAGGGACGTGTCGGCACTCACGGCCACGCTCCTAAAAGAGATAAAAGTGACAGAAATTACTTCCAATTTCACCCAAAATGGGAAAAATCGACGGCTGACGGCATAGGCTGCAACACCAGCCAGGACCTGGGCAGCCTCTGTGGAGCAGGACATGGGGCAAAGCGTGTGGAGATGCCAGCGCTCGCGAGCTGCACCATCCGCAGGGCCACCCGGATGGGGACAGGCTTCCCGGACGTGCAGTTTGGTCCCCAAACCTGCATCCCCCGCCCCGGTTCACAAGTCCCGGGATATTTTGCAGCAGGAGCTGCGAAGCCCATGGAGAAGAGGAGGAACTCGCCTCGACGTCGCGCATGGCCTGGACGCGCACGCCGCAGCGCGCCCCGCGCTCCTGCAGCTCCGGCTCCAGCGGGTCCATCAGGATGATGGTGCTGAGCCCCGGCGTCTCCCGCCTCTCCACGTGGTCCAGGAGCACCCGGGCCTTCTCCGGCTTGTCACAGATGACCGTGGAAATGTCCGCTGGAAGAAAGCATCCAAACACCTTCGTTTCAGTGAATCTTTGCTCCGTGCAGCACGGCTGCTGCTTCAGCACTAGCACATCAGCATTAACACCCGCTCCAGATTTGCAATAAGCATTTCTTCTAGAAATGACGCTGCAATTTCACCCAAGAAAATCCATCTCTGAAGGTGCAGCTGATGTCTGCAAATACTCTGGGCTTTAGCTCAATACCAAAATCTCAGACTAAGCGCTCTGCAAGAGCCGTGGGTCTTCTAGGAGACCAAAGATTGCCTCTGAAGTGTGAACTGATGATATAGAGCAACCAAAAGCACCTGCACAGACATATAGAGTGCAAGAATGAAAGAGAAAAATTCTGAAACACTGAGGATAACTCGTTAAGAGAAAGGAATCCTGCACTAGGGCTAGCATTCAGCTAGACAAAGAGTCTTGATGAGCAAGAATGGCTCTTGGGAAAGCAGATGATGATGAACTATTGCACAAGACAGCAACCCCGTGTTGTCTTTATCCTCCTTACCTGTGTTGATGATGTACCGGATGGCTCCAGGTCCCAGGGTGTCGTACAGAGGAACCACCACCATGGAGTAAGTGTAGCAAGCCAGCTCCGAAATGATCCACTGCATCCAAAACCAGGAGCAAGAAGGAGGCAGTGGCATTAGATCTAACACGTCTGAGAGCAAGCTTAACATATAAAGCAAGCTCTCGGGTCAGGAGCATGCAGTTAGGCTGAAGCTCTCTCACCTCGGGGCGGTTTTGAGCAAAGACGCCGATAAACTGCTCCGTGCATGGTTTGCATCCCTGCTGAAGCAAGCCCGAACCCAAGGCCTCGGCTCTTTCCGAGACCTGGAAGTTGGAAGGAAAATAAAAGCATAAAATGAGGAATACGAGCAAGGGGAAACCACAGACTGCCCAGGTCTGACTCCAAAATCCTCCTTACAAGTCCATCCCTCGGCTCAGGGAGGATGGAAGGAGCAGGGGAGCCGCGGGAGGGCTCGCTCCGAGCTCACCTCTCTGTAGGACAACCACTGGTAGGGCTGCTTGGGCTTCCTGAATCCCAGGCAGGGGCCGTTCTCTGGAAGACACAAGCAGAGATTTCCGAGTCACAGGGATGGTGACGAGCACTGCTGCTCTGAGCAGAACAAACACCCCGTTACCAAGGTCAAAGCACCCATCAAGGGCCATCAAACCCAGGCAAGACAGCCTGGTATAAGGGGAAACCACCTTCTTGGGGCTCCCCAATTCGGTGCCAAGCCCCATCTTGCAGAGTACAGCAGCGATTTGCACAGAAACAGCCTTATTACAGCGTATTTCCCCCAAGACAGCCTGGTCATTGCCGCCTGGTGAACACTTCCATCCCAAGTCCGAGCTCCTGCTGCTCTAGCTGCCCTTTGATTTAAATACTTCAAAGTGAAAACTACTATTAATATCAATGCCCACTCCAGAGGAGAGTAAGATTATCCGTAGCCCTACATGCCAGGAAGGGTATTTGAGAAGTTTAATTAATTTGCTATCTACACTTATCAGCACAGGATCCGTTCCTCCATGCATCCAGCGAGTTATTTATATATCACCTTAATGTAGCAGCACCGTGCAGAGGACTGCAGCACCAGCGAGCCTCTTGGTGGCTCTGAAAATAGTAATATGACAGGGAAATCGGCGTGTTCAAGCCAGGACATGCAAATAACAGGCAGGTGCTTGGGGATTCCCAGAGCTTATCCAAAATGTAGTCCTAGGGCCTATGCACAGTAAGGCTGTAGGACACTCGGGACACCAACTTCTCTACTTTGTAGGACCAACGTGAGAGTTCCCGGGACCTTCTAATGACCAAGATGAATATCACAAGCAGCAGAGCACGAGTAGGCATGGATATAATGGGAAGAGTCACCCGTGGTGACTATTTTGGTGTGGGACGTGGCATCTCACAAGGGTACGAGGACTCTCCCAAGCTCTCATCGGTCACATCACCAAGTAGGGTCAGATCCGGAGTGATTCACTTCCCAAAGGGCTTCTGCCAGAGCCCCTTAACCAGGTTTCTTTACCACACTCTGTTTTTGAGGTATAAAAAGTAATCACTGATGGCAATACGGGATGCAAAGGCAGGAAGGAGTATGAGGTTCTGCAGGAGGGAGAGCGCTGCTGAGTGCCGCAGGGACCTGTGCTGGGATCGGTCCCACCAACCACATCTCTAAGTGCTCCAGGGATGACTAAGGCACCGGCAGCTCTGCTGATGCTGCAGAATTCAGGAGATCGAGAGCTAGAGCTGCCTGCCAACGGCAGCAGAAAGCTCTCATGATACTGAGAGACCGCAGAGGAAAAATTAATGGCATTAAATGCAAAAACAAGGCACACGGGGAGTAATAACCCTTATTATAAACACATAATGATTACTTATAAATCAATTATTTGGTTATCAGTAAAAGAGACCTTGGAACTATTCTGGATGGTTGTGAAAGCAACAGATAACCCCAAGAGAGAACAAGCTGGGAAACTTCCCAACGCCTCCGATTCCCTGTCCTGGGCAAGCAGCGCGGATCACGCAGCGCTGGATGCACCACGGGATGAAACAGCACTAGGGAAGGTGCCAGGATGGGTGGCAGGGAGCAGTGAGACCTCTTCCATTCCTAGTGACAGTTGATGGAGCACAACTGTCCTTGTGGAAGTGCCCAAGGACACCCATGGACGAGGGCCGGAACTCCAGAGGCTCCAGGGATCTCGGCATCTCATGTATCCACTCAGAGCACTCACCGGAGATGTTGAACCCTCTTCTGAAGACCTCGTACATGGTCCTGGCGTCGTCGTAGTAGTGCGTGAGCAGCTGGTCGCTGTCACCTATCACGGATCTCCGGGCGCCGTCCGAGCCCTGAGGGACCACAGCAGCACAGAGTCAGCGGGAGCAGCGAGAGGAGGAACGAGGAGCACAGAAAACGCACAAAAAGGCCCAGAAAAGCACAAAAAAAAGCCCAGAAAAGCATCCCAAGGCCGCCAGGAGGAGCTGAGCTGCAGCTGCACATCACTGGGATGAGCTCAGGTGGCCAACGTCACCAACCTAAAGCTCATTAAGCTGCCTCAGCATTCTGTAAAAAACATATATTGCAATGAGCACTGAGAACACACCCAGCTAAATCCCATGCTCTGCAAGTAAAGCAAAGAAAAACGGTGGTTTTGGCACTTGCTTTTACCCAAACTGGGCTCTTAATGCAGTTACTGTGTCTTCACCTCCCTCTGCCCCGACAGAGCCCGCCTGCCCCCCGCATCCTTATGCACTTACCACAACTCTGGCATTTTTAGACAATTGACATTTTTTTTCTGTACAAACTAAAAATAACCCCTCTTTCCTCTCTACAGTGGCTTCCAAATGCATCTTGTATTAATGGAAGGACCTGAGGACAACTGAAGGTAATTACGTTCTAAAAATGGAAAAATAAGGAAAACAAACCAGCCTTTGGATATTGAACCTACCACGCCCAGCTCAGAGGGAAAAACACCCGTTTATTTACCCCACGGCTGCATCAATTCCCAAATTGAAAGAAACCCCATCTGGAGCCGCAGGGGCTGGAGCGCCCGGCCGGCCCCGTTCCTGCTGTCACTCGCAGGGGACCAAAGACCTTGGGAAATGAATCTTGGGGCCCAAGCAACACCCTAAATCTGCTCTCCTTGGCTTGGCCCTCCTTGTTGCCAGAAGAGGCAATTTACAGGTCCAGAGGAGACCTGAGGAGGATTAAGGCAAATTGCAAATAACAAGGAAAAGGCTACAGCGAGGCCCAAAGCACTGGGGGGACTTGGTGATGCTAGGATGTGATGCAGGTGTTAAGAGTGGTCTGAAGGAAGAGGAAGGAGCTCAGTGGGATGTGATGGCTCCTGCTTAGAAGGTCATCAGGATCCCAGCACCTCTGGGCACCTTCCCAAGCTACATCCCAACTAAATCAAATGTGAGACCAAACCAAGGGACAGATTAAAAGAGAGGAGAGACTGAAGCCATTAAGAGGTAATGGCACGAAGATAAAAACCAGGATGGAAGCCATAGATAAGGAGAGATAAAGAGAAGAAAGTCGGTGCGTAGCTGCTGGGAGCTCACAGAGCAGGGCCGGGGCTGAGAAAGGAAGATCAGGAGATGCTGCCAGCTCCTATGGGCACAGGAAGCAAATCCAGAAACCAGGACCTGGCTGCAGCCCAAGGGGAGCGGCAGGAGAAGGAAAGGGGAATATAGGGCGCACATCCCCATGGGTGATCCCGGAGGGTCTGCTGGGACAGCACTGTCTCAGGGATGGGAAGAAACCGGCAGTGTGAGTGATGGGAATGGGGTATGTGGACACGGGCGCAGCGAACACGGAGGGACGACGGCTTCGTGGTGGGTCTGCTGCACCGGCCCAAGGCGCAGAGTGGAGCAGCAAGGAGGGCCAGGATGACTGTGGATCTGCTACATGGTTATACTGGCCAACAGAATTGAAATAAACAACTGATTTTTAAAAAAAAAATGTGAATTATGGAGTGACATGACCGCTAGCATCCTACCCAACACCAGGCAAAGGCAGGGAAGCCCTGTGAGTAAACCAGAGCATCCTGCATGCTGTTTCCAAGCATCCCAGCGCCGTGTCCCGTCTCGGCTCTTACCTCCACGGGCGCCGACTGCCTGGCGAGGTCGCAGGGCGGCTGCACGGCGCGCGGGCGGC